>PVKB01000983.1:0-526463 GCA_004027205.1 Ctenodactylus gundi
AGCCTTCTCTGAAAATTCAGCAGGTATCTATTGACATCTCTTTTGTGCCAGGCACCATTTTAGGTCCAGCAAAGACAGGTTTCCGTCTACTCGGTGGGGGAAGACCAAAAATGAGACAGACAATCACCCTTCAAGGAGCAGTGCCTGGTCTCCATGGTATCTACAGTGTCATGGCACCTCAGGGCCTTCTACCACAGCCATCAACAGCCAGGTCATCTTCTGAAGCTGGGTACATGGTACCTCTTCAACCAACTGGGCGTACTCTTTTCTAATCATCAGTTTCATGCACAGGATAATCTTAGAAGTGAAGGAAGCAAAGATCAAGTTCACCATGGGAGAGACGGGGCAACTAGAGAGTTGATCTGACTCGTTCTTGGCTGTCCGCATAGCTGGTTCCTAACAGCACAGCTCTATATGGGACCCATTAAGATGTCTCCTTCTTTTCTCACTATCCCCTAGTCTACGTTAGCATATACGTTGTGGTCTGGGACTACAGTGTTGTGTTTTAAACAGTTAAATCTTTTACTGCAGATCAATTAAAATTTAAAGTCAGGCAGTCTCTCTCTCTCAAACACAAACATGTACACTCTCCCCACCCCCAGCACAAAGAGCTGATGACAGTCTACTGTTTATTACTAGAGGCAGAATTTGAAAATTTGAGAGAAAACCCAGTTCCTCACTTCCATTTGGCTTTTCTTCTCGAAGCCCTTTAAGTGACAGCTTGCTCTGCCAGGGCCCCTGGAGCACCTCTGTGTCCACACGCTCCTGTTCCCAAGGACTGAAGCCAATTACCTTGGTTTCCTTAGCCATCTTTCCTGGAAGTGTGTGTATATGCACATGAGCTGTGTCAAGCCACTCCTGTCACACAGCTCTGCCGACCCACCTGCAGCTCCACCCATGTACCTGCCAGATCTTAGAAGTTGTTTCACTGTTTTCCTGTTCTGTCACCAAGACTCAGTGACAATTCCAGAGGTGTGCCCAATCACTATGGATGAAATGGTGGGTTCTCAGGTTGCCCTCTGGCCCTGATCTCATTCTACACAAACTTTGATCCAAAAATAACAGACTTCAAAATGACCATAGGTCGAGAGTACCTAGGAGTTTCTGGATAGGTCTGCCAACGTATTCATGTGATACTTACTCATTCATGTGTGTGTGTGTGTGTGTGTGTGTGTGTGTTTGGAAATGTAAACTCTTCAGCGAATAATTGATGTACGTTTATAGGTCTAACACACGCCCTGTAGGCTGCTTGCTTAACTGGGTATTTACTGTCTTTCTCTGCTACCATTTTAGCTATCTTGACTTTTCAAAGTAGAAAGCTCCCCTTCCTAGCTTCCCTTCTTAAGATTTATTATAGCTAAAGACAGTCCTTCCAGTGTGGTTATGTTGTAAAAACAAGGTATGATTGAAAAATTTAGTGAGTAAAATTTAAAACTGTATGGCATACAAGACACACTGCCATTAATCTCCCTCAAAAAACACCGCTCACTTCAAACAGACTTACCCCATTGTTCCTGCCACCTTCCGGAGCAGTTCTAGAAATCCTTTTTCATGAATATCTTTAGTTGCACTGTTGTAGCTGCCTTGGTGTCAAGAATCAATTCAAAATGTTTACCTTTCATGGACATTTTGACTTGGAGGAAGAGCCAGAAGTTGCCTGGTGCCAGCTTTGGTGACTAAGGCGGATAAGGATGGACTGCAATGGTTGGACAAGCTTGCCTTTCTGGTGGATGGCACTCGGAAGCAGCATTCAATGTACATGTTTCTTCTTCAATTATTGATTTCTTAAAATCATACCTCATAAAGAAACTCATAGAAGAGGACTTTCAGAAAGGGGCAAGAATGACTGGATGTGTGTGTTCGCAGTGAGGGAGAATAATGGCAATGTGTCTTTTACTATAACAATTTTTTGAAACTTAAACGTTCACTGTATCATTTGGTTACTCCCTGCACAGAAGCAAATGTGTATGCAAGCACGCACACATGAGCATACCCTTCACCTATAGAAATCTCCTAACAAGATGAACACGTACAGAATGCGGCCTGCTTTCACAGGTGACCCTGAGGAGCACAGACTTGGAGAAGAGGCAAAAGAGCTAGAGGTGGCATGAGAAGGAGCCAGAGAACTCCAGAGCTCTTGGATGGGTGGCCCAGAGACCAGCCCTGCAGTCCTGACCAGGTTTACCTCTGTATTATGAGAGAGGCTCTCAGCCCAGGCACTGGCTTTCTTTTTAAGTGTGGCCCAGGTCCCTGCTCTCTCTGAGTCTTTCCAGCCTCTTTCTAAATTGAGAAATATGCCTGCCCTTCCTCTGCCTTATAGATATATTATTCCAAGAATAATCTCAGCAAACATTCAGAAACCCTTTTGGTATGTGTCAGGCACTGCAGCAAACACTGAGAACATTTTTTTCTCATCCAGTCCTCACAACTACCTCCTGGTGAATATTTTTATGTGCTGTGATTATTTGCACTGAACTATTGAGGAAACGAGTTCAGAGATTAAGTAACCTGTGGGAGTTCATGCAGCTGGTAAGTGGCTGAGCTGGGGGGCAGCTTGACTTTTCTGCACCCAAGGTAGCACGCCAGTATGAGCAAAAATTGCTACCCTCTTTAAGGGAAACCAGGAAAGGTTAATTAAGAGAAAGAAATCACCTTAGAGCACACGGCTCTAAGTGTGAAAGGTCCCGGGAAGATATTAAACTAGAAAGTGGCTTTCCTCTTCTTGAAATTTTCCTTCTGCATCCATGCACCGCCTGTACCTTTGGAGACCAACAACCTGCTAATTCACTTTCCAGATCCCATGTAACTGAGTCTCTGGGTGATCATAACTTGGTTGAGTCAGCAGGCAAGCTCTGCAAGGCTTCGGAAAGATGTCATTAGTTGGAAATGATGCCAAATGTCACATGGGAGAGACCGTTTACAAATACTCTTCCCTCCTTACCAAAGAGCAAGCATTCTGTGTAGCTACCAGCTCAATTCCGGGTCACATTTCTGTGGGAGGCTTCATAACCCCATTTGAATACCTACGCCAACGAAAGGGAAGACCCTTGGCAAAGCAGGGACAGAGCATTTGATCTGCTGTTGTTGTTGAGAGGAGCCACCTTTCCTGAAGGGTTCTTAGGATCCAGACAGAGACATCCCTGAAGTTGTCTGTTACATTTTAGCATCGCACTAAGTAGCACTCAGGTACTAAAACAAATACAACAAGCATTCATTGAGTCCTGAAAGCAAAGACCTGGGATGACAAAGCACACGCCTTTTCCAAAATTACAAGTACAGAACAGGAAAAGACTAGGGAAGAAATGCCACCAGGCAGTGCATAATTAAATATATCCCAAATACAATCATTTTAATTATGGCGGGAACATAGTTTGAACCGCTTATTTTTTTCCACTTATGTTCAGTAGGAGATTTACTTTGATACTTTCTAATTCCCCAGAACTATGGAGCAGACTGAAGGTGGCACATAAACAATTCCTACTGTGGATTCCGGTGGCCAGGATTGACCAGGTAAAGTGGACAAGGTAAATGAGACACAGTATAGGATACCCTACACTAGACGCTCTATATTTTTAGTTGCAAATTGTGGCATCTTTACATAGGGCTTGCAGTAGAAATTAAACTGCCAATATGATGAAGACCGAAATTCCTTCTGAGTCTGTCAAACTGAATTTGTGCACTGAGATTCATCTTCATTAGAAAATGATGCCTTTTATTTCTAGAGCACCTCATGATGTAGGAAGAACCTTCAGGCAGTCTGCATCACTTGGTTCTCCCAATGACCTGGTGAGATGAGAAATGTGAATCTAATTATTTCCAGAAAAACAACCAGGCTCAGGGAAACTAAGCCCCTGGAATACTTGGGGTCCATGTGGGACAAAGCTGCAATAAGACCGCTTCTGCATTCAGTCCAGCTCTGCTCTGGGACCCTGGTTTGCTTCTACGTCCCAGCCTGGCACAGTCTTCAGCATCTGAGAAATGACGTCACCCAGCTCAGTTGCAAAACGCTCCTTACCGATTTTTGAGAACTGTGAAGTTGTAAGTGTGCCTGATTTCAGACTACTTCTCTCTGGTTTGTAGAGAAGCCAAACTAGGCAGTAACCTCACTTGGTCTCCGTCGCCTGTAGCCTTTAGGAAGACTTATAGTAGGTCTAGCTACCAAGCCTTTGGCTCACAATCTTCCAGGCCAGGTGACACCTTCCTACAAGTTCCTCTGCAGCTGGCTGAGGATGAAGGTGGTTTATAGCATGGGGGGCTGTGCAGAGAGTGAGGTCAGACTTTCAGGGATGTTGTGGAGACTCTAAAGGCAGCAAGGCTGAGGAATGCACTATCCTGCTCACACAGTGCAGCCGTGTACCTGGGGGATACCTCCCCGCATCACACTTCAAGGTTTTACACATCCTAAAATTTTTACTTGCGGACATCGAGTCAAAAGGAAAGGAAAAAACCCAATCACACTTGCAAAGTCACTCCAGGCTGTTGTCAGTAAATGGGCTGCAGCTGGTTTTGTTCATAGAGAAGTCAGTGCTTTCTTTCGTGTGTGTAGGAAATAAAGAATGTGATTCTAGGGAAGCCCTATGGTTACCACAGCCCACTTGGATTAAAATTGCATTTTTTTACTCTAGCAGATAGGAACCAGTTTTATTGTCATTTATATTTTTAGTACATTGACATATTATAAATATTATTTGTTATCTACTAAGAGATATAAACAGTAACTCCCCATTATTTCCATTGTCAGTATCAGTATCATTATCAGCCATTTCTTGAGAAAGGGCCTCTTCTTATCTGGGAAATATGTCTGGAAGGAATTTTTTTTTTTTTTTTTTTTTTTTTTTTTTTGGTGAAGACTTTGAGGCAAAGGGCAAGAAGCTCTGCTGGCCTGAGATCTCAGTGCCTGAGAATGTCTTTCTAGGATCTCACTGACTGGAGGACAGACACCAGCTTCAGGCCTGGAAGGGTGCCACTTCTTAGTCAATAGGCCCTGACCTAGGTAAGTGGCAGGATTCTTGCCTACTTTGTCTGGGCAGAAATATCCTGATGAGAGTACGGGACTCATTGTCTTAGGCTAGGTATCTCCACAGGGGAAGAAAGACCACTAGGACTAACCTCAGCCAAAGGACTCCAATGGGTCGCTTTCTGGACGCCAGGGCCAGAAACTTGTCAACGTGGAGGTTTGCTAGTCCCTGGGACTTTACTAGGGGCCTTGTTAAGATTTGCTGGAGCCAAGGGAATCACTCTCTACTTATGTCTCTCCTCTCACCGCTTCCCTTTCTCAGCCTCATGCCATTTCATCACCCACGAAACCTCTAATAACTGGGTTAATTCTGAAAAAGCTGCCACTATCAAACGTCTTTATAAGTCACCTTAGAACACATCTTTAGGAGGAGAGGGCTCCTTTGTCAATTGGCATTATGACGACAGGTTGGGAACCTACACAAAGTAGCAGTGAAGCCAATCTGTGTGCAACACAGACTCTTGTGTCAGACCTGGGATGAATCTTGGCCACAATCCACTAACCAGATGACCAGATGACCTTGGACAAGTTACTTAATTTCTCGGAATCTCAGTATTTGCACATGTAAAACGGAGATAGTATTACCAGTTGGGCATTTCTAATCCAAATATATGAAATACCAAATGTGCTAAAACCAAAACATTTGAGCCCATGATGTTCCAAGTGGAAAATTCCAAATATAACTTAAGTGGCAGGTTATAGTCAAGATGCAGATACAATAAAATATTGCATATAATTCCCTTCAGGTTAAGTGTATACAAAACACAAATGAACTTTGCATTTAGATTTAAGTCCCATCCTCAAAATACCACACTATAGATCTAGAAATACTCCAAAATCTAGGGGAAAAAAAATCAAGATCAAAATCCGCAGCACTCTGAACCCCTAATCATTTCAGATAAGGGACACTCACCTTGCATCATCTGTTAAGCACTGAGAGAGTTATGGAGATAATGCACACACGGCCCAACTCAGTGTCCAGTACAGAGCAAGTGCCAAAGTGGGTGCTACTGACAGGCGGCTTGGTCAGCGCTGTCTGTGCCCTCAGTACCTTGTCCTATCTTATGTTTAACAGAAGTTTTGTCCCATGGGTTGGGATGACAGGCAGGGAAGGTCTGCTGTGCCATCCTTCTGTGATGTCACAATTGAGGCTACAGCTCACAGATGTGAAGTATTAACAACACCTGGCCCAATCCCCACCTCCCACAAACTTCTCTCATCACCCACGTTCGGGGTCCCTTCTTCCATCCTACCATCACACGAGTCTGTCCAGCCCAAGGCCTGTGTTCAGCACTGACCGAGGGCAGGCAGGATTGGCATGAGGTAAGCACACAAGAGCCTCCAGATCAGAGACAGCAAACCCTCTTCTTGGGGAAACCAAAGTTTTAGCAAAATGGGATCCAGGCAGGGACATCTCATTGGTTCCATAATTAAAACTGAAACTGGAGACGCTGCTGCTCTAAGATCTGACCACAGGTCTCACTTTCAAAGGGCTACCTGGATGCTTATTAAAGGTTGACTTGTGCCCAAGATTGGGTTACTCCATCCCAGCAGCTGCTTGACCTCTGCCTCTTACACACATTCTGCGGTGAAGACTCACGTGGAATTCAACCCCATCCAAATAGGCAGCCTAGGGCAGCCAGGGCCCCAGGCGTTTCCTTACTGGGCAAAACGTATTGTGAGCAAAGCTGCTCCTTTCTTTGCATTTCAATCTCTAACTAAAAGTTCATGTCTCAGAAAATCCTGCTTGGATCTCCAAATATAAAATTAGATACCTCTTACTTCTCATGCACATTTTCTTTTTGTTTTCTCATGCCATTTATCTCAAGCATCTCATGTATGTATTTGCTTCCTTGTTTCTGTTCCTGCCCCCAGACTGTGAGAGGAGTGGCTGCCTGCGTCATCCATGTCATAGTCCAGCACGTGACAGTGAGTACATTAAGTGAACGCGGGGAAAGATTAAAGGTTCATAAAATGCAGCATGAAAACTAGGAGACCTGCCTGCCAACGGGACTTGAATTAGAGAGAATATTTTCTTGAGGAGGAAAGGAAGGGAGAAAGGAAGAAATAAAAAGGAAAGAGGGAAGGAGAGAGAAGAAAGTGAAGGAAGAGAGTTATGTTTTTAATATTAATATCTGATCCTTTATAACACATTCATGAAGTAGTCATAATCTCCATGATATGATATGCAAGGACTGACTCAAGAACATAATTTTATTTCACAGTATCAATTACCTACACACACACACACACACACACACACACACACACACACACACACACACTCACTCACTCATCATCTTGCTTGAGTGCATGTGCTTTCTCCCTCCCTCTCTCCTTAGCAAATTTTCTGAATCCTTATTGGCCAGGGATCTAGGTACACGAAAAACTCATGATGAGAACCAAGAGAGCTGGGAGAGAGAATGGTAAGACAGAAGAGAGAAAAGGCAGACAAGAGCTCAGACTTCCTCCTGGCTGAGGTTCCAAGCAACTAGAAAGCAACAAGTCAAGATGCAGGTGAAGCCAGCTTCCTTCACATGGATTGACATATGTCCTTTCCTTTTTCCTTCTGGGTTGAGAAACAATGTTCTCTGTCCACAGGATTGGGAGGAAGAAAGGGAATCTGGGCAGAGAAAGGCGAGGGGGTGAGGTGTGAAGGAGCACTGGCAAGCGACCTCAGAAGGCTATAATGAGATTGTTGGCTACAGAACAAACTTCTCCAGGGAGCAAAAAGCAAAACCTGATCGTGAATGAGGGCTCCCTGCTCACATAAAAATAAGTTACAAACAAACCAACTGAACAAAAATGTAACAGCCCCCATGAATTGATATATTGGGCGGAGCGAGGGTTTTCTGTGCGAAGGGGAAGAGCAAGACAATGTCTGGCCCACCTCCTTGTCCTGGGACTGCTGTCCTTCCATGCACAAGACATGAAGCCTCCTGCAGGTTCATGGAGTGCTGGTGAGTCTACACCCAGCAGGAGAGCTCCTGCAAGTGTGTGTTAATGGCTGTGGCTATCTCTACCTAGAGATGCTGGAATTCAAAATTTCTGGACTCAGTTGGCAATGGGGTTCCAAAAACCAGAACGTGTTAATTTACTTGAGTTCGTACAAACACGGACAGGCTGAGAAAAGCTTCTGTAGCCCTTGCCCCAAAGTGACACCCAATCTATAGCTGTGAAACTTAGTGCAACTAACTTCTCTGGAACTTTTTAACCTTGTTGATAAAAGGAAGACATTGGAATAATCTGGGCGTGGTGGTACATGCCTGTAATTCCAGCACTCAAGAGGCTGAGACAGGAGGACTGCCATGAGTTCAAGGCCATCCTGGGCTACACTTCAAGACCCGGTCTCAAAAAAAGAGGAAGACATTGGAATTGATACTCCCTAAGGATCTTTCAGCTTAAAAATCCTGTACTTCTGTTTAAAAATCTGTATGTACTTTTTCTTTCCCTTGTTCCTCTGGCTTCCTCCTTGTCTTCTTTCCTCTCCCTACCAAGTCTCCCTCATCTCCTTTCAAGGGCCTGTGAGCCCCAGCAGCAGACCTCAGAAGGCGACAAGTCAAAAGTATGTTCGCGCAATCTGGAGGAGTTAGGAGCGTGTGATTCTGTTGTGACTGGCCAGTTCTGAGAGTCTAAGAAAATTCCTGTATCTCCCATTGAGTGACAAATAAGAAAACCACCAATCAAGGTCAGTCAGTAATGAAGGGTCTCCGAGTTGAGCTTTGAGGGTGCAAGAGCCATAAATACAAACCCTGCATCAAGATGCGGGGTGAATACAGAAGCACTTCTGCACACACAGATGCAACATTTCTACTGCCAAAGGCAGACAATCTAATGGGTCCAGTGGCTAGCAACATGCTGATTACAGGGGAGTAAACTCCACAGATCCAGAGAGCCTTTTTAGGAGAGGGGATGCAACAGACAGGCTTAGCAAAACTGGTAATTGATACCATCATTCTTTGTTCAGTGTGTCTATTCCTGCAAATCCTATAAATTACTCCATGTGGGATAAACCCATCCAGCAAACACACACAATACATGTAATTATCACTTATTGAGCACTGGATGCTGTGAACTGTACTAAACTCCCTCCCTCACTAGTACTTGGTGCAATATAGGACATGTTAACAGCCACACAGGTTTCTCCCTTCTTTGTACCCTAGCAATGCAAAATTTCTTGATGGTGACTGTGTAACTATTCATGTAGGGTTAGGGTTTAGCCAAGGACAAGAAGGCATACAGGAGGCCCTGGGTTTGCTCCCAATACTGCAAGATGATGATGGGGATGCCAATCTACTACTACTACTACTACTACTACTACTACTACTGATAATCATTACTAGAGAAAACTCAGCATCTTCTACATGATCTCTCCTCAAGTATAACTCTTAAAGTTATTATGAATTCAATCATTTTGCCCCAGAAAGATGTTGGGTCAATTTTTGGTATGGACAGATGAGCCTTATTTAGACTTGGAGACATCTATCCTCTTTGAGACAGGCAGATCAGGCTAGTTCGTGTATTATCTGTGATTCCAGAAACTTGACCTTCCTTATAGTCCCCATTCTGGGTTTTCCCAGGACATGCCTTTCTGCTGCTTCCCTAATGACTCAGCTCACAGGACACAGGGGGCCAGCCCAGAGGAGTAATGCCATGGGATTGGATCAGGAGGCATAGAGCCTGCAAGCTATCACAAGAATTGTCTAGGGCAAGGAAAGCAGCCACCCTGACAGCTTGGGGACCATTTCATAGCGTGAATGCCTTCCACACTGGCAGCTGGAAGGACTGGGACAAATCATCTACCAGCTACAGCCAGCTCTTCAAATACAACGGATGCTTCCCACTAACTTCATATAACAACCGGGTCAAGTGTCCTGGAGAAACGCATGAGCCCAAAGGCAGCAGTAGCCCTGGGGTGGCAACAATGGCAAGAGTAGGTGTGAGGTATTTGATCATAAGAAGTCTGTCAATAAAGTAATTTTGTCTACAAGGAGGAGAAAAAAAAAAAAGCCAGGAGTGTATCTAAGTACTTATTTGCTTGAAAGAAGAGTCCAAGAAGTCATCTGTAGTCACCGAGTCTCAAGAAAAATAAAAAAATGAGCATTAGCAGGAGGAAAATTCCAGTTGGACAAAGAAAGTCTTTCTGAACACAGGCTGCTAAGATTGCTACATTCCACTGCTGAGTGAGGTTATGGTTGTACCCATAAATCTTCAAGAAGCAATCCAAAACAACGCCAACCTCCCTCCCACCCTCTAGGATTCTCTGTGCTTCCTATGTATACCACTGTTTCAGCATTATCCGCATTACTCAACCCCCCCCCCCCCCCCCCCCCCCCCCCCCCCCCCCCCCCCCCCTCCGCCAGGCAGAGGGAAAGCTTATGGAAATGTAAGTTCTCAGGCCCTGCCCCAGACTACTGCGTCAGCACCTACGGGAGACAGGATGCCTATCACCCAACCTACGGGAGACAGGATGCCTATCACCCACAACTCCACCAAGCTCCCAAGGTCCTATGCACGCTCAAGTCACTGTGTAGCACTCTCTGCCTTGAGGAGTAAATGAAAGAAAGCTTGCCTACTTCAGCTTGACTTCTGACCGTGCGCATATTCCTAGACCTAGCAGAAGACTCTAGAAATTTCACTGAAATAAAAATCAAGATTACCTTTCTGGGAAGATGAGTTCCTCAACTGCCAGAGCACGATCCCGGGCTCAGGACACTGCCCAGTCACTGGGTGAAGAGGAGGGTTCTGCTTTGGCACTCTGTTTCCACAGACAGACAAGTGAGAGGATACTGCCGAGTCTCACCACCGAGACAGGTACTGCAGAAATGCACAGGTCTGCTTGGTTAAAGGCAAGTCTCCATGCCCAGAAATCGGACATGAGAACAGGACTCCCACCCTCTACTCAGAAATCTTAGAGTCATTTTTTTCCCTCTCATCTCTGAGTTAGGCTGTGAACTGCAACACGCACTTATCGACTTGTTCTTCACTCTTCAGTGCTTTGCAATCTTCCTGCTTGCAGAATTTAAAACATCACCACCATTGCCGACGGTAGGCAATTGGCTATTTCTAGATGAAAGTGGGGGGGGGGGGTCTTGGGGGTGGATTTCTTTTTCCTTCTTTTTCTACTCCACCTTTACACAGTAGAGATACAGGTGGTATAGGGGCACACCTTTCCTACACGCTCCTGCAGTGACTTCCTCAAGCTCACCCACAATGCATTTTGGCTCTCCCTACTTGAGTGCCCTTAATCACACTACTGACAGCTAGCCACGCTCTGGCTTTCCCGGCCAACATGAGGCCTCCTGGGCTGAGCCGTGGCAGGGAAGCTGGGGCCAGGACTTAATATTTCAGACTGGAAAAGAAGAACTTGGCTGCTTGGAGGGAAGGGAGAGGAAGTGACATGTCCTAAGGAATCAGAATCTCCCCACTGTGTCAACTTGCTCCACAGGACCCTGAATTACTCCTGTTGGCACAAATACGGTTCCTTCTCAGACCTGGGGGTGACATTTTTCAGAGAGGGAAGCAAGCAGTAGAATGCCTAGCAGAAGCCCAGGACTTACCAGGTCACAGCCTGGTTTTAAGCTGGGACTCTTCATCCCTTGGTTTATACTCAATTGCAGGTTATATCATGGCACAATTTACTACTGAGTTCCAAGTTCGCTTACTTTAAAAAGAGGATCTATAAGAACACTTCCATTCCAGTGCATTATGATAGTTTTGTGGAAGGAAAAAGTTCAGCTTACCTAGGCCAGTGGCTTTCTGCACACACTACACTTTATTTTGTACGTACACTGCAGACTTAATGTTGGCCACGCTTCTCAAAAGTGAGGGAAGTCAATGGGTTAGCTGTGGTTGGCAAACTGTGATTTCACACTATTGCTACGCTTGCATACCACCAGCTACGGAGCATATAAAAATGCAGATTCCTGGGCCCCAAAGATAATGAGTCTAGAATCTACATTTTTAAATAAAAGTCCTTTCACTGCTATTACTTCTTTCCTTGAAAGCATAGCTGAAAACATTTCACTTTTATGAAAGATTAATTAAACATGTTCTGACTCTTTTTTATCTTCTTAACCCATTCTTTTCCCTCTCCTTCCAGTACCCACAAAAAACAAACATTAGCTTTCCAGTTCTTTGCAAACAGTCTTATGTGTTCTTGTTCTGTGTTTCGCTGGGAACAAAATTGTTTGTTTTTCTGGGCTGAAACTGAAACTGGTAAACTAAAATCCTTGGGGCAAATCTTGCCACTGCCTGTTTCATAATAAAGTTTTCTTGGAAGAGTTCTACTATTTTGTTAATATATCATCTATGGCTAGACTCATGGTACAAGAGCGGAGGTGAGTGGTTGAGACACAGGCAGTACGGCTGATACCACACCAAGTACTTATGCTGCTCTCTGGCCTCTTACAGAAGAGGTTTGCCAAGTGTGGGTTTGGAAGGATGGCAGAAGCTGGCCAGCTGTTTAACGATCTATTTCCTCCTCCTGGTTCCACATATACACAATAGTTGCTAGGCTCCCTGACAATAAAGCACAATCATATGGTTGAGTTCTGACCAAAGAGATGGGAGAAAAAATTATGAGAATCTAGCAGGGCCTATAAAACTTCCATGAGTTGCTGGCCCACAAACTTCCATGAGTTGTTCCCTCATGCTGTAGAAAAGCTTAGCCTTGAACTTTGGCTGAAGGTGACAGAGTTCTTAATCATTAATGTGAATCATTACTTGAGTAAAGGCATTTGGTCTCTTCACTGTTACTTGGAGGCAAACCACCCACCCATTGAGTCTTTATGTGAGAAATAAACCTCAATCAGTTTGAGTCATTATACATCATATTAAATTCATTTGTTACAGCAGCCTGAATTAATTTAATTTAAACACTGAGCTTCCTCCCCTAGGCTATCAGTTGGAGAGAGTTAGGGAAAGAGGTATTTTCCTTATTCAGAACACTCTTAACATCTCCAAAAACATGAACAGGGAATGTAGGCATTACTACTTTTGTACAATACAAAGAGAAGGATGGAGAAGAATCCGGCAAGGTAGTGGCTGTGGAAACCATTTTTTGCCTGTGGGCTCCACTTGTATCCTACAAACAGCAGTATAATGAGTGTGTCCTTCCCGCTGGTGAATGGTAGATGCTTTGCCACACACATGGCTGGAGAAGAAGGTGTGTCCCTTTCTCCAGGAAACAGTTATTTCCAGGGGAGATTGAATAGTCTAGCGTCAGGGCTAGAACTCTACAGAAGATGAAATACGGGCATGTGAGTTCTCAGTACAGTGTGGCAGACCTGGCTCTCAGATTTTCCTGGTAAAACTTAGCTGTGTAACTTAAGGCAAGTTAGCACCCTTTTGATGCCACGCCCTCTGCCATCTATGTAAACCTACATCTTAGCATGTCAGAGCCAGACTGGAGTCTCGATAGAACTAGTTTAGAGGTTTACGAAGCAAGTTCTCAGGATAACCAAGGTCATTCAGAGGCATCTCAGTAGTTTCTGAGATGTTAGTGTATGGGCAATGTGCAGGTTCAGGGGTGCTCAATGACTCCATCAGATAATATGGCTTTTTATGTATTTATGGTGGGATAGTATTTTGAAGTGGTAACTGACATGTTCCATGTCGCCTCTCTAAGACAGGCACATTCTCTTGTACTTGGGAAGACAAAATTACATTCCATTTTTGCCTTAGAAATGATTATCTCAGTTCAACAGAGGGAAGACAAACATAAATTCTTAGTTAATTTTAAAAATCTAGGCCTGTTTTGTCCACTATGTGGCTATTTGAACATGAGTGAAAACATAGTATCTCCCAGGACTCTAGTTATACCAGACACAGATGCCCGTGACTATCGCGATACAGAGCATACATTAAGAACATGTCTATCACTCGTGGATGGTACTGATCTTCAATATACACACGTATGCCTGATTCTTGAGAATTCAGAGCCCCTATCCTTCCAAAGATTTTGTGAAAAAAACTAAAGGGGTGGTGAAGGGACCTGAAGCACAGCTGGACACCTGATGAGTGGTGTTTTCTTAACTCTACTTTGCCAAGCTCAGGATTCCAAGTGAGTAAGGCCAAGGGGAGTCACAGAAGCTGAGGTCTTGGAGACACACATCCTTTTCACCAAATAGAGCTGAATGAGCTGGCAAGGGCGCTCAGAATTCCCCGGACTCTGTCTTGATGCAGTGGCATTGGAGAATGATGGAATCGTTGTGGCATTCAGAGGTCTTGCCTGAAAGACAGCCTTCAAGAGTTCCCCGGCACCTCTGAGGAGCAAGGAAGTGAGCGGCAGGATGTGATTACTTATGCCTTTAAAAATTGCAGGGAACAAGCGCCCTGAGCAAAAAGGGGTCCTCTCATTGGACACCAAGGTACAAAGAATGAAGGCCTATAAACAGGATGCCCACTGCTTCCTTTCTCATCTTGAGCACCACCGAAGCACCTACCCCTTGGACACAGCTCTGGGAAAGGTGGCAAAGGGATCTGTAAATGCCTGCAATTTAATTTTTATGGAAAGTGAAAAGCAGATATGAGGGAGGAACTGTTAGAAGCAATTAAAGTCACCTTCCTTGGATAGGGATGCTTGCAGACGGAGTTTATAACCACTATGCATTTCTCATATTTGCCTCACATAAATTGATCCTGCTGTGGAAAAACAATAAAAGATTGAAAATTCAATGAAATTCAATCTCTATTTCTTCTGCCTAAAAGCTTCTTATTGGATGTGATGGATTTTGGGTAACAGGCAAACACAGGAAGCAGCTTGGGCCTCTTTACACTTTTAGAAGAAACTGGGTATGTGGAGGTGCAGACATTTTCAGCTTGTGCCCCGACACCTTTCCCAAGCAGAGTAAGAGCCACACTAATAAACAACTGTGTGCTCTAAGCCTAAGCATCCAAGTGCCACAAAGAGAGCACACCCACCGCAGCTTCATGCGCTGCTTTGCTCCATACAAAACGAGCAAAAGGTGCCGAGGTATTACGCAAAACTGCATCACCATCTGGGTAAGGGTCTTGCGTTGTAACTTCAGTGCCACTTTCTCTAAATGGTATTTCCAAGGGCTCAAGGAAAGGGGAGCTCTAATTTCCATTATCCAAGCACGTTCTTTCTGGGTATCCTTGAATAATCTCTGAATCAAGATATTTATTTTTATGCCAGCCACACTTTTATCATTTGGATATTTATTTTGTGTATGCATGGGAATGGTATGAATACTTACAAGCTTGTAACTACAAATTACGTCAACATCAGCTCACAGCAGCTTTTTATACATCTATTAATATGTATACACACATCATACATATATCTATATATATACACATATACATACATACACACACATACACACACATACACATATATGTATCAGGGGTCAGAAATAGCTCCAGCCCCATAACAGAAAGAGCTCAAAAGCTCCTTAGACTACTGGGCTTCTGGTTCATTTCAGAGGGCAACTTTTACAAACGTCTCCTTTCAGCATCTCTACTCTGTGGAGAATTTGGAGACACTATGTGTAAGAGATCAAATCCGCTGGGTCCAGAGAAGGAGAAAGGCGCGAAGCCACTTTTCTGGAATGATGGTAAATTCATTGCTCTTTCTCTTCTTTCATCTTGTTCTCTTGAAAATTCCTTGGGACAGAATGTGGAGACTCCAGAAGTCACATTCCATACCTGGTAGAGGGAAGGTATATGGGAAACCTGCATATCTCTACTGTAAGGATGCCAATAAGGGCCTGAGATCAATAGTTTTCCAGACATAGGGAGAAGTACAGAGAGACACAGGCTTTATAGGGCCAACAGTATGCAAATAATTAAGTGGTTTAACAAAAAAACCCCTCAAGCTAAATCTAGAAGTTGTCTCCATTTGGCTGATGAAAAATAATATATTGGCCTCATGGAGCCTCTACTTTGTATCTTAGCCAGGATGAATTCTCCCCTGGTTCCGCCTGTATACCTGGCTTGGTCCTAGCACAGTTTTAGCCACCTGTGATTCCCCAGGATACACTTGAGCTCGTGAACTTAAAAGAAGAGTGGCTTGCTCCTTAATCCCCAAGTCACCCAGCAGGCCTCCCCTCTCCACACTCTTGCTGGCATTTATTAACCTTTGACCCTAGGCTTATTGGCTGTCCCCAGCAATTTCATACACAGGGCATTTATGGAAAGAACGCTATGTTCCCTGATGTGATGGCTCCCTGGGAAAGAATGCTCAATAAGAGTAGCTTAGAATATTCTGATGAATGGAATCAGAAACTAGCACTTATGACTTCCTTCTGTTCTAAGGGAAAAGCCAGTCTAATTTTTATATTAAAAACCTGTATTATATAAATTTCAAGGCATCCTAAAATAAAGTCTATTTTCTGCTAGCTCTTGGAACAACACAACTCAACCAAATGTTGTGGATGTGAAATTTCAAGAAGTTGACTCAAGAACAGGGACCCAAAGGGGAGTAACAAGCTGTTAAGTATAAGATAATTCGCTGCATCTCTGTAGACACAAGTAACTATCAGAAACCATGCTAGTCCTGCAGCTGAGGGTTAAGTAAATTATGATCCAACCACACAATGGAACACTATGCAGGATTATGCTACACACACTGCTGAAGAGACATTTATTTGCCACTTTATATTGTTAGCAAATAATTCAGGCCACAAGACAATATGAATAGCACAAGTCTATTTAAAGTATGTCTTTCTATGTGTATGCATACAGGAAAGAATAGAAGGCTCTGTACCAAAGTGTTAATGACCTACCTCCAATGATTCCATCTTATTTTCATGATTTTGGTGCCTAAACCATTTTATTCAGGGAACTTATATGAGTATTATCATCATAAAACTAAAATAACAATACCTAAAGTTACTTTTGGATTGACTTTTCAAGAGTAAAGGACAGATTACCTAGTACGCTGGAGGCCCTGAGTTTGATCTTTTACACTGCAAAACGCCAAGAAAAGAACAGGGCAGAAATCAGGCATCTACCATAGCAGAGATCAGGGTGGGAGACAAGACGAGAGGACCAGATGTTCTCTGCCCTCCAGGGGCATGAAGTTTAAATGAGAGGAATACAATGTGTTGCCTCTTGAAATAACCACACTGTGGCTCTCTAGGAGCCAGCGAGTTACACTTCAGATGATGGCAGATCATGCCTGCATGAGTAGACACATGAGGGGCAGTAGTTAAAAGCAGGAGCTAATTGAGGCTTCTATTACAGATGGGTGTGATATTGGTTAAATTGCTTCCCTGCTCCAAACTTCAAATTTTCCATCTGGGAAGAGGCCAGTAAGGTAAAGCACAGTGCTTGCCCACGTGCACTGGGCAAAGTAAATGCTCCTGGGCATTGTTATTTCATCATCTCTCCTACCATGAGAGCAAGCGCAGGAAGTGCTTTAGATGGAATAAAGACTGCCCTTGACACGACATTTGTCGATGTGCACAGTCATCTGCTTTCTAAAAAGACCCTTTCTAATTTAGCGTAAGTATTTAAACAAGTATTGAAATTAAATGGCACTCATTTCCCCGGGAACATGGTGAAGTCTGGCCCACACTTCCCGGGCACAGTGCAGTTGTTACTGAAGTACATAATCTATTGCCGACTTCATCTGTTGCTGAAGCCGGCTGATGCCTTTCCCGCTTCCTGGGCAAATCAGTCGTTGCACTCCAACCAAAAGGTACCTTTAATCTGATCTCTTTTCACTCAGCTCTCAGCCACGACCCACAGGCCTTCCCATTCCTCCTTCCCCCTCCTCGATGCAATCAGCCTGGTCCAATTTGCTTATATAAACAGAGGCCAAGGCTGGGCATGTCACTTGGCCATGGTGGATCTGGCTCTTCATATCTGCCTCCGCCTTGTTTCCTGAGACCTTTCAATAGAGCCAGACTTGGAGGAGAGTTATATTAAACAGTTTGACTCCAAACCTAAACAGCCCCTGAAGCATTAGTGGTTCAAAGATCTCCTGGTGCATTTATGAAAAGCCATTGATCTGGGAAGAGGTGTTAGAGGACTTGCAATGCACTAAGAAAACTCCTTTGCTGGCAGGAGGCAGAGTGGTTCTCATTAAGGAGCTGCCCTTTATCTCATCACATTGCTGACCTGCCAGAGCTGAGATGGGCAGCTTCCCCCTGCCTTTAAAGGAAGCTGCCTCTGGTTAGAACCATGATAAGGCCTTCATTTTAAAGACATACACAAAGAAGAGAAGTGTGGTTCCCTGATGGCTTGCTTTTCTCCGCTAGACCCTCAAATACGGTTTGAATTCTAAGCTTGTGACCACCTCGGATACATAGAAGGCCACAAGAACACCATCATCAGTCCTTTCTCCAATGCTTGGCTGTCAGGTTTTGGTGGGGAGAGGGAAGCTGTGAATTCTAGGCTTCAAAGAAATTCGCAGTATCACCGAAAACAGGGTCCACTCGTAACTCAGGGTCAGATAGACCCGAAGGACAATTTATCAGTGTGAGGACAGTATAGGCTAGCTCCAGTCTCTTACTGCTGCTTCTTGGTGGGATCATGTGACAAAAATTCCTTCCTCTGTCTCTGCCACGGTTTTCTCATCTAGAAACTAGGCATCACACTGAGTAAAGTTGTTGTAAGGATTAAATATGATGACACATCTAAAGTGTTTTGTACAGGGCCTGGTACAGTTGGCTTTTGATTAATGTCAGATATCAATTTTTGCTGTTACTACTACATTGTTATTACTTCAGCAGTCTAAAAGCTGTAAGCAATTTTTTGCATTTTTCTGTTTTTTGTTGTTGTTGTTGTTGTTGTTGTTGTTCTTTTTCTTTGCTGTTATGGTACCAGAGATTGAACCCAGGGCTTTGAGCATGCCCAACAAGTGCTCTACCACTGAGTTGCATCCTTAGCCCATGCTTTTCTGGGAAGAGGTTATATTTTCTCCCCGCCCCCCCAAAAGGGAAGTAATTACTAAGAAATCACATAAACCAGCGATAAAACCTCAAATCTGCTGACTCACTGTTCAGTGCTTTGCAAAGTTTTGAAAACATTTGTTAAAGCAGCGTAGGCCTTACCCAGTTAGGCATAGAAGCGATGTATTAATACAAATTGAATAGGACTGGACATCTGTTGGTGGCCTTCAGGTAAAGAGAATTTCTAGAGCTGAAAAGCTGGGAAAAAATAATCACAATAAACAGAGAAGGTGTGCAGATCAGAGAGAAGGAAAAACGATACGAGTAGAAGACAAGATAAGGGCCACCAGTTCCTGACTCCTTCGTATCTTTGATGTCATTGCAAAGCACATAGATCCCATAGGTCATCCACAGGCTTTGTAAAACCCACGAGAATATATGCACGGCTGACTTAGGAAGTGATTTTTCAGTTCTGAGTGATTGTACCACACTCTCCAGGGAGACACTGGAGCTGAGGTTTGCACTCTTTCATTGGACCACGTTCCTAGATATGTGCCCAGTTTAGTGGTTCTCAAAAAGTAGAACCCTCAGTGTTAACTGGGTTACTCATTAGAAATTCACATTTTGGGCCCCATTCTTAGAGCTACTCTGAGGAGACTCTGGGGTGGGCCCAGTAATCGTTTTTAAGAGTCTTCCTGGGATTTTGTTGTGCAATCAACTTTGAGAACCACTAATTTAAGTCACTGGGTGCCAGAGAAACCAAGCTAAGGAATGAGGGTTTGCAGAAGCCTTCCAGAAGCCCAGTCCAGATACTGCTAGTATTCCTCTTAACAACTACTTCTATTTTTGGTTTTAAATAAACTGAAATTAGATTAGTAACCTAGATCTTCCTGTATTTTGCAAACAAGAGATCTTGGAGGAAACTAGAAAACAAATGTCAAGGTCTTTCATCGTAGTTACAATGACACATTCATTTTAGCACTGAATAGGGAAGGAGGGAGACAATGAGGACAGTGGTGAGGTCTGTGGAAGAGAATACACGATTCCAACAGAATTCATTGTAATTTAGGACATTAGTGCCTGCGCATTCTCCATCGACTCGGTTCCACTAATCCAGTTAATCTTTAGAGTCTAATAGAAAGCAAATATACGTGAGTATATTTGGGTTCCTCTTTAGCACATTCTGCCCACTTGGATGGGGTCCTCTGCCCTGTAGGTGCCACTTCAGTTTCTGGGAAAGGGAGAACCACCCACCACCTTGGATGGGTCTTGCCAACCCCCTGTGAATAAGTACTCTCCTAGACTACACACTGGCCTTAGCTCCACGTCTCTGACTAGACCTGCCCTCTCCCTCCTATTATTTAAATCACTCTTGATACTTCCTTGCTATTCTGGGCATCCTTCCCTGACAATTTCTTAACTGCCCCTTGGCTAAATACCCAAGTGCTTGGATAATGCTAATGCTTTCCTCTGCTTAAAAAGTTACTTTAGTCTTCCCAAAAGACTTTCACAGTCAAATTTTCACTTGATCTACCAAACCACTATAATGTCATTAGCATGTCCCCACTTCCCACCCACTGTCTCCTTTTGCATTCTACAGATAGGACCACACTGAGCCAAGGGTTATATGACCTGCCAAACCCAGACCACTAGTGAAAGGGTAACAAGGTACATCCAAACCATTCTCCTGATCCGCAACAGAAGATTATAAAACACAGTCTCTTTGTGACCACCCACCTAATGTACAGCACCAATGAATAATGCATTTGTTATTTCACTATGCTGATGTCTTTGTACCTATGAGAACCAGTGTATCTTCTTTCATTTAAATGTCCTTAAAAAGAAGAAATCATATCTGTGTAACAAACAATAACGGGAGGTGTTCCTACCTATTCAAAATATTTTCATTTTTTATCTATAAACAGCACTGAGAGTTAAGTACAATACTCAATATTACACCAATTTCAATGCTAAGAAAACGGAAGTTCAGCCCATAAAAGCAATTTATTGGCTCCAGAATAGAAAGTGACATCATAGGGAATACAATAGAGATTTCTTATTTCTGACACTGTATTTATGTATGAAGTTGGTGGTTTTCAAATCGTGAGCCTGTGTGCTGCATGCTGCCTCAGGAACTTCGGAGGGAGCCGTGGAAAGGGAGAACATGCGGAGCTAAGGGCATTCTGCATTAACCAGAATGTGTCCTCCCTTAAAAAGCATCTCCGAAGCCTTGGACAAGTCCACATCGACTGTGTAGAGTATCCAGTGCAGCAGTGTATTAGTAATACTAGTCAGGCATAAGCAGCAACTTCAGGATCATACAGTTGCAGATGGTCTTTATAGCACCATACAGTTATAGATGGCTCTTGCAAGCACTTTATACCTCCTGGCTCGCAATCGGCACAGGCAGTAAAAACTACCTCCTGTCCTCAGGGAGGGAAAGCTATACCTTAGCTTACTCGTAGGCTGCTCATTAATTCAGCAAATATTTGTTAAGCAGTCACTATGTGGTAAGCATCATCCTAGGGTCTGGGACTAGTGTCAGAATAAAAATATGGAGGTGATTCCACCTCTGCCCTCACACAGTACGCCATCTGGTAGACCTGAAGCAAATCACCACACCAATAAATAATTTCAGCCAAAACAAGAGCTACGAAGGAACGGTTTGTTCGCTGCATGGAGGAGTAATGAACAGAGGTCAGGGAACTGCGCTCTGTGGGCACAACACGGAAGCTGGAGTTTCTTGGTAGAACAGAGCACAAGCCCATTTCTGTTAGAGAGAAGGGCACTGTACAGGCACAAAGTGACAAGGGCCGGGCTCAGCTGAGGAGTCCCGAGGAGATGCTGCTGACCCCGGCCAGTGAGCAACGAGAGAGCAGCCAGGCACGGAAGGAAGAGGGCGCCCAGAGCAGGGCTGGGAACTCACGCAAAGCAAGATGGGCAGCCATGCAGGGCTCAAGTAGAATGTCATGATTTTGGTTGATGTCTGGGGAAAAAAATCCCAAACGTTAAGGAAGAGATCTGTGAGGACGTTCGGAGGTTTTCCTTTGTCACAGTTAGTTACAAGTGTCCTTACGGGATGTTACAATTTAACAAGGAGGAAAGAACAACAAACAGAACGGACAACTTAGCAAGAGATGGAAAATGAGCATCTCAGATTTTTGGAATTTTTTTTTTTTTTTGAGACACAGTCTCACTCTGTAGCCCAGGCTGACCTCGAACTCCTGACAATCCTGTTTCAGCCTCCCCAGCGCTGGGTCTACAGGTGTGCACCACTGTACCCAGCTTATGTGGTGGTGGGGAACTGAACCCAGGGACTTGGGCTTGGTAGGCAAGTGCTTTAACTATCGAGCTATTTTTCCAGCCCAGCATCTCAGATTTAGATGATACAGTTCCAATTCTGTATGACTAAGGTGCAGCTGTGCAGAGGTCACTTAACTAGCCCTTCAGGGTCACATTTTCCCCGCGTGTAACAAAGGGCTAATAATCTAGCCGTGGTGGGTTACTAGGCAGCCCAGTTAAGTGAAAGTGCTCTGTTCATGAAAAAGCATTATGAAAGTGCAGGATGTTACTGTCAGTAATCGTGTCAACATATGCGAAGTAATTATAATTATAGTTTTGACTACATGGAGAACATTTTTAAAATATCTCTGCTGAAGATAAATTATTAGAAATCAACAATTTCATGTAAGACTAGAATTTTCACTGTATTTCATAAATCTACCTATTTAATGCTGAAAAATTTACAATTGCTGAATAAAATTATTCTTTGAAATGATCACATATTCTCAGAATTATGCTTATAAGCACATGTGGCTGATACCACATTTCAAGCCTCAATCACTTATGTATAACTAATCAACTTGATATTTTATTTGGGGTTTATATATATTTCCACCCAAGTTTTTTTTTCCCTTCCATGATTTTTTTTTTTTTTTTGAGACAAGGTTAGCTCTGTAGCCCTGGCTAGCCTTGGACTCAGAGCAATCTTCCTGTCTCAGCCTTCCGAGTGCTGTCTGGCTATATGTGGTGCTGGGGAAATCAAACTCAGGACCTTGTGCTTACTAGGTAAGCATTTTAACTGCTGTGTCATTCCTCCAGCTCCCCTACCATGATTTCTTAAAGATAAATTTCAGCCTATATATTATAATCCCTCTGAAATCACAGAATTGGTATGCTGGCTATATGTTTTTCTAATACACCTTAGAATAACTGCAAGACTTTTAACATATAATCTATACCACATAATAGGATCTGACATAACATCAGTGGTAAACACTGTATTTGAGAAATGATTATTATATTCATATTTTAAGTCTCTTCAACTAAAATGAATGAAACCTTCCACCTGCTTAATACTGGAATCATTCAGTGAATTGTGGTTAGGAGCCACTGACCCAGTTTCTTGTGTGCTCCTCTGGACTTATCCAGTTGAGGATGTGGTGGTGTCAGGAGAACTTGGCTTAGTACAGCCAACCATTATTTTTATTTCATTCACAAGGGGTCAGACATCTAGACAAAGAATAGTGGTAACAACAGTATTATGTCAGCCGTTCTGCTAAATACCCGGGAAGAACTATTTCATTTAATCATCATAGTCATTTAATTATAATGGCTCAGCGGTTAAAGTGCTTGTGGAGCAAGCACTAAGTTGAGCGCTAAGTACCCGAGTTTGATTCCCCAGTATCAGATAAGCTGGGTGTAGTGGCGCACGCCTGTTATCTCAGCACGAGGAAGGCTGGGGCAAGGGGACTGCCATGACTCCAAGGCCAGTCTTGGCTCCATAGCGACTTCAGAACCAGCCTGGGCTGCAGAGTGAGACCCTGTCTCAAAAAAAAAATCATAATAGTCACAGCAGCCCACAAGACAAGCACCACAATTATCTACCTGAGATGAAGTGTCAGTGGTTCAGACAAGTAGAAAAATATGTCCAGGGTCACAGAGGAGTGACAGAGACAGACACGGGAGGCTCCGTAGAAGTGACTCTAGATTCCAAGCTTACCTATATACCTAACTTCTTTCTGTCTTTCTTTCTTTTGAAATGTTGCCTAGGCTGTTCTCAAACTCATGGGCTCCTTGCCTCCCAAGTAACTGGGGCTACAGGCACACGACTCTACACCTGGCTTCAATTATTTCTCAGTGGCTTGCTCCTTAAAACAGACACCTTAGGGTCTAGACACTTGTTATATAAACTCCAGGATCTCCTTTCTCTGTACTTTTTTTACTAGGCTTCTTTCCTCATTACTAATTTTCCAGGTGAGCAGATTTTTTAAATACTAAGAGACTGTCCGTTCCTGGGTCCTTCCCCACGTGGTCCTGTGAGAGCGCCCTAACTTCTCTGGGATATGGCTTTTCTCATTTGAGTTGCAACAATAAACCTATGTGCCTTGTAGTCATTAGCACTGGGTGAAGAGGCATTTCTGGGCTGGTCCCCAATGCTCCTGCCCAGAAGACAGCTGGGGAGGGAAGGACAGCTTCCAGCAAACTCAGAAGTCACCTTCCTCCTCTGCAAGATCCAGTTACACCCAACAGACTTCAGTCTGAATAAACAAAACTAAAGGAGCACAACTACAGGACTCTGAAGCCAGCCTCAGTTTTAGCATACCACCCTAGTGACAAGACTTTTCACCTCTTGTTTTCTCAAACAGATGAACAAACTCTCCTCCCGTCATGCAACAGATTCTGCTTCACAGTGAATGAGGGGCATGAAATCGGATGTTCTCCAAGCTCAAAATAAAGCACTGGAAAATCTACCTCCCCTCTCCTTCCATAAAGAACAACTAAATGCAGAGCGTTTAATTTCCGAATAGGGCAGAGTTCTTTTAAGGGAAATGTTAAAGCAGGGATTAGAGACACCATGGCCTGTAACTCTATCCGCCGTCCTTTCATTGTTAATAGTATTTTTTTTTTGGCAGCCTCTGTGCAGAGATGTGGGAAAAACCAAAGTCTTATGTAAATGAGAATCGACACACACTGATAAACGGAGCGCCAGACCTGCGGTCTTAATTACACAGGAGTCTGGATGTCAAAATGAATGCGGCTTATTGACGCGCTGAGATTTCGCTCAGCATTAAGCTGGGCGACCTTCTTCCGGGAGCAGAGGCAAAGCACAGGTTTCTCATTTCCCCAGAGTCACGTCTGCAAATGGCAAAGGGCTTTGGTCATGCCCGGACACATCTTTGAACCCCAGTGCTCACCTCTGCTCACTGTGGGGCAAGGAAAACCAAGGTGCATGGCAAACTGCTGTCCTGAAAGCACAGTTCTCTAACAGCGCCAACTCCCCTACTCCTATTCCGCCTAGCCACACAGCACCTAGTTCCCAGAAAGTAAAGCAACTACTTCTGTATTAAAGAGCCACTTTTTAGTGCTGAGAAATCTGCAAACAATAATTAATGAGCTTCCGCTTTGCTCAAGATGGGGACACTCGGGCGGTGGTGGCACGGCTGCTCCCCCTGGGTGAGTTTAGTAGGGTTTTACACCTCCCAGCCCCTGGCTCCTTTCATTAGTGGACAGTATGACCATTATCTTAGGGGTACAAGCTCAGGCTGTGTTTTTAAAAGCAGAGAAGGCTACTTTCAGGCTTGGGCAAAACCAAACAGTTCTCAGTGGGAGTTAGGGTCTTTGCCTTGAAATAGAAAAATAATACACTGTTTCCCTCCACCTCTACTAATTAAAGTGTCAGGATGGAGCCCCACCACTGATTTGACACCTGACATGACGGCCCGTGTAATCTGACGTGTTTTTGTGCTAACATCAAAGCCCCGTCAAGGAGAATGGAGCAGGATATTTAGTGTGTGCCTGTTGCAGTCTGACATATAACTCCATCCGACTTCATTCGCAGGCCCTCGCTCACCAGGAGATTAACCCGTCAGCCTGCTGCGAGGAGGGACAGAGCGGGCCCTGACAAGAGGCTCAAGATGTGGGGGACATCAAAACAAATTCACCTGCTGAACGAAGACGCCGCCAAGGGCTGCCGGGATGGGACCTGGTCCTCCTGCGGGTGTCTGTGGGAAGTGTTATCACGGCCACTGATATGGCACTGGGTCGTTTATGACTTCCTGATGACACTGTTCTTAGTGACTGTGTTTGCACTATTGTTTAACAACTTTGTGTAAATCCTCTGTTCTCACCCTGAATAAACTTCAGTACCGGGAGGCCAGGAGAGGCTTCAGCCGTCTGTCCTGGGTTCTCCAGGGATCAGGGAAGGGAGAGTCAGGCAGTAGCTTTCTGGCTTTTCCCCCTTTGGCTTGGTTTTGTTTGATTGTTTTAGATTTCCCTTCTATCTTGCACTAAGACTTAAAGTAGAGTAGAGTAAAAAATAAGTATTAGAGAAATGAACATGGGCTTAGATGTCTGAGTACTCTCAACTCACTGCAAGCGTGTCTAAATGCTTTTTCGCCATTTCTCTCTCTTTACCTTATCACAGTTCAAACAACGCAGCGTGCCAACTGCCGCTTGCCTGCAATTACACTTTGAGCAGCACTGAACCTGAACACGTGGAATACCCAGATCTTTGTGGGACACAGGATGTGTCCTCCGTCATTGCTGATTGAATATGCATGCATATTTGTACATATGTATATATACAACATTCCTATCATGCATATACATTCATTTTATGATGCATTCATACAAAAATGGTTATATCCATATACATTCAAATTAAATTATACTTTATATCATTTCTATACATCAAAAGACGGGCCTATGAAACTTCCTACCTCGCCATAGATATTTCCCATACCGAGGAAAAAGAACACACTAGCAAGTTGGCACCAAGCCCCAGAGTCTGAGAAAGCACACACGGAGTGTACACATGTCCCACCCTGTGGTGCACAAGCTTAAATTCTTACGTGTGGGATAAGGTCCTGTACTCTTATTTTACTGATAGGACAGTGAAGTCACTGAGGTTGATTTGTCAGTCACACAGGCATTAGGTGAGGAGGACGGGACTGAAACACAGGTCTGTTTGATGCCACAAGCCACATTCTTTCCATTTCTGCATGTCTCTGGTCCTATTACAAAGGCGATGGGTGTATTCTTCCCACCACCTCCAAGCAAAGATGGTCATAAAATTACGGCAAGGGCTGGCTTAGACAGTTTCTGAGGGAGAGCATGTCCACCCATGAGCTACGAGAAGATGTTCCTTCCTAAGAGTGAGGCACAAAGAAGGGATGACCCTTTCTTCTGTTGGCTATTGACTTATTAGGACAGAAGGGCTGCGATATTCCAAAGCATCCCAGGCTCAGATGGAGGCTGGTACACTGAGGAGGGCAGAGCACCAGGAAAACCAGACAGGAGCAGAGCGGGAACCCCAATGTCTTGCTCCTGCAGCAGTCTCTACCTAGATTTATGTGAGACAGTACAGTGCCTTATTAAAACCAATTGTAATGGCGGTGGTTCTGTTACTTGCCGCCAAAGCGCTCTACTTTCTACGACCTCACAACACACTGTGGTAATACGACACTGACCTTATACTATCCTTTTTTGAGCAAAAATCAATGTTTGATTTAGATTACTGGGCCAAAATTTCAAAGGAGATTATTATTAAATTTGTGGCAGCAACTGACATTTTTCTAATTAAGCTATGAAATAAAATTTAAATGCTAGAGTTCACTTAGATGGGACTGAAAATAGGTTGACTTAGATATTAAAAGAAAACCCATATCCATCACATAATTCCTACTGACTACATTCAGGTTTTAGCTCTACTTTAGGGACGCAGTACATTGAGGCATGTGCAATGATAGCCCCATCAGCTCTGTTTAGGAATTCCCTTGCTTCTTCTTGCATGTTTACACAACTTTAATACTTCTCTAGATTGGCTCAAGGAAGCATTTTTTTTTTCTTGGGATGGCATTGCTCATCTGTATTTATCCCACAGTGAGGAGGCTGAGTTATCCTAATAGTCTGTTTTGGTAATTGTAAAGCTGATAAATTATATACAACCAACTCAAATATTTCTCAGGAAATAAAACTGGAAGGAAGAAGCTCTTGATTCAACAATCTAAGACAATTTTGCATGTTTTGAGACAGGTTAAGGTGTGAGTTTCTTTTCTCAGCTAAAGCCTCATCCCCCCCTTGCCCTTGACGACTTAATTTCCTGTCCTCTTAGGGAGACAGACGGATGAATATTTAGTGTAGAACATGATTGTGATTAAGCTTCCAAATGTATCTTCATCTGGATTCCAGCTGGTGTGGCATCTCAATTACTCCTTCACTCCCCGATGGAACCGTCTTATTGATGTAGTAAGTTTTGCATGATGGCACTGGATTAAAAATCTCCCAGGGCTCTCCAATCTTCTAACCTCAATCAATTATCCTCTAATGTAGGGGGAAAAAAGGTCCTGTGCATACATATCATGACCTGAGGATCCCACCAACAGGCAGCAGAGCCCTGATTAGCTACCCAAAAGAGAGCTGAAATCTTTCTCACATTTTGCTGCTTCATTCTAAAGCTCATCTCTGCAAAGGAAGACTGATATATAAATGTGCGCCTGGTAACTGATGGGAGTGGTGAGTAATAAGTATAGCTTAAATACAGCAAGGACACGTCTGTAAAAATATTCAGCTGCCCTCAATTTCTTCATTGGACCAGCATTCCCCATGTCATGCCTTCCACAGTTTTTACTATTAAATATTCAAGCTCTAGTAGGTGACAGGAACAGAATGGCATTGTCCATGTTACTTGTGAATGTCTGGAATAGTCACTATTTTTTCACTATCATTTCTTTTGATAGGAGGTTGGCACTAGCTCACCTGCCTCTTTCATTCATTTGCTCATTCATTCAATAAACGTTAAACATTCAGGCTATGTGTTTAGCACTGGGCATAAATTCCAAAGTAAGATGAACATGATTCTTAAAAATCTCAGTCTAGTGAAGTTGACAGACCATGCAGACAGGCAATCAAAACTCAATGTGTCACCTGGCATGGGGGTAGCTGCCTGTAAATGCCAGCGTTCTGCAAGGCTAAGGCAGGTAGATCTCAAGTTTGGGCCCCACTCAATTATCAAAACCACTAACACACACACACACACACACACACCCAAATAAACTGAATGTCATCACTGCTAGATGGTGCTAAGTATACAAGCAGATGCCACGAACACATGCAGGGGTGGCAGCTTCCTTAGAATCAGGATGAAGAAGTAGAAAATTTTCTCAGAGGATCTTCTCCTTTCCATTGCATCTGTAATGGTCTCAGCATTTAGACACAACCTCCTAAACTATACAATAACCATCCACTCTCCCCTCTTTCCTTCCCTCCCTAATATAAGTAAATATCAGGCATTTTTCAACTCTTGTACATAAAACATAATTAAACATTGGGACACAAAGGCAGGCTCAAAACTATCTTTTCTTCCTATGAAGAAATGGCAGGAGTTTGGAGAAAGAGGCAATCTGCGTGGATAACAAAACCAGGAAGACATTTCTAGGTCGGGCAGGGCAAGTTTGCTGGTTAACAAGGAAGTCATTACTTTCCACTGTCCTTAGACAAGATCCTTGCTTGTTCAAAGCATCCAGACGCATGGAAACCGATCCTCTTGGGAGCCCAGAGAACTGACAGACCCAAGACCCTTCCTAGAGAGGAACATGAAAATAAGGTACTGATTTCATTCCTCACCTAAATCTAGTGCTTCAAAAGAAGACAGTTCTCTCCAGGAGTAAAGCTTGCTTCTTTCATCTGCCTTCTTAGTTCACTAATAATGCATATATCGCTGGTACAATGGCATATAGATGCAAGAAAAATGGAAGACAGAGAAAGAATATATTCTGGCAAGGTGGGGTAGTTAGGTGTTAGAGCCTTCTGGAGAATTCTCAAACTTCCTAGGGTCGCTCTTCCATATTGTGACCAAGGACAAAATAAGAGTTCCTCCACAGCTCTTTCAAACAGAGGCACTTCAAACAAAATCACCCTGTGCATAAAGGAAAAAAAAAATGTCTTAAGAAACTAGAAGAGACTGGAACAGTAGCCCAGAGCACTATGAATTCATGAAAAATTAATTCAGTCCTCAAAGTCAGCACCAGTAAGGACTGTTCTACATAACAAAACATTCTCAGTTGCATTATTAAAAACACTGCTTTGCACTAGCCAATTAATTTCAAAGGCTTCACTCTTTGCACTGGACGTTATCAAAGACAGATGTGCTGAAAGGGTCTCCTCTCTATCAAATCTGGTACCCATCTGCTTTCCCAAGGTTATAATTGAGATCCTTATTATGATTTGAGCACTTTTGCTTTCATTTGAACCTAAATGCTTTTGTGAAGTTTCCCTTAACAGCCCAATGGAGAACAAGATCAGTGAAATCAGTCTTTTTCTCCCAGGAGTCAGAACCTCCTTTCTCTAAGACGGCCGCGGTTCCTCAAGGGATATTTTGCTGCTCCTGTTTGTTTGCTACGGCAGCACTTGACAAACAGAAGATCAGACTGCGACGTTTTTTTTTTTTCCTTGGACAGAGTTAAGAGATGAGGGTTTAGGATTCCAAATAGGTATATTCCATTTTAAGAAATTCTGCTATTCAAAAATATGATCCAAAAACCCAGATAAAGCTAAAAGTGATCAGCCCACTTACAAAAGAGGATTCACCATGGGATTCCTGGAAAATCAGTTCCCAAGTCTAGTTAGTATATTTTGCTAGCCACAAAACAAGAAGAATAGGCTGTTTGCAATATTTTTTTAAAGGAACAATGCACCTCTTCTGTCACTTCTGATAGTCCCCTGTGTTGGTGCCTGCTATTAACATCTGGCTCTGTGTTGACCCTTCACTTAAGTCACCTTATTTATTTCTCAAAACAGCTTTGTAATCTGCATATTAGAATCTCATTTTGTAGAAAGTAAAAACTGACTTGCCTGGGATAATATGGTCAGGGCAAAGCTTGGATTCAAAGTCAAAGACCTGTTTGCTCCAGTGTTCTGGTCTTGTTAGGAATCAGACCGAATGGTAGTATCTTAGGCACCAGTCCCCAGCCCTTCGGCATCAGGGGCTGATGACATGAAATACAATTTTTCCATGGGAGATGGGTGGGGGTGGTGACGGCATCACTGCCTTGGCTACACCTCAGACCATCAGGTATTGGATTTTCATAAGGAATGTATAACCCAGCCACCTTGCATGTGCGGTTCACAGTCGGGTCGGAGCTGCTACGAAAATCTAATGCCACCACTGATTGGACAGGAGGCAGAATTCAGGTGGTAATGCAAGCAGCTGGAGGAGGGGTGTGAATACAAATGACACTTCCCGTGCTGGCACACCACTGCCTCCTGCTGCGAAGCCCTGCTCGTAACAGGTCACAGACTTAGCATAGGCCCAGGGTCCCTGAGGTATCTGTGGGCTTGGGGACCCCTGCTCTAAAATCTTATTAATTTGGCCTAGCTGAGATGGCACGATAGCTTAAATTTGCTGAAAGTTTGAATTAGAAAATATCCACAGATCATAACTATATACAATGAATTGGTGATTTCATTGTTCTGCTGAAAATCTGCCAGGATTTAATAAGAATAATTACAAATTATAATTTATTTCAAAATCCATTCATTGTGTAAAAAATTGGAGACATACAACTAAAGCACATGACAACATTTTGTCCCTTTCCATTGGCTAAGCGTAAATTGGTAACGTACCTACCAAATTTTAAGGATACTATCACGTTATATCCAAGAGAACACAACCTCTTGAAGAGTAAGTCTTAATGTGATAAGGTTTGTCTATTTAACTCCTTGGATTACAAAAAAAGAGAAACCAAGGACGGCATCGGAAAGTCCCTGTCCTCCCCTCTCTACGTGCCTGGGGAGGAAGAGTGGCTGGTCTGACAAAGCAGCGCTCCCTGCCCGACCAAGGCCAGACCCTCTTAGCACACAAGGAAGGAAGAGGCATCAATTCCTTTCCCCTTTCCACCTCCTCAACTACCACCCACAACCCCCTTTCCCTCTCCACAAAGTCTATCTCTTTACTTTATTCCATCTTTCTTTATATATATTTTTTTATGGTTTGGTTTTCTCACATTAGTGAAGCCATACAGTATTTAACCTTCTGTGTCTGGTTCATTTCACGGAGCACAATGGTCTCAAGGTGCATCCATTTTCCTACAAATGACTGAAATTTGTCTTTCTTTATGGCAGAGTAGTACTCCACTGTGTATATCCCATACCTTCTTTATTCATTCATCTGTTTTTGGATATGCTGGCTTCAAGACTTTAGCCAGATTAAGAGTGATATAACTATGACAGACATAAAGTATTCCAAACACTCTGTATCTTTTTTTCTACCATAGAGAAGTTTCACAGCTCTTAAGAAGTTAAACAGAATTACTGTGTAACCCATTCGTCCCACTCCTAGGTGTACACCCAAGACAACTGAAAATACAAAGTCACACTAACGTGTGTACATAATGTTCATGGCAATGTTTTTCATACTAATCACAAGGGGAAAAACAACCCAAGTGCCTATCAAATGATGAACCGATACACAAAATATGGATACACAACGGCAAAAAGGAAATACTGGCACTGATGCGGCCCCCTACAGCTGTGAAAACAGTTCACTTACATTAGGTCAAGTAAGCCAAACACAAAAAGACACACATTGCATGATGCTATTTATATGAAATACCCAGAACATGCACATCCATACTGGACCCACAAGTAGACTAATGGTTGCCGGGAGCTGGGAAAAGACTGAAGAGAGACTGCTAATAGGTAGCAGGGTTCTTTTGGGGATGATAAATAGTGGTTATGGTCGCACACCATAGTGCATACACGAAAAAACACCGAATAAGGCACTTTCATATCATGAGTTTAATGCTATTTGAACTGCATCTCAAGAAAAAGACAGGAGTGGCAATAAGTTTACTGGGAAGAGAACAACCCAACAGGTGTGATTTCTCTATGTTTCAGTTTCACCCAGCCAGAGGACCACTCTGTTCACTGCTTCAAAGGAGCAACATTACCCAACATTAGCTCCCCACTGCCCCAGCTTCTCTTTCTGGAGTCTGTCATAGGGTGGGGAAGACTCTTCCATGGCTCACAGGCTTCTGGGGAGCAGACAGGCCCCTGAGATTTATAATCAGGACGAAGCCTTGGCTGAGTCCACAGCTTAGTCTCTTCCTTGCCCTAGGGCTCTGTGAGGGCCTAGAACTGCTGCAGCCGGACACAGGAATGCCCGAGCCAGCATGTCTCTGAGGAGAAGCCTGGGGGAGCGGGAGTACCACATTTTACTGAGGAGAATGTCAAATATTCAGCAACAGGTACAGATGGTAGAATTGAAAGATTTCCCCATCACTTCTGGTGGCAACAGAGAGGACAACGTACTCCCCTGTGCTCTCCCATGTCAAGCAGGTCTTAATTACAGGTGAGATACAGAGAGGAGTGGTGATGGGTCAGGTGACTCCGGAGGCTGGGGCTGTGGGTGAGGTACAAGCCCTAACTGTGAGGTGGGCCCAGCTGCCCTCGCTCCTGCTTCTGTGCCAGGCACTGCCCTCAGCCCTGGGAAAGGCCTCTTACCGGCTGCTTCCCCAGGTGGCACAGGAGATCCACTATTCCTACATGGAGACTTTTTCCCAGTTCAGTTCATGCAGAAGGAAGGGGGCTGGAAGCAGGATAAGTTATTTCTGAGAAATATAGATCTTTAAAATTGGGGTATATCTCCCCACATCCTTAAGAGCATTAGTAGGAACTCAATAGACATTTCCTGAATGAAAGAGTGAAGGAATATGTGTTTATTGGACATTTACTATGTGCTAGGTGCTTTACTAAGTTTTAAGTTCATTATGTTCTAAGGGCACAGAGGTATGGGCTACTCACCCCAACACACCTTGTAAATAGCAGGCCCAGGAGCCAGCCCCTGGCACGCTCTTCCCTGCCACGGGAAGCATTCTCTGCCAAAGCAGGGTGAGTTAGCGGTCTTGACTCGACTCTGCATTTTCATAGCATGCCGTGCTTTCTCCCATATTGTATCCACCACGTCAAATTGTTGGGTTTTACGTTCACTTTTCATTCCTTTCTCTAACTATACGTAGTGAGCTCCTGAGTGCAGAGCATGGCTGCTTTGGTCATTACTATACCCCGGATATGCAACGAACGCAGTAGTTAGAGCCTTACTCACATGGATATATTGAGTAAATGACTGGACTTATGATTTGATGAGTTGGGATGCTACAGCCAGAATGGAAAAGGCAGAGAATGAGAAGGGTTTGCTGAGAGAGGGCACAGACAAAGCAGAAGGAAGCAGTATGTGCAGGCTGAACCCCTTCTCCAACCTCACCAGCCCAAGGTATCTCATCTGTGTGTGCGGCTGCAGGTAAAGGGACGGTATTGCCCAGTGGGCCTGTAACTAGCCAGGGATCACAAAGCAAATTAGGGGGCATGAAGGTCTGGCAGCAGAACATCTGTACAGCACATTGTGAGTGCCAGATGAAAGGCTTGCATAGAAAAGCAAAGATCACAGCACTATTTTTGCAGAAATGAAACGATCCTAAATTAATACAAGGAGGGGAGTAAGGCTTGAAGGATTGAATGCTCCGCAGAAGATACTGGCTCCCTTTGACACAACTTAAAAAACAAGTCATCAGTAGGGCAGTAGATAAAAATGGTAAAGTAATAGTATCTTTGCGTATTCTCTAAATCTATCACCCTCCCTGAGCAGATCAGAATGAGGAGGTGGACTGCACATTGAGGACAGCACAAAGTAAGCCACAAGAAGGAATCACTTTCTCCTTGCCTCTCACCAAAATACCGGGCTCTGTTCAGGCAGAAAGCAACAATGCCCCAGCTTCCCATGAAAAAAGGCTTACTCTTATCTCTTCATCTTTCTCCATTGCTGAGCCCTGTTCTTGCAAGTATTATGAGCCCCATGTGTGTAAAATTAAAAACAAAAGTGATTTCTTCTTGGAGATAATTCCTACCCTCCCCCCTTTCTTTAACCCTACCCCAAGTCCCTTCTGCTCGGAGGCCCTCTCTCCAGGCATAAGCTCCTACTTACCAGCTGGGTACTGTACAGGATTGCCAAAAATACCATTTGCTTTCTATATTCTGGGCTTTTGCCACAAGGATACTACTCTGACCACAGTCAAGGCACACTAATTTTGGTATTTTGACTGGCAACTTCTTTCTTTAAGAAGGATTCAAGTTCTACTTGTAGATTAGAGGAAAAAAAACCTAAGAAATATAACAATGCATAGATGAATAACACAATTCTTCCCCATGGTGCTCTGCAGTCTCCTCAAATCCAACATGTCCAAAATTGCACCCTGACTCCTCCCTGGCCCATTTCTCTAGCCACCTCTCCAGCCTCCTTTTCCCCCACTTTGCGTACTAAACAACATCCACCATCCACCTTATTTATCACTCCAGCTGAAAACTTCAGACTGTTACCCCGACGCTTCCTCCCCCTTACCAAATATGTCTCCAAGTCTTAATTGACTGTAACACTGAAATGTTTTTGGAATCCAATGCTTTACCCCATCTCTGTTAACACCTGTCCAAATACAGGTCCTTATTCCCGTATTTACTGGAGTCTACCTTTCACAGCCCCAAAGATCTTCCCAGCATTACCCCAACTTACCTATCCATTTAGCCTTACATAAATCATATCTTACAGTAATTCCTTCAGTCCCATTTGGCTGCCTGAATTTCCCCTGATTATGTTGTTGCCCCTTGACTAGTTGAGTTGGTGTGCTTTCATTTGAGGATCTTTGTACACAACGCTTCCTGCCCCTCTTTGTTTTTGGCTGAGATTCTAGCTAAATCCATTTTCCTGGCTGCTCTCTCCCTTCAGCTCTAGTAAACAGAGTGTGGCTCTGTGATGGCACTGAGCTTGTCGTGCAGCAAGAGGCACTGCCACACCTTCTCCCAGGTATGAGCACACCGAGAGCAGGGACAAAGTGACAGGCATCTCTAACCGCACAGCAAATGCACATGGCATCTACTAAATGTCCATCGTAGGAAGAGAGGAAGAGGATGGAGGGAGGAAACCAAATGAAAGAAAGGATGTCCAGTGGTTCTACCATTGATCTGAAGATGCGTTTCTTGCCCCCAAATGTCATTTAAGTTCTTACGATGCCCCGGGAATGAGGCTCATGCCAGAGGAAGTGATGCAACTCAAATCAGAGACTCAGCAGCAGACAAGCAAGGTTTAAATACTTTCTATTCACTGGCGATGCTGGATAGTTTAAGAAAGAGGTCCCGGTCTACGGCCTCTTAGAAACTGGACCGCACGGCAGGAGGAATGGGGCAGGCCAGTGTACTAAGCTTCATCTGTGTTTAAGGCCCCATTGCAGCTTGAACTTTGCCTCCTGTATGGCTGAGTGGTCCTTGTCATAACCTAATTACCAGCGCTCGGAGGTGACGCTGAAGCAGTAATGTTAGCATGTGAAAAATCACCTGTCATTAAACCAGTCCCTGGTACCTAAAATGTTAGGGACTGTTGTCTTACTTAACCTTGCTAAGATTCACTTTTTCATCTTAACACAGAGAATCATCAGCTCATAGAATTGCTTTAATCTTTGGCGGGACAAAGTGGCAAATATTCTGATAAGAACAAGTCATATTGTTGGCATTCAACAAGTGCTAACTTATTACAGATTGTACTCAACAGATACCCCCGGCTCAAAGATATCTCTGCTCTGCTCTTCTAGGTAGGGGTAAAAGTTTAAGTGGGACAATAAAGTAAGTAAAGTGAACATGCGTAAGCCACACATCGCAGAATTTGGGCATCATCAACATCATGGCTATTTGTACACTACTTGGTTTGCTCACACATTTCTTCCAATATTACTGCCACTTAGTCAAAATGGTTCAGGCTTATGTTTTTAAAATGTCATCATCCGTCTTCCCAATTTTCCTTCTATTAATACGTATATGCGATACAACGTTGAACGTGGGGAACTGGTATCCCCAACACACTGCCCCTTGATCACTTTTGCTTCTCTTTCTCCTCCCACCGTCTCACTTTAGCCTCTTCACATCTCTGTTTCCTACCGTCACTCTCTTATCTTGCTTTGGTACTTATTTACATTTTGGGTTTTCCATATTAGAGAAACCATGGGATAACTTTCCAGCCTCATTTACTTTGCTAAGCATGATGTTTTCCAACTGCATCCATTTTCCTGCACATGACTCAAATTTATCTTATTTTGTGGCACAGTAGTACTCCATCATGAATATATATCATTTTATCCATTTATTTTTGAATATAAAAAGCAAAGAAATGTGTCCAGTACACTAATAACCATTAAATGCCACAGAATTTTGCCTCAAATAATAATGATCACATTAAGTTGTGGCAGATACCGCCTCTATCTTGTCTCTCGTGAGATTCCTGTGGCACGAAATCACCAGCTAGCCATGAAACCGTGCCCCACTGGGTCAGCAACGTAAGAAAAATACCCCACTTAGTCAAGATATTGTTTTTGAAACACGGAGTGTCAGATAAGGTTGGATAAAGAACAGGCCAGAGCTTGCGGGGGATGGGGAGAAGGGAGCTTAGAAATCGACAGCACCGTGACTACCACCGTGCTGAAAATTTAGTGGGTAATTGAAAACTCTCACTGTTAACTGAAGAGAGAGAGCAATTTCTTCAGAAAAGCCAAAAGTCCACAAGAGGCCACTGGAACTGCCGTGGCAGGTGGAATCTTTTCCTATGTTTGTCCAAGCCTATGCCATGTGAACTCTTTGAGGCAAAATAAATAAATAAATAAAATAAAAAATAAAAAAAATTTGAAGCTGGAAACACAATTCTGCCTCTAACATAAAAAAGTAGAAAGTCAAAATTATAAGAACCAAAGCTACAAAACCTTTTTCTGTAAATGGGCATTATATCTAACGTGGACGCAAGTAGGGTTTACTAGATTTGATATGGAGAGGGACAACGTTCCTCCAAAATTAAGAGTTCTTAAGAGAATTTACACATACTAAGACGGCCAAGGCAGGTAAACAAGAGCCCATCCACAGACTTACTGGAAACAGATATTACCTTTATTTTTATTCTCATCGGTTCTTAACCTCTCTCTTGCCCCGTCCTCTTCCCTGCTGCCACAATGACAAAAAAAGAAAAAAAAAAGTACATCTGGCAGCCAAAGTAAAGACCAGAAACATGTAATCCAAAATGCAGAGACCACTATAGTTTTTCAAATGACAGCATCCCAAATCCTCTAGTTGCTACTAAGTCCCGTCTGGAGCTCAGACTCCCTGCAGGACGCTGGGAAGGCTCCAGTTGTCTGCAGATTTATGGGGGCGGTAAGACGAGGCAACACTAGCATACATGAACTGGCATTTGGGGTTGACAGATGACAGGCAACGCACTTAAACCTGCCAGACGTAAACCTAAATTTGGAAATGGGTGGAAGAGAAACATGGCAAAAGTGTTGTATAGCTTCCAGGGTGGGTGCGTTGCACTGTTGCTATCTGTTGTTGTTGGCTCTATATTGGCCAAGAAAAGCAGCCCCGAGAATTAGATCTTCAGCAAGGAGGTGCTGGTCTTACAGCATCCGGCTCGGATGGTGGTTTCCTGGCGTAGCTGAATCATGCATCCCTTCTTGACTGCTTTCTTTCCTTCCTATTTCTCCTCTAAGTAAATGAGATGGATCCACAAGAGAGAGCAGGGGAAGGTGGGATGTGTGGTGCAGGGCCCGGCCAGAGATCTCCTACAGCAAAGAGAAGACTGGCTTAAGCCTACCAGCAGGCCTGGCACTTTCAGCACCACACTGCTCCATGTCAAGGGCCCTTCTGTTTTCCTCCCCGTCCAAACCCACCTGGAGAAGAGTCACACGCAGTGAGGGACAAGGTGTCTGCTCCCCAGGTGTACAAACACCCACAGCAATAAGAGCTCTTTCTTCAGAGTGACTACTGACCTATATTTTCCCATTGTCTGTTGTCTTCTTCTATTGCCCAAAATAAAAATCTCAGGTCATTTCCCTGCCCCCTTTTTTATCTTGCCTAATCGACCTACGTAATCATCCCATAGCTCTTTCTACTGATTCTATCCGACGAGCTCACCAAGCCCAAAGTTGCCTCGTGTGGCTTTGCCACTGTTGCATTCTTGTCCAGAGAATAGGTTCACTCAACAAATATTCATTCAGCACCTGTGACATGCCAAGCAGTGTGAGCCTGTAGGAATGCGGTGATCAGCAAGATCCATATTGCATCTGCACTTATGAAAGTTATGGTCAAATAAAATGCCAGTTTTAATTTTAGCATCTGCCTAACCACTACCTTCTTCGAACTGGGTACCATGCAGCCAGTCTATAATGTAACTTTTTTTTTTTTTAATAGAAGCCACACTGCACTGTTTATAGTGAGCTTACTGCCCACAGTAATATTAGATTTTCACGGAGGCAGGGGGAAGCTGTCGGTGTCACCGTCAGATCGTAGGCACTCCTTCCGAAGTGTCCATATACCTGGTGCACACTAAGCATACATATGTGTTGAAAGATTTTCTAGTTTTATTTCTTTTATATTTCACATTTAGATTCAGCATTTTTCCAGCAATCTGCTGTCTTACAGAAAGACTGGTTTGTCATGGGACATACCTTCTCTCTTGCTTTATCTGAAAATATTCCCAGTAAACCATCAAGATCTACATCCAAATTATTAAAAAAAGAAAAAGAATAAAAAGAAAATCAAAAGCTGGCTGTATCAGGAAGTTTGTATCAACTTTTGACTTGTTGTCAGAAGTAATAAAAAGTGGATTTGGTGTTGGTGGGTCATTCCAGAAGCAGAAAGGGAAAGGAAATCAAACATTCACAAAATATAGAAAGGACAAAAAAAAAAAAAAAAAAAAAAAAAAAAAAAAAAAAAAAAAAAAAAAAAAACCGAACACAATTAACTCTAGTTTGGTTCAAAAATAAACTGCCTGTTTTTTTTTTTTTTTCTCCTCTACAAGACACTGCAGGGCTGTATATATAAAAAAAGTAAATCAGAGCTCTGGGCGCTGAATCTCAAATCTCAATTCTCTATTTAAGTTTCCTCCTGTCCAGGAGTGACTGCCTCCAAGAAGGAAATGAATTCTCCGTGGGGATCCTGCAGCTGATTAGCTTTTACCTTCCAGAGGAGATGTCAGTCACGTTAATTGGAATCAATAGACAGCTGTTCAGGGACCCAGGATAATTAAGCAAGTCATAAAGGGTAGAATTAGAGTTCCCTTTAAAAATTAAAAAGGATCCCACTGTTTGCTAACATTTTAAGCCACTTTGGCTACCTAAGATCTATTCTGATTTAAACTCACAGATCAAAGAGCATCCAACTTTTGTACCAGGCAAGTCAAGCCTCTGCCCATCGCGTGGGAAAGCGGAAAATCCACCCTCTAGAAGGGAACTTTCAGTGCATTCCAATGGGAATCTGAACTTGGATGGTGTTGGAGCTATGAGCCAAGTTGTTCTATGGGGGAGGGGGAGAGGAGGAGGGGGAGAGGAGGAGGGGGAGAGGAGGGAGAGGGAGGGAGGGAGGGAGGGGGGAGAGGGAGGGAGGGAGACAGAGACAGAGAGAGAGACAGAGAGAGAGAGAGAGAGAGAGAAGCAGCAAACACAAACACACAAGCCAGTGACCAAGACTCTTCCCCGTCCCAAGCTCACACAGATTGGTGACTTCTAAGCAATCCAAAGAATCCATACTCTCTGACCTTGGTCTTCTCAGGGGGCAGAGAACTTCACAGGATAGAAGAAAAGAAGACATACTGACAGCAAGTTCAATGACAGGACACCCCCCCTTCTAAAAGATACCCCCCTGCCAGTGAACTTCTTCACACAAATGCATGTGCATTTTTATGTCCCCTGTAAAACTTAAAAGGCAGCCCACATCCCCCACTCTGCATTTGCTTCAAGACAGCGAAGGCTCTCTTACCCACATGGCAACATGAAAAGAAAATGAAATTCTGTCCCAAGGCTTGTGATTTTTTTTCCCTTCCTTTTCCTGAGTCAATGAATACCAGATGTTCCTACAAAACATCTTCATATCTTCAGGACAGCCTGCGAGAATACTATTTATTATTGCTCAGAGGTCAGGAGGCCATACCAGATTTATAAGGCAACTGTGGTCACTCTTTGTGTCTCCTACACTTAAGAGATGTAAGTGGCCAGCGTTGGAGATGATTTTGCTTTCTACATAATTTACTTTAGTGATGCCAATTAGCTGGGTCAGATTAAGAGCAGAGGCGGTTTCCCCCTATGTGGTGCAAGACTTGTCAAGGCCAGCTAAACCACACAAGACTTTCCAACTGTCAAAAGAACCAGAGAGGAATGTCAAAATGTCAAAATGGATACAGAGTGTGAGTGCCAGGAAGCCTGTCTGTGAACAATCTGCAGCATGTGGGAGATCACATCCTCTCTGTCCTTGGCCTTGACAATACTTCAGCCCCCATAAGCCACTATGTTCTTCCATGGATGAACTGGGTTCTAAGTTGAAAGAGGGCGAGTTTCATTTTGTACCACCCAAGTTTCTCCCAGATCACTAGTGAAATGTTTTATCAATGCCTCTCACTAATGCCTGTAAGTTCAATTGGTCTTTTCATGGGTAGTACCCGCCCATCCTCTGCCCTATTCTGTTTCAAAAAACAGGCGGACCCAAAGGAGAACCTCCGTCTCCAGGTGGACATGCTGAAAGGCACTGGTGCCCACAGGAAAGCAGTCTGTACTCGATCCAGGTATCAAAGAGGCTCAGCAATAGGAACCGGATGAACCACATCTGAACAAGAAGCCGGAATATGAGGTCCAAAGAGGGTGTCGCTGTCCTTTGTGCCTGCCATGGCTCTTCTGAAACCAGCTCCGCAGCCAGATTGGGCCTCCCTTTTCTAAGGGTTTCCAGACAAACAAGACGCTATTTCTTTCAACCTGGCTCCAGAAGGAGTGAAGGGTCAATAGATTAGGCTGGAAAAACAGGCCCCTTCCTCTTCCTGTACAAGGAAAACTCAGTTTGTGCCTGTGGCTCTAGCTTTTAAGAAACCAATTTAATTCAGTAACTTGATTTTCATTTCAGCTCTGGTCTGAATTTTTTTAGGAACCTAAAGTTACCTCTCGTTGTATTATTTGAGAAGCTGCCTCCTTTGCCATTCCTTTCTCTCTAGGGAAGCTACTTTGATCGGTTTGAATGACCTGCTAAGTATTTGTAGGATATGATGATACCTTATGAGATGCATTTGATATTTTCATGAACAGCTCCAACCTCTACCTGACTGCACAAACCAAAATCAAACAAACAAAAAACAAGTGAGGGTTCTTTCTAGATTAGCTTCTCTCTCTGCAAGCTTTCTAGGACTTTTGGAATCCATCTCTGTTCACCTCGGAAAATTTCCCCTTCGCTCCATTCTCTACCTGTGATAGGCTGAATTATGTTTTGCCATAAGACATGTTGAAGACCAAAAGCCGGATATTTACAAATCTGACTTTATTGTGAAACAGGATCTTTGCATATGTAATTAATCGAGGTCATTGGAGCAGCACTTCACGTAACACGACTACCATTTTAATACGTACAGGAAAATGCCATATGAAAATAGAAACTAGGGAAAAGATGGGAACATGAAGATGGAGAGAGAAATCAGAATCATGCTGCCACATGCGAAGGAACACCTGCAGCCCCCAGAGCTGGAAGAGGTAAGGAAAGATTCTCTACTGAGCTTTCGGAGAGGAAACACGGCCCCACTCACACCTGGGTTTGTCCTATCAGCCAAAACCGTGAGAAAATACATTTCTGTTGTTTTGAACCACCAAGTCTGTGATAATTTGTTATGATAGTCAAAAGAAACCATTACACTCCCCTAGTGTTGGGTGTAACAGGTACCCTTCCCCAAACCGGTTTTATTCCTAGAATGTTCGTATTTGCTTTTTCTCTTCTGACATATCCTCAGTACAGCCAAAGTGATCTTCCTAAACACAGCCTAAAGCCACTTGGTCACATCAGCTTTCTGTCACTGTAAAAACAACTATCACAACAAAAACAAACTAATATAAAGAACTTAAAAAAACGAGGAAAACTTTATCCTGGCTCACATTTTCAGAAATATCAGACCATGGCCACTTGGTCCTGTTGCTTTGGGCCTGGTGTGAAGCAGCACATCATGGAGAGGAACATGTAATGGAGCAAAATTGCTCAACTTATGGTGACCAGGAAGCAGAGGGAAAGGCAGAAAAGTGCTGGAGTTCCAATATCCCAATCAAGGGCATGTCCCTAAAGATCCGAAGACACACCAGTATGACCTATGTCTTAAAGATTTCATCATCCCCCAACAGCAGCAGAGACTGAAGACAAAGACTTTAACACATGGGCCTTTGGGAGAGTTCAAGATCTGAACAGTAGCAGTGCTCGACTGGTAAAGGAGACCATCAGGCCAAACACAGAAGCTTCACAAAGACGTCATCGATAAGCCAAGTAATACTCTAGGTTCTGTGGCTATAGCTGTGAATAAGAAAAAGTCCCTGCTCATCCACAATGGAAGTGGCAAGAATAATAATAAAGAAGTGCAGTTTCATTAAAACTGGTACTTGATGCATTCTGACAATGAAAATTTTGTCATGGCACCGATTGTTTAGTTCTTGCTATAGAACTTGTGGGTATTGATTGCTTCCTGACTTGCTACTCTTTGCAGCCAAAACAATTTCTTGGGTCCCCCTTTTTTTTGTTGTACTGGTCACGCTCAACAAGTATCAAGGTATGACTGTAAGTTTCAGGTAGGCACATATGCAGTGAGCAACAAAACAAAAGTAACAGAGTGACTGGTTAGTAAAGGTCTGTCAGAGAAGGTGACATCTGAGATTTTACTTGAGCAGCTGCATATTCTAAAGAAGGACGTCCAGGTGGAAGTTGAACAAAGACCCTGAGGCAAGAACATCTTGATTTGTTTGATTAAGAAAGACCAAGAAAGCCAACAGGGCCTGCACTAGAAGGAGAGAGTTGGGCAAAGGTGTGAGACGAAGTCTCAGAGATAAGTAGTGCCCAGATAGTGCTGGCTTCGCTGGTCCAGGTAGAAAGCTGGCATTTCATTCCAGATACAATGAGAAGCCATTGGAGACAGACTTGAGCGGAAAGGCATGGCGTAATCTAGCTTGTCTTTGCACGTGGGCTATAGAGAGTAGGAGCGGTGTCTGGGAAGACGGCCAGGCAGCCTTCACAGAAATCCAGGTAGGGCTCAGGGTGCCGGAGGAGGCAATGGAGTGTGAGTATTCCATCTTTTCCCTAGTAAAGCATATCATACAGAAAGGACTTTGAGCAGCTTCCAGAGTTTTTGCTACGAGCAGTGGGAATCTTGCTTTTTTGTAAGCTAGTAGATGAGGAGAGGGCTCCAACTTGATTTAGGGGCCTTGTGGGTTCCCGGCTGGGCAAGCTTCCCAGCAAGGGAAAGGGTAGAGTCCAAAAGATTCGCCAATTACTATGCCAGTTTTTGTTTCTTCTGCACTCCATTAAATATCGATGTTTATACATACATCTCCATGCACCACCTTCCCAAGCCACCTTCGGAGGAGCCTGGGCCAACGTGATCTGTCTTTTCAACATGCGTTGTGGAGTGACTTTGACATCACATTACCGTCAGTAAAGAGGTTTGACTTACAAATTATTTAGTGTTTACAATGGATCACTGGCTACCTCCCAGACGTATGTAGCTGGCAATCTCTTTTTTAAAAAAGGGAAAAAATAAAAGATTAAATGAGGTTCACAGTGACTTCAACATTAACTGCTGGCTTCTAGGATTTGTGCCTATTTGAGGCAGAATTCCTGCCGTTCCTGCAGCTGCAGATTTCATGGTTTCTACTTTATAATCACTTTAAGAGACAAGGGAACAGATTGGCGGAGCTGATGGAGCCCCACGGCTGACTTCACAGTCCTATGGAGGAAAAGGGCGCCCTAGTAGGGGAGGTGGCCTCATGCCACAGAAGGAATGCCCTATCCAGAGTCAAAACACTCAACATCTCCTTGTGGCTGTGTCTCCCACAAGCTGCGTGACCTTGGCACATCTCTTGACCTCTCTCAGTCTCAGTTTTCTCATCTTGTAAAATAGGAAAGTGCTACTAGCCTTACCTATCCCTATAACAATAAGAGCTAGTGTGTTGTAAGTGGAATGATGTCAATATTTTTAAAATATTTTCTGACATATTACCCTTTCTCTGGTAATGAAGCCCACTCCTCTCTGTCCTGGCTAACATGAAGGCCACAGTAAGGCTTAACGTTCCAGAAAAGAAACGGGAAGCTGCACACATAGGGAAGATGAGAAGGAAGGTAGAGAGCCCTGTGAGTTCTCCTTAGTCAGGAATGGCAAAGCCTATTATTTTGATAATAATGGAGAAATTCAAAAAGCATGAGTGTGAGTTCTGGGAGAGGGGAAGCTGTCCAGTTTCCCTATACTCATGAGGTGAGGTTTGCAAGGACTGGAGAACAGAAGCCCCTGATGGATGGGAAGAAGTAGAGCAAGATAGGACCTCTCCCCTTCCTTTCCCTTCTCTGGAAAGAGACCCCATGCGAAGTGCTCTGGCCTCGGTATGGGGTACCTGTGGAGGGTGAGACAGGGGAGCACGGTGGGCTCAGGCAGAGAGAATTTAGAAACCAAGCTTCAAAAGTAGAAAAGCGAAGTGAAAGTGCTCATGAGCTTCCAGTGGGGAACACACAGAGTGCTGAGGGGAGAGAGCCAGCAGATGTCTGGGAGACCCCAGTGACAGAGTGACAGGAGCCCTTACCAGAAACAGAGGGAGGGATAAGCTTGGGAGTGTTAGGGGCAAGGGTGGAATATAGGGAGGGTCCTTATGACTCCCCGCTATGCCAGGACTTCCTCCCAAGTGGCAAGCGTCATCAGTCAGCGACTTCACCCACAGACACCAGCTGATAAAAAGGGGTGGATGTAACCACTAAACTCCATAAGTTTCCCTCAGTGCCTTTTGGGTAGAAAAGCAGGAAGTACTTCAAAATCCTGAGCCTTCACCCAACGGTAATATTGAACTGAAAAGAGACAAAATTCAGAGGTGGCTTTCATCCTAACCGGGAAGGTGTAGGGTTCCCCCCTCCTGTTTCAGTGGTGTGGAGGCTGGAGATCCAGATGACATCAGCTGTGGAAAGCAATAAGTGACCTGAGCCACTCACACCAGACTGCATGAAATGACTGGTTCTGCTTTGAAAGGTTTAAAGCTTGGAATTTCCTACACCATCCCACGAGACAGGTGCTACTGCTGATGCTGGACTACTGGGTCCTTGCATCAGAAATCTTCCTTCTACACTCCTTCACAAATATGCACCCTACCAAGAGAGCTACTCAGCAACGGCGTCTCCCTGAGCTCCATGACACGCACTTTATTCACGTGATAGCGTAAAACTCTGACGCATCTGTATCAGTGGCAGCCTTTCTCCCACTGGCCCTCCAATGCAGGTTTGCTACCCGCCCGCCTGGGCTTCTAGGGAGAAGCACAAACCAGGAGGAGCCAGGAAGCTGAGCCTGGTCTACCCTGCAAAGCCAAAAGGTTTGGAAGGAAGATCTTTAAGGTCAACGTGCAGGTGAAAAAGGAAAAAGCTACTACATTGAGGGAAATATTTGGGAGACTACGAGGACTGGGAGGCCGCCTGTGTGACAGGTAGCATAAGGGGAATTCGACAACACTGTGTTGCGTGTTAGGGGAGAAATCCTGAGCTGTAAACTTGAGAAGCTGTGTAAAGGGTGAGGTGTCTCATCATGCCAGGAACATTCCTTCTGGAGCTGCTCCTGCTCTGTCCCCACGTCCCACTGTGCTAGGGCTGGGCTGCACAGCTGTCTGCCTTCAGGGACAGTGCTCAGTTCCAATCTTCTTTCCTCTTCTGGGCATTCAACGGCACAGTAGTGAGTAAGCCTCCACAGACTCTCTTCTTTTCAGGGCATTTGGACAGTAGGCCATGACCAGAGGAGGTGTGATATGACGTGGGTTTGGAAGATGTGTCTTCCTGCAGCTCCAGAAGGCAGCAAAGAAGCACTGCCACAGGGTGCCCTGCCATGGAGTCACCCTCTCCGAACAAACACAGCGAGGGTGCTGCAAGGAGCTAGGGGCACAAGGGCTGAAGTGTTTGCCAGAGTGGGCAGGCTGGTCGGACAGTCTGAGCTCCTCAAACTCTTACTGTTACCCTTGAGCTGGTGCTCAAGAAGCTGGTCACAAGGCTCAGGCATCCTCGACCTCACTGTGAGGAGCCACTGTCACCATCCTACTGACAACTGAAAGCTGCGACTTCTCTGGCACGAGACCACTGAGATGACATGAAGGACTCTACCCGAGAAAGGCTGCTTCCCTCCTCTGATAGCAAGGTCAGGCAAGCCAGGCAGCTCTCCCTTCAAAGTACCTGCAAGAGCCACTCGCTTTATGCCCCTCCCACTTCTCAGGCTTTCCACAGGGGTCTTTTGAAAGCATTACCCATCACCCCAGAGCAAGCCCACAAGTTGGTATCAGGGTCCCCACGTTAAGAAAATAGCTATCTTGTTTGAACCCAGTGCAGTCTTACCCTTGCTCTTACGTTTCCACTGTGACTAGACTGCAGAATTCTCAAACATGCTTCCTTTGGTGACTAGACACAATTAGTATGCTCAGCACCTCATTTAAAACATTTCAAAGATTAAATCACTTGCCAACATTTTAAAGCAGTGAGATTTCAGTTTGAGAAATATAAATTTCTGGTTTGAGTTAAAACAAAATAAAAAATCCTGAGCACAAAGCCCATAAGACCACAGGACCCAACAGATTAACACTAGAGAGTAGCTGTCTCTGTGGTGGGGGTGGATTCTCTATTTGTCAAGTACTATGAACCATATGTCTGAGTAGCCTTTCCACAAACTCATATACTGAAATTAAGGTCAAAATGATGGTGTTGGAGGGTGGGGCCTTTGGGACGTGACTAGGTCACAAAGGCAGAACGCTCAGGAATGGGACTAGAGCCCTTATAAAGACATCTTCTGTCTTCCTTCCACTGTGGTGGGATTCAGCAAGAAGTCACACTTCACAACCCTGAACAGTGGCCTTCACCAGAACCCTATCACGCCAGTACTCTCACCTAGCATTTCTAGTCTCTAAAACTGGGAGAAGCACATTTCCACTGTTAATGAATCACCCAGCCTATGATGCTTTGTTAGGGCACCTTGAACAAACTAAGATTGCTATCTTTTGTCACTCAAATAATCTGTTCAGCCTCCTAGGAGGTGAGCTCCCTAGTCTTGTGCGTTGCTTCCTGCCCCCATCTCCCAGGAGAGAAGCTACACTAGCAGTGTGAACTCTACTGGCTGGGAGCTGCATCAGGACTCTGCATGTCTCTTCTCTATTGCACCAAATGACACAGCTCTTCCTTACTCTTTGGTGACAATCCAGCCTGAGGCTGGCCAGGAGCCGTGGAAAACAGAATGAGGGTAGTGTCCATTGGGGTGTGTGCTGAGATTAGAAAAGCTGGCAGCTGCCTGGTGTCTCGAAAGAATCACACACAGCCCCTTGTGGTCTGCCCGTGAGAAATTCCCCTGCTTCTCCCGATGGAAATGCACTGATGTCCACACGAGCTGTGGAGTCAGAGAAACGGGAATCAAGTCATTTCGTAAGCTGTGTATCCTTGCGTAACCCTGCCACCATTTATGCCTTGTCTACTATTTGCAGCATGGTCACCGTACTAGCCTCGACCTTGTTGGGACACATGGGTATTGATAAGCTCGTCAGCTAGCAGGTTCTAGAATAAATATTCAATCAATAGAAGTGACTGCCATCACTTGTCCACGAAGGTTTCCTTCCTGGTTAACTGAGAGGGATTTTTAGCTAAGCCCAGGAATGAAAATGTCTCTTCAAAAGGTGTCACTAAAATCTGCCCAAGGTCTAAGAAGAACAAAGCTCTGCAGTGATGCTTTCCCTATACTGAAAGATGCTGCGCCTGAGGTTGGACACTGACCAGCAATATGCCTCGGTCTAGAGCCAGGTCTGCTCCCCTTTCCTGTAACTACACACGACATTGTTCTTTGAGCCTTACCTCCCTGCGACTCCCTACTCTTCACTCCTCAGTTCTGACTGCAGACAGTATCCTGTTAACCTCATGATGTGAATGGAGAGACATTCACATCAGTGCTTGATCCTGTGTTCCATCTCTAACGGATCTTGGTATAGATCTCTCATTGGGCCCCACGTAGGATGCCAAGATGACTCATTCACAATGTATACAAGGATTCATCTTGGACGTGGAAGACAGTGAGGCAAGCGTGAGTGAGACGTTTCCAGTGCTTCCTGGGAAAACATTAGATCATTGTTCATCTGAAGTCATGACTTAGGCCCTAAGAAATTTCTCTTCTCACTTCCCTGGAGATGGGTCCGTGATTACGGACTCACTCTCCACCTCCACACTCTAGCCTCTGAAGACAGAAAGGTGCCCTTTCATTTTGGGGACAGTTTGACACTACATCAAACCAGAAAACCATTCCAGATAGTTAATTTGATGGATGTTCACCAGCCACCTTCAAACTAGAATCTTTACTGACGTGAAATAAACTTTCCTAGTTTGTTCGGTGCTTGCTAAGGCTGTGGAAGGAACATGCAGGGTCAGTGAATATATATGAATATTTGGGAATACACTTCATAAGTGCTCAGTCCTTGTGACCTTCGAGGACTCACCACCTCTGAGTCCTTGCATGGGCTCTAAAAGATCAGATCTCTGACTCTTTCTGAACTCGACTCTTTGTACTTTAGCTGCATTTACCTCACCTGACTGTATCTCCCATCCCTCCCTCACAGTTCTCTAGCCCTACTGACCTCCTTGAACTTGCCAATCCTTTCCCTGTCTTCTTGCCCCTGTCACCAGTCATTAGTATGCCATCCTATTGAATTTTCTTCTTACATTATACTTTTTGAAGTTATTTCATTTACTCAAGTGTTTGATTTGTATGGTCTCTCTTCTTCCAAGACAGTTTCATTCCTCAAGGGCAGAGATTCTGTATGTGAAGTTTCTTCACACTACAGCATCCCTGGAATACAGTGGGCCCAAACTACACTGCTACTGTCATTATCATCTTCCTGTGAACATTCCTTGCTTCACTTACCCACATGGAGTTCTCAGGGTAACCAGGAAGGAGAAACCTTATCATTGACTGAACGAACTGTCTAGGAGGATAAATTCCTAATCATGTACCCCTCAATATACTGAAGTCTGAGATTCATTTGAATTTTTTACATTATTGTATGACTTTTGATTTGTATGCTTTTAAGTCATTGCTCCTTCTCCATGCTCAATATTATTTCAAATTATACTTATCAGATAATAAAACAGAATTTCAATGGAAAAAATGTTTGTGTATGTAGGTATCTGTGGGTCTTTGTGTCTGCAAATGTGTGTGTGTCATGCAGATAGAAATCTGTTCAAAACTCAAGTCTTTTATGACCTGTTTCCAACATCTGCAATAGAAACATGTTTGTACGACTTTCAAAATGTGCCTCTTGATGCATTTGGTGCATTTGTTGGCCTGCCAAGCTTAAATATGAAACTTAGACAAATGAGTGTACCAGTGGCTGTGAATACCCAGAGGATAGCTTTGTTATTCTAAATGTCTGCCAAGCTCAGGCACCAGCCCTGCGTGAAGAACAATGTGGTAGCAGTGATGCCTGAGGTGGGGCCTCCATGGTCACTTCTTTATTTTCCAATGCCACCTCACGCAGATCCACTCTTCAGCACCCTAATACGCTCATCTCTGGATGGGGGGAATATGAGTATCTCTCCTGCCGGGAGCAGGTGCTCTCTTTCAGCAATTCACCTCTTGGATGACTTTGCTCCTCTAATGCTCCCAGTGTTCTAGATTTGTCTGTGGCTGTTGGAAATGTAGGAAGAATTTTCTCAGAACTGACGGTCCCAAGGACTGCTACTTTTCAATTAGCTTCCTGGATGCTCTCTTCTTGGCTGTACACTCTGCCTGGGTCTATTTGTTCCACAGTCCAGTCTCCCTGTGGCCATAAGCGCACAGGAAATAGGGATAGCCCAGTGGAAGTTTTATGTGAGTGACATGTGCTCCATAAATCAAGACCCTGGCAGTATTTAAATCTGTGAAATGCAAAGGGAATTTAAATAACAAGTCAGACGCATGGGCAGGTGGCCCCTGAATCTCCGGAATGTGCATCTCATGCTAACAGCTTGCACATTTAGATTTCGGAACGGGAGCAGCGAGCAGAAGGAGCGGAAGGTGTTAACAACTATTGCAAAATATTTCTTTAAGGACACATTTCCTCCCTTTCCTCTCAACATAAATCCTGACAACACAAATGTAGTATTTATCCGGGAAATCATGTATCTGCGAGGATTGCTTTTAATTTATGGGATGATTTGAAAAAGCAGTCCTTTAATCTATACTGGGAGAAGTTAGTTAATGTGATGTAATTAGCAAAGTAAATTATTTTCATAAGAGAAAGGCTTAAGGCACAAAACCAGCCCATTATAAATGAGTACCTTTTCATTCTGCCTAATGTCAGAAAATTGCATTCTGTTACACTCTTTAAACAGATACCGACCTTCTCAGATTATTAAAAGCCAACCTCAACCCTTGCGACTCACCTGTGACTTCCTGGAAGGACCTAACTGGAGGGGGCCGGAGAGAGGAGGGGGCATCCCAACACCGCTTGCCAGCTTGAATATTCGCTGGCTCCAGGCCACTGCCTCACGATTCTTTGGGTAGCTGAGATGGAAATTTATCTTCTCTTATTTAGTCCAATAATAGCAGCAGTGATCTCAATGGTCAATGCCCACTATACACGGCCCTATAGCATGCAGGCATTTTTATGTAAGTGATTGTATTTTATATTCACAAGAGATATAAACTGAGGCCAGGGAAATAAAATGATTTGATTCGAGTTACACGGCTAGAAAGTGGCAAAGCCAAAATTTGCACCCAGGTGTAATGCGCTTTCTATTCAACATACGTCGTGTTACCGTTTCCCAGGGTGAGTGCAGCTACAATAAAGGCCAGCCCACTCCTTCCCTGGGTACCTTCTGTCCCGTTTCAATATTAAGTTCTGGAGCACTGTCCATGTTCTAGGGACACTGTGGTGATGGATCCTTTTGAATATTTCACAAAGAGATCCAGAATGTTAAAGCTATAAGGAATGAAAGAGAACTTTCCAGTCCAACTACCTCTTTTAATGAAAAGGAAGTATAAGAGTTTTGATGGCATTTTTTTCCAGGTGGTTTTCAAACTAGAGTCCAGCCTAACTGCATGCTTTGACACTATGAGTATTAACTTTTTATTTTCTACAATTTTAGCCTTAACACTTTTGCTTTGAGGAAGTTGTGGAAATGTTTACTATGATTCCTGAAGAAACAGAAGCCCAGAGGCGCAAAGTTCATATTGTGACACAATTGTATATAATCCCAGCAGCAAAGTTCAATGCTAGGCCTGTAGGAGCCACCTAGAATGTTAAAGAGGATTCTTCAGAGAGACTTAGATATTCTTAAGAATAACATCTCTCTCAAATCCACTTGAAACACAGTCACATGTCCTTCCCACTTGTCAGATGAACATTCAGCAGCAGCTCTGACAGCAGCTGTTGACTAGAGTATCATCCAATTGCTGGAATCCAGAACATCAAAAAGAATGAAAGAAATATTTCCCATCAATGCCAAATGTATAAAGTGGAAGCCATCATGGAGCAGGTCCCAGCTTCCTGTCAGTCTTATAAATTCATTTGTCTCTGAAGCATTTGTAGAGCTGAGACAATGTTCTGTTGTCTCCAGAGGTCTCAAGCCCGTGTCTCTTAGGATCACACTGGAGGGTCACAACCAGCAAAAAAATCCTTGTTTTAATGTCACTGTTGTCTTAACCTTTGACGGTACCATATCAGGCACCCTGCTCACTGCTGGGGAATGTGAAGGCCAAGTTAGTCTTGCCAAGGCATTTTTGGGTCCTGGGAGCACTTCTGTTCCCATGGCTGTGGGCCAGGACAGAGGTGAAACCCTGTAAATCCCCCAAAGAGGCCTATTCTACAGGGGCTGGAAAACTTCTAATACTGCATGCACCTCTTCCCCTTTGTTTCTTCAGCAAAGAGAGAGGGACAGGGAGTGCGTCAGACTCTAATGGTTGCATCAAGGCTACTTAAAAGTGACATGTGAGCAGAAAACTGAATAACATCACTCTGCACAGTCTCTTAAAATGTAGGAATGGCGCCCTTCAATGACTTCAATGACCTCATTTTGTGCCAGGCCCTTTCTTTTCTAAACTGTGAACCCTTAGCTACTGAAGAAAACTCCAAGATACAGGTGTCATACCATTTTATAGATGAGGAAGCTGAGGCAGTCTGTCCCAAGTTCACAATGTTAGTATAGGGCAGAATTAGGTCTCAAGTATGGTCAAACTATAATAACGCAAATGAAACCTAAGTCTGGAAGAAAAATTTTAAAACTTTTTTGTCTAGAATTGGCTACATATACTTTTATAGATATGACTGCACTGAACTGCTGCATTTTCTCAATCCCTAACTCAGAATTGACTCTATCTTTTCCTAAAGCATAAAGTAATACAGACAGTCAGAAAACAGAAATATCTTTGGTAACGTAGGATTGAGTGCTTCAAAAGATAATTACACCAAACTTAGCATCACAAAATGGACAAAAAAAGAAAAGAGGGAATCCGCAAAATCAGAAATTCCAATGGCCAATACTTGCATTAAAAAATGTGGGACTAAACTTGCTCGATAAAAATATAGGGAAAGTTAAAGCAACTACCAGTTTCTGTGCCTTGAAATCTAGAAAAAAATTATGTGAACGTGTTAATTTCCAGCACTGAAAAACATATAAAGAAGTAATCAGTTCTCTTATATCAACACTCAAAAATGTTCGTGGGAATTTAATTTGCTCAGGCTTTCTAGAAGGCAGTTGGGTACTACGAAAAGCACTCAAGTTCTCTTGTTTCCTTGACCAGCATCTACAATTTCACTCAAGGAAACAGAGTATGCTCACATGTTTTTGAACAAGATATTAAGTGAATATTGCTTATAATAATATGAGTTTTAACATCATTTAAATGTCCAACAAAAGGCAGAGATTCATAAATTACGGTACATTTATATAATGATATCCTTGGCAGACCTCAAAAATGATTTTGTAGGAGATTTAACAGCCTGGGAATATGTTCATAATATATTACTAAGACAACAACATGATGTCATTTCTGGGGAAAAAGATCAAAAGGCAGAGGAATATTTGATATTAATAGTAAAACTAATTGTGTTTTTTTCTTCTTTCTGGAATTTTCAAAGCTTTTACAATGGTTGTTTCTTTGTAAAATGCATCTTTTCTCCTATGTTTCTTTAGTGCACACACACACACACACACACACACACACACACATTCTCTCTCTGTCCCTCTCTCTCCATCCTAAACTTAGTACCACTTTGGTCCAAAGACTCCCAATAAAATCCTCCTACCCAGAAACATCTCGTAGGCTATATCTTCCATTCTTGTTAAAATTCAGCTTGCCCGCTACCTCCTTTTCTGCTGGGCCTCGCCGCGCTGTCCCTGCGACACGGCTTCTCCTTCAGTCTCACCTCTCTGGAATGAAGCCTGGCTGAGGAGACCCTCTCACTTGATTTCCTAGTTATTGGTATAAGGCTGTTGATAAATGAATATATATTCACACACACACACACACACACACACACACACACACACACACACACACGTGACATAAAAATTTTGCCTCACACAGGCAATGAAACTTCAGGATAATCATTCACCTCTGTGCCTCTACAGCAACAGAACTGGGAAGCAGAGAGGAGAAAGCTGCTGGTTGTAACTCTCAGTCCAGTGGCCAAGGCAGGTGCTGGGGAGCCTCCTGCAAGCTCTAGCCTTCAGTTAGCTGGCCTTCCCTACTTACATCCCAGTTAGTGAACCAAATATACCTGGGAAGAGACTCCAAGGGAGTTAAGCTTTTTAGAAACCTCTGGCACCAGAGAAAAGGTGCAGAGGGTGTTTCGAACGGCACCATACAAAACAGGGTGTCAAAGGCTTTGAAAACTGGGGCTCTCGGTGCCTGCCTGCCTCTCAGCCTCAGATTCACACCAGCAGCTGTGCTGCAGAGGGAAAAAAGCAGGCTTGGCTAGCCGCTGCTAACACGCAGTGCGTCACACTGTGCTGGAACACTTGAGGGAAATTATTTAGTTATGATCATTATTAGCTGCTTTTAATCACAATAATGAACTAATACTACAGTACTTATGCCTGGAAAAGTCAAAGAGTATCCATTAAAAATCTAATTAAAAGCCAGTCCTTCAGAAGAATCATGGCTTATTTATCTCTCTATTAGGTAATATAAACTAGTGAACTGTGCCGCCTGGACATTTTCCACCAGTCACGTTGGTAAGCAGTATTCCCCTTTCAGTTGTAACAGTACAATAAATCCTTCTTTAAGGAAACTCTTGCTATGTTTTAAGGGAAACAATGAGGGAGGGAAAAAGAGGGAAAGAAAGAAAAAAGGAATGTTGAAAATAACATTAATACTTGACAGAAGCGCGAAGAGTGGTCTGTTAATAGTTTCTGTGATGTGTGATGCTTCCATACAATAACGAAAAGAAAGAGACCTGAGGTTGGCTGGAAGAAAATGTGCAAGAAAACTGGCCATAGAGGGCCACCGGAAGCCCGTGCCCGGAGAATCCCAGTCACATTAATGTCTTGTGAGTCAGTCACAGGGAAGAGCAGCAGCTTTGCAGGAGCATTCAAACCACATGGGTTCAATCCTCAAGTGTCTCCAGGCTGGGAGAACCAACCATGCCTCAGGGCCTGTGCAGGTCGTTGGAGAGCAGGGCCCCCAGACACAGATTCTTACCAAACTCAAGACCCATAGTCCTGGAAGTGTGCCTGTGAGGCTCTGGGTACCCTGAAGAAAGATGGCTGAATTCCACTGGGCTTTTCGCACAGCCTGTGTGCCCTAAGGTTGTCAGGAGTAGAGAGAACGGACGATCCAAAAGTATACAACAGCACGCTATTTCCTGGGAGCACCAAGAAGTCTGAATTGATGAAAGAAAGCAGAAAAGGTGGGGAAGAGAACAGGTAAAAGAGTAGGTGGACACACCACTGAACGGCCAAACCAAGGGAAAATGAAAGGAGACCAAAAAAGCATTCAGAAAATGTATGCCGTGATGGCAGAAAGGCAAGCAGGGACCACAGCAGACATTGCAAGAATGTGCACGCTGGGTTGAGAGGTTGGGCTTTAATCAGAAAGGAGGAGGGAACCCACAGAAAGATGGTAAGTGGGATCAGGTCAAGATCTAATGCAGGTTTCAGAAAAGTGGCTCCCCCTGTTATGTGGAAGATGTATGAGACTCTGAGATGAAGACGAGACGGCTACAACAAGTCAGAAAAGAGGTGATGAGATGTAAGGAAAGAAGTAAAAATGGAAACAGAAAAAGAAGGAAAAAGGAAAGTCATCAGCGAGCCAGGATGAATCTGATTAGTTTTAGGTAAGAGGAAGGTTGGAAGCAGTTTCCCAGGGTTCTCCGGGGTGGTGAGATATTGAAGGTCGGAGGTCCAGGGACTCGGCAGAGTTATATAGTGCACCTTTCGGTATATTCAAGAGGTGCATTCAGGAAATACTAAGTGCCTTTTGGATCCTGGGAGATCCACGCATCCAGAGGGGTGTTTCCCTCTGTGGGGCAGCTGCTTCACTACACACTATTATGGACACCTAACTCTGGTTCTGGCCCAGGTGAAGAGAAACTCTTTGATCACTGCACGTCCCATACTGCCCACTGTCACAGGTTGTCTCTTTTCACTGACCGTATGTCGCAAAGAGGACTAAAACTGGAGGTTTTGGCTAAAACTCTCACTAGGGAAAAGCAAAAGGCAAACTTGAACTAATTGCTCTGCCAGTTGAGATGACCTTTAGAAACAAGTTTGAACTTTTGTCAGCGTGCTATCGGTATTTCCATCAGGAAGTATTTCAACCAGCTAATGTTTGCCAACCGGGAGGACCAAGTATTCGGTTCAGCATCAGAGTTCCTGTGCTAATCTGACCTTCCAAGGTATTTAAAGATGCAAAGGCCAGATTCATCACTTCAGTTCCCAGATCCATAGTGCTGTCTACCAATATTTGCCTAGATTGTCTCCCTAACTTTTTCTTCACATCTTACAAAAAGGCTGAAGTCCTAACTATCAAACTGACCTTAAAAACTTTTCAGAATTGCATGTTGTTCACTGCCATCAAACTTTATCTTTAGAAGGAGGCAGCCACAGTGGGTAGGCACTTGATCTTTGGACCCCGAATACTTGTTTAAATTCTGGCTCTCCTCTTGTTGCCCAGGTAATCTTGGGCAAGATACTTAAATTTCCTTAAGCCTCGTTTCCCCATTCGTAAAATGCAACTTGTAAGTGAGCCCATCACACAGGTAATGGAACTATGAGACTAACAGCAGTAAGTCTGAAGATTGTTGGTCACAGGCTGTGGCATGCGGCTGTTGATGCATCCCATTATCATGATTGAAATTCTATATTGTACTTAATCCCACAGAAGGTGCTGTGTTAACTGCAGTCCCTGATAGGGCCTTACTGACACAAAGCCAGGAACTGTGTTTTTCTTTATAAACAGAAAAAATAGATAAAATCACTTCCACCCAATCCAATGCCTCCAACTATATTTTAACACTCTAAGAAGTCACGGCAGAAAAAAACTCGAGTTTAATTAAATTTTTATTCTGGGCAAAATAAAGGAAGAGAAGGAGCCTTTGAGGGAAAGTAAGTTCATAAAACACTGATTACTGCGGTAGAGGGCACATGAAGTGATAAATGGTATACTAGAAAAGCATATTATAAGATAGTTTTATCTCACACTAAAAGTCCCCCCCCCCCCCCCACACCAGGTCTTAGCTCCTCTAATGAAGCTGTACACTTTCTGAAAACTCTCTGCTCTACATTCCACCCCTCCCCCAATAATACCAGCTTCTACTTTGGCAACTGTCTGTGTGGCTGGGTGCGGGTGTGTGTGTGAGCATATGTGTGTATGTGTGTGGTAGCCTTTGACATGACATCACTGCTGTGTGTAAGCCTAGCACCAGGATCGCCACTGGAATGGAAACTTTACCTACCCGGTCCTTTTCCACAGCGCAGACCTTGCATTCTTGAGTTACCACCACAACTCATTTGGATTCTCATTCGGCAAATAGCTACTTTTACTTTCTCAACTCCCGGTGTGAATAGCTGCAGGGCAAGTTGGGGTGAGCAGAAAGAAAAGTATTGGGTCATCCTTGTTAAAGGAGAAAGGGTAGAAATAACAGGTGAAAGGCTCTCTGAATATCAGAGGGAAACCCTAGAAGGTAACAAAAGCTCACTTTGATGTTGATTTGAGTTATAAGGAGAACAATAATACAGTTTGTGTCCCCCCCCCCCCCCCCAACAGCCAAAGGGACCTTTATCTACATGTCTAAGAATGACCACATCTAGATTCCAGAAACCAGGTAGAAGGAGAGGAAGACACTCCCACCTGTAAACATTGTGTGGAGATAGGGGGAACTGCTTGCAGTGATGAGGCTTGGGGATGGTGGAGTCCAGACATGGGGAATGCCACAAATGGTAGCAGAGAACAATGACAAAATGAAAACTAACCGCATTATTGAGTGCTGCTGTGTACTCTGCTTGGTGCTAAGGTCCTATGCACATTATCTCCTTAAATCCTTACAGTAACTTGTACAGTCATAGTCAAGTCTATCCTCAAGGCTGGCAAGTACAGCGCTCTCTTCCCTCCTACTCTGTTGTGTCTGCAGTAGGGAGGCAAGCCACCCAAGGGAGTGACAACTTTAGCGGTACTGGACTGGGACAAAGCGACCTTAGATTCTCCTGCTACTTAATGGCTGTGTGACCTTGAAGAAGCCACATATGCCTCCTGGACTACAGATACCTCATCTATCAAGAGAGGTACATAAATATCTGCTGGCCCTTCCCCCAAAGAGTTGAGAGAAGCAAATAACTTCAGGCAGGCAGGACGTGGTGCAAAGTTAATTCTCTCATCATTCACCTCAGCCCGCTTCTGCTCCAAAGGGACTGTGACGAAAGATGAGCACAAATGAATATGTAACTTACCATTCAAGGTTAAAGAGTCTCAGATGGAGCAAACAGAGCCACACACAAGTGCCAGGTCTAGTCTGCCTGGAGCGGTCTCGTCATCCTGACACAGCCACCCACAAAGAGGGCCAGGGATGTTTCTCAACCCCAGCTGGGCAGGGATCAACATGGAGCAATAGAGGGCCTTGTCATGGATTATGAAATTTGCACCAGATCATCCACACACACGGTTGGGTCATTGGCCAGAGAAATCCCTCAGGCACCAGTACGTCTAGTGCCAGTCTGAATGCCTGAGGTATTGTCGCTTGTAATCATTCTCAATCTCCGACTCTCCTTCTTATGTGGTAGCATTTTACTTTGCAATATCCCTTAGTGGTCCAGAAGAGGTTGCCTGACACTTGCTGAAATGCTGTTAGCCTCCATGGCAGATTCCAGGGTACCTCAAACAACTAGGCAGCTTGGAGCGGCCAGAAGACTTAGCCAATAATTACAGTATGACCATTTAATACTTCTTGGTAACATTCGTACAGCACAAAGAACATATAAATCATGGAAAGCGTATCCCTCACACCAGATCTGGACGTCCCACTATTACGTGTTTCATGCTCCTGTTCCCTCCCTTCTGCCTCTTTTCCCTGAACACCTTCCTATTACCACTTTCTCCTGAGTTGGTGCAGACCGCTATCCCCTAATTCTCCTCTACCTCCAGAAGCATCAGGACATTAATACAGGAGGTGAAAATCCACAGCACAGCCGAGGGGACATTGGTCCACCACTTTTGATCTGTGCCACAGGTTACTGTGGGCCTTGAACACAATGATTATCACAATGCCTGAGCCCAGTCTTATCCCAGTATACAGATTCTTTTTCTTTTATCATTCTTTCTACTTCTGACAGCACACTTCCTTCTTCTAATGTTTGGCAAATTGTCTACTCTGGGTTTGGGTGAGAGGCAAGGCCTCCCTCTACTGCATAATCAGGTAATGCCAGATATTTGCTTTTCCAGACTCTCATAATAATCACAGGAATATACCATTAAGCTTCTGCCAATCCAGTGAAGTAGATCTATAAGACAATGAAGGGTGAGTTTCCTATAATATGTGGAACTGAGTGAGGGTAGCAGAGTTAACCTAACAAGGAAAGTCTCCTGGGAAATTCTGGGTATTATGCCTGGCTCAGTGGTCTTCAAGTTTCATTTCCCAGCTCTCTGAGTAATTCTATAGGTCACTCAATATCATTTTAAATGCATTTCTGGTAGCTAAGCTTGATTTTTCTGGATTGAAACAAAGAATCTTGAGTGATACCACTCAGGTATTAATTATATAAATGACAATAATAATGATGACAATAATGGCTTCCAATTTCTTTAACTATTTCTACCTTTCAGGCATTTCCCCTGAAGTTCTTCATATAATAACTCTTTTACTCTTAAAGTATGTACTATGAAGCAAGTACCACAGTGCCCAATTTTACAGATGAGGAAACTGAAGCTCTGAGAATTAAGTAATTTTCTGAACATCTCAAATTCTCTCCTTTCTTCCACCACCTCCTAAGGAGAAAGCTTAAGCACAGAATTAAAAGTTAAAGTCATCATAGCTGGGCTCAAACCTCTGGATCCTTCCTGTTCACACCTGGGATGAGCATTCTTTAAGGGAGACCATTTATGCTACTTGAGTGCTTTCTGTTGTGGAGTCAAAACTTTTCCCAGGGAGAGCAAACTGTAGCCCTTTCCCTAGGTAAGACTTCCTACCCACATCTGGAGCAAGAACCCAAAGTGAGTCAAGGCACCTGCTGGCCCCTTTAGTTCCAGAGCCACTGAAGAAGTGCGAAGGCTCAGGACAAGCCTGGCACTCTGAAGACAGAAAGTGCTTTCTGGAAATGACACTGTTGACCTCTTAATTGCCACCCCATGATATAATCAACCAGCCTGAAAGCTCTGAATAGGGAGCTGCTCTCACACTGGAGTAGTTCTCTAGTGCAGGAAACTCACTGCAGAAGGCCAACTGTCGGGAAGGAGAATCTGAAACAAACATAATTCACCACTGAGAGCTCTGCTACGGCTAGGTCATGACTTGTAACCTGGGAATGGTCGATGGCCTCCTCATTCTCATTTTGGATCAGACACTTGGGATGGTGGCTGCCTTTGACATTTTAGTCATGATTTCTCATTCCACAAAAAATGTCTGTGGTTCCAGTAGAAAGGAGTGATGATATCAGGATTTCTGGTTTAGTTTTCTTGAACCAATGACAATGGAGGAGTAAGGCTTTCTGCATCACGGGTGAATGAAGAACCAAAGCTTTCCCTACAGGCGTGTTTTTGGCATTTCTGGCATGTGCACGTATAAATTTTGTGAAGTGGAGAGAATTTTGTTTAGAAATGCTTCCTTCAAAAAATCCAGAATGAGAAAAACATTCATCTACACTTTAGCTCTACCAGAATGGGCTGAATGAAGGCTTTCACTGGAGACAGCCTTTGATGGGTTGATTGAGCTTGGTTCTTGTCAGAGAGGAGCACATACATGGGAGACTCAGCTTCTTACATACAGGCAGAAACGAACCTGATTAACAACAGCACTATCTTCAGGAGTTCCCACTATTTGTCATGCAAAATGACACAGTGACCTAGCTCTGTTTTGCCCGTTTCTCACACCTGACCTTGAACTTTCTCTGACCACACTCACAGACATAACTGATCTATGGACCAATGAAGCTGTTTCTTAGTCTTTAGCACAAGAAATCCCAACCATAGAAGTAGTGGGAAGGCATCACTCCAACTAATTCTCTTTGAGAACCTGCCCTGTGCTGAGTGGTGTTACCCTAAAGTCCCTTAACGCCAAGCCCTTCCTTCTTGGTGGCCCACCAAGGGCAGGAACCATGAGGGGAGTCTGATGTAGGAGAATCTGCTCTGCTACTGGCCTTTGTGCTGGGACAATTTGGCTCTGGCCAAAGTGAGTGGCTGAGGGACCATGGGAAAAACAAGATGAATTATATTTCTCCAGCAGTTTATGAAGACTGGTATTCAAAGGTTAGAGGCATTGCCGACATTTTCAGACTTATAAGAGGAAAAAAAAGACAGCATATTTGGATTAAAATGAGTTCAGGAGGCTGTGCTTATTAACTGGGACTAAAATACAATAAGAATTCAACAAATATTAGTTAGATGCCAGCCTCATAGCTGAGGAAAAAGACACTAGAGATTTCCTTTCCACTATTCTGCCTTCTTTTTCCATAGTGCTACGGTCTGAATGCCGGTCCTTTCTAAAATTCATATCGAAATTTAATTGCTAGTGTAATGGCATGGGAAGGCAGAGACTTTAGGAGGTGATTAAGCTGTGAGGACTGCACCTTTATGGGTGGGTTTAGTGCCCTCATGACAAGGCCTCTACCAGAAGGCTCTCATTGTCCTTCCGCCACACAATAGTGCAGCTAGAAGCCCCCACCCGAAGCTACTGCCTTCATCTTGGACTCCATGCCTCTGGGACAACAAGAAGATAAATTTCTGTTCTTTACAAAATTTACAAAAATTACCCAATCTCAGGTATTCTGCTGCAGTAGCACACATGAAGTACGATGTAGTCTTCGCTTTTCCTCTCCCTTTTTACGTCCCTTCCCTTCTACCTTGCTCGCTCCCAACCTCTCTTCCGCTTACTAAAACTTCTCTACGGAACATAGCAGTGGAAGGAATTACTACAATCAGGTTTTTCCTGCTTACAAACTTAACCTAAGAGGGCAAAAGAAATCCATCTTGAGAGCCTAAGTGAGAAGGAACAGTTTGTAACAATCCTTGGAACATCTAGAATAGGTTGTAGAATATTGTAAACAATCTTTCCAAAGAGTATTCTTTTTAAATTCGAGGAACTGAAAAGAACTAACCAAAAACAGCCTCTGGTTTCAGTTCACTTAGTACAGGACTTGATATATAGTCAATCAAATACTTAACTGACAGGTGTTGGAATGATTAAGTTCTTAGAACACAAAAATACACCCAGTTCTACACCGCTGCCACCAAAAGAAAAGGAACCACTCCCACACACAGGTATGGAGAGTTATATATTAAACCACTAGTGGTAGATTATCCTTTAATGGGCGTTACAAGTGTTCTTTTCTGAAATTTCCAGAATGAATGCCCACAACTTTAGGTATTAAAAATGAAAATGTCATTATAAAAAATCAACTATTTAAATTATATTTTCCAGATTTACTTCTGTTTAGCAAAGTCTCCTTGTGTGAACAGCAGGTCTGCTGCCTGACTTTCTGGGTTCACTGACAATCAGAATCTCCAGTTTATAGGAGACTCAGTCAAGCCTCCCAATGCTGGAACGTCATAGGAAGCTCACTGTACTTTTTAGGAGTGTGGTCTCCCCCCGCCCCCCAAATTCATTTTACTTCACTCACAGGAATTACATGCTGCGAGTATGTTACCCACTCTTGACCCCAACTACCTTCTTCTTCCATTCGATTATGTTTATGACAAAATACAGGGTTCCTTGACGAGGCGCTCATGTTCAATGGTTTCCCAAGTCACCCCAAGTCCTACTCAAACTGGCCACAACCGGATGGACAACTGGATGGACCTGGAAGCAATGAACCCAAACCCTTCTTTCTCCCTTTCATTGTTTCCTCGTACTTTTGCTTCTCACCTTTCCATTTTATTTTAGTTTAGTTTACCTTAGGTTTTTTGCTTCTAGGTTTTCTCTCCACCTTCAGATTTCCTGCTATTTTGTACACATTCCAGGGCCTCTGACAGCTGCCTTCACAGATACTTTTCTCCTTGGGTACCTATCACCGGTAAAGTGAGTTTCTTCATTGCGTCTTATAGAAGAGATGCTTGAAATACACAGTAGTCATGTGGCCAAGTGGGAATCACAGACCTGGTGAGTGCCAGATGTCCTCCAGCTTCCTCCATCCACCAAGGCCCTTCCGACTCTATCACTGCTGTCCCTTTCCCTGTTTATTTAGATTACAGCTTCTCCTCATCACCTTCCTTTCCTCACCTTTATCTTTATCCTCCTAAGGAGCATGTCTAAAACTGGGAATGGAAAAGTGAATGCACAATGAAAACATGAGGGTGAAATACATTCACACAATATCAACTCTGTCGATAGGTGGTATGCATTCATTTCAAGATTTAGGGAATAGTAATGGTATGATAGACAGCACTTTGGACACTCCAAAAGATGGCTTGGTGGTGCACACCTGTAATCTCAGCACCAGGGAGGCCGAGATAGGCCAGTTTGGGTTATGTAGGAAGTTCAGGACCAGTCCAGACTACAAGTGAGACCATGCAGAAAAATTTTTGTAAAAAAAAAAATCTTGCCCTCAAGGAGCTTATGGTCTAGAGAATAGTCTCATTATCATTTGCTTCCAAAAGATAAGGAAACTAAGGTTAGATTAGGACCAAATACTTTTGACTCCAGATTTCAAACCCTCCAGTAGCACAGAATTTAGTGATATCAGGGGAAGAAAAATAACTTCCCTATTTAGCTACCTAAACAAGAAAGAATAAAGAGGAACACCAGGAAAGAAAGGAGGAGTAAAGAAGGAAAAAATGAAGGAAGAAAGAGAGGGAAGGAGGAACGGGGTGGAAGAAAGGAGGGAGGGACAGAGAAAGAGGGAGGGGACGGTGAGCCCCACCAGCAGAAGATCCTGGGTCCTCATCATGCTGAATCTCAAGATGACATTGGTGAGTTCTTCCTTTATACTTGGCAGAGTGAAGGACGCAAAGATCCCAAACCTTTCGCACCAGGGTCTGCCCAGTGGTTGTATGAGCTAGAGAACAGAAGGGGTGAGGGATATTTTTCTATACCTGTCTCCTTTTATTTCTGGCTTTTGTTTAGTTGTTGTTGTTATTGTCAGATTTTATAGCCTCTATGTAAACAAAGAACCCTTATTTCTAATCCATGGTCTTTGCAAAAAAAAAAAAAAAATTCAATTTCTCCAGCCAAGAGGGAGATTCTCACTACCTAAGCCCAGGCAGCAAGGTCAGAAATACAGATACTGAGATTTGAAGAATGACAGGAGGAGGAGGAGCAAGGGTAGGAAGAGGATTAGGATAGGAAAGCAGATGGCAAGACAGGGAGAAAGAGGAGGAAGATCTTACGGTATGGGTCTGGAGTGTTGTTCAAAGTTTCACGTATTGAAGACTTAGTCCCCAGTTGATGATACTAATAACAGCTAGTGGAAATTTTGATGGGTGGGACTTGGTGAGAGGAAGTTAGGTCACTGGGGTGGGTCCTCAAAGTGGATTGTGGGATTCTGGCTCCTCTCTCTCTCCTCTTTCACTTCCTACCCACTCTGAGGTGAGCATTTTTGTTCTACCACCTGCTTCCCTCCCTCAGGTATTATGCAGCAGGGGCTTACAACAACAAGGCCCTGTGCTCATGGGCTGAAACCTTCAAAACAATGAGCCAACATAAATTGTTTTTCCTTTGAAGTTGTTTACCCCAGGTACTTCCTCACAGTGTTAAAAATCTGACTAAGAGGAGAAGGGCACTAGAAAATTATTCATGTCATTTACTAAAACTAGTAAGGGAGACTGTATTAAAAAGGAGTTACTTCTGTGAGGTTTAACTCAGGAAAGAGATTTGGTTCAACTTTAAATATAAATATAAGGCCAGGTGAAGATTTATATAGCCTGGGAGCAGGTAATGGGGGGCAGTTGATGAAAAATTACTAGGTAAATGCTAAACTTAGGGGACTATTTGCTGGATCCACTCAATGGGATGGATTCCTGCTAAAAATGGGCTTAACTAGACAAAGACTGAGCTCAAGCTCACAGCTGAGCCAAAAGGGCTTAGAGGAGCCTGACTATAGTCTGGTTACAAGTGGTGACAAGATGACACTAATTTTAATATTGGGCATGTATATGCTAAGCATTGTGCCAAGTACTTTTACATATATTTCACTTAACCTATAATACAATAATTCTGCCAGGTATGTTCTGTCCTCATCCCTATGGTAAAGACAAACGGAGTCTGTACCTGGAGATATAGATTGTCCAAGGTCTTGTCAGTAGGCGATTTGATACCAGGCAGCTGAGCTCCAAGCTGCTTATGCACCAGCAATCTTATACTATGATTCCCTAGGAGAACGCTAGAAATAGCTGGTGGGTATGAGTAAGTACTAGTTTCTTTCCTAAAAATACCTCAGAGGGAGATGTTTTTCACAAACTTCCTCTTCCCTACTCTGTCAGCAATTCTACCACACAACTAATTCCACAGCCTCAAAAACGTTACTATCTGACTTCTAGACCCTATACTGTAGGTACGCTGGACTGCCCTTAAATATTACCTCTGTGCTAGAGGGTTTTGCCAGATATGTTTAGATCTCCAGGCAATTTGCAAGGATATTAACTCAAGAACCACTGCTCTAGACAGCACTTGTGCTGGGCTTCTCTAAACAACCATTTATCTTTTTCATGGTTTTAATGAAAAAAGAAATCATAAAAAGCCAGATACCTTGGAGGAACCAGCAGAATCACCCCTGACCTGTTGCTTAAAAAGAAACAACTGCAGAGAAGTCCCTCCCCACTTGTCCTTCGCTCCCTTCTGGCTGTGGGGACTTGTTATGGCCTGGGGTGGTAGGCGAAGCCAAGTGACCTCAGGCACAGTTAAGAAAAGCCTGGGCCAGGCCTGGTCAGCCAGGTGTCTGCCATTTACAAGAAGAGCACTTCCTCATGTCGAACACTACCTCTCTTGCTGGGGGGAGGGGGGCGGCTGGCACAGTGCAGTGCGATGCCTTTCTCTCTCATTAAAAAAAAAAAAAAAAAGGTTGTAGATACACAGCAGGTGGAAGGAACCGGGAAGGCGGGGAAGAGGGCTGCATGCAGGGCAGGCAAGGGTTCCCAGGGCCACTGCCTCCCAGGCTGGGCCAAACGGAACCAGAGAGACCCACAGGTTCATAACTCATCCTAATGAAGGGCCTCAGTAAACCTGCCAAGCCCTGGGTGTCAGCAGGAAGCCCCCGGCCCTTGTTGACAAGGGTCCCCAAACATGTGGGTGTTAATGCAGCTCCTTCCTCCTGGGGTTTTATGGCATGTTTAGGAACAGATGGAAGCTTTGGGACTTGCTTCCTCAGATCCCGAAGGAGAAGGGGATGGTGAACTACAGGACCTATGCTGGGACATTCGGGAAATCACTAGATGTCCTCTCATTCAGGACACATGAGTGGTGGCAGCGGCCTCGGTAGTAGTACGCTGGATAGAATGAATAATTTTCAAAGACAGTAACAACAGGCTAAGTTTATTTTAAAAATTCAGTGCAGGGCTGGCCTACACTTTTCTTTCTGTGTATGCTGTCTTGCCTCTCCCTACAAATAACAGAGATGGCTAGGTTTTCATCTGAAAATAGCAAAGCTCAGAGGGGCTCAGTGATCTGCCCAAGGCTGCATAACTGGACAGATGCCGAGCTAGCCTCTGAACTCAGGTCAGTCTACTCCGGAGCCCATACACCATCATGTTTAGTGAGGACTGTGGTAGGTAAAACATATTCATTACCATTATCTCTGTTAACATAAGGAACTCTCTGAGATTCTTATTACTAACAAACTGTAGATGAGCAAAACAGAGCTCAGAGAGATAGAGGGATATGCACAAGGTCACAGAGTAGATGTCCTTAGCTAGGATGCTACCACCTGTTACCATGCCAGCAAAATGGTCCTTGGGCCACACTGAACAGAAGACTGCTTCCTAAGGTTAGTTTTAGTTTTTAGAGTTCGTTTAGAACCTTCCAGTTGCCGTGAATGCAAGGTTAGCCTGGGCTACATAGTGGGTTCAAGACCAGCCTGGGCTGCAGAGTGAGACCTTATTTCCATGCCAAAAAAACGAAGCAAGTCTTTATAAACCTTCAATTCTTTTTTCTGGCTTTTCTTTATTTTTCCTTATGCTCCCAAGGAAACTCAAAGGTTCTAAAGACACAGAACTCCTGTTTTATGCTCTAATTATTTTCCCCACCCTACAGAATTTCCAATTTATTTCCAATTGGGTTAAAGATTTAGTTATTTTTTTTTCATGTTCTATGCCTCACCTATTTCCAAAAGAGTATGAAGGCATGTCATTAAAATATAACTCAGCCCCTGGCTGCCTCTCTTGGCATCCTGCTCTCCGTGCCCCACCCCCAAAAGCCCAATGCTTTGAAAAAAATGTCTGTTTGTCTATCTGCCTGCCTGATTGTCTGTCAGGTCTGTCTATGCACCTAACTACCTACCTACCTACCTACCGATCTAACGTTACATGCTAAATAGGAGAAAATATGGCACCAACACGAAATGACAGAGATACTGCAACTTGCCATTTAATACGTCCAATGGACCCAACCAACCACAGAAAGTGGAGAAATGGTGTATCAAGATGTGATGGTCAACACTTCTTTCAATAGCTATTTTTTCTTTTGACTATGATTGATATCATACGTCAGCAACTATGTGTAACTTATACCCCTGTCGCCTAAGCTTATCTCTGCTCCCTTCCTGCCAGATTACACCGCTCACACAATCATTGACAAATGTGTTTCCAGGAGTTCAGTGCTGAGCACATCTACGATTGGAGCTTCTAATTTTTTTCCTACAGTTTCAGAGAAGATACAATGGTCACAGAATCAGATATATTCCCCTTTGATGAATGCTTACGACATGCAAGCTATTCCAAAAAAAGAATGTGACCACCTTGGCTGGTGGTGAGAAGATGCGTTGCCTCTTTGTGCTATGTGAGAACCACCTGGTCATCCCATTAGGGCAACAAGGCACAGAAACACTCCAAACCAAAATTACCTCAGAGACAAATCTTCCTAGTGTCCCTGATTGTCTCTTCATACCAATGAAGGATTGGTTTCAGCACCCCCACATATACCAGAATCTAAAGGTGCTCACAGCTCTTTGTAGGAAACAACATATTTGCATATAACCTGTGCACATCTGCCACATTTATCTGTAGACGACTTATAATATGAAATGAACATGAACAGTCATTGCACTATATTGTTTAGTGGAAAATGACTGGAAAAATCTGTGTACATTCAGTATAAACACAAATTGTTTCAAATATTTTCAATGCATGATTGGTTAAATTCACAAATGTGGAAGCTGAGGATATAAAAGTTCAGCTTGGTGTATATTTATGTTTAGCTGTCAAGCATATTTGATAATCTGGACAGATGTATAAATACATATATGTGGGTAGAAGGATGAATGTATTCCTGTTCTTTGAACAGAGTCCTACAAAATGACTCTGGGCTAACTGGGATCTGAAAGATTTACTAGTCTAAGGTCCCTCTCCCCTTCCAAAGTGCACACACCTGAAAATAGAAACGGAGGAAAAAGATCACCACGAATTTAGGCTGAGAACTTCTAGCAAAAGGTACTTGGCATTGGGTGCCATCGACATGTCTCTTAGTTAAACTTAACACAATCCCGAACCGATGAGATCTGGGGTTGCAAACTGGCAAACAGGAAATTGTCTCTGTGATCTCCGCTCTTCAAAGGGGACCCTGGGCAGTGTGGTGCTTGTCAGTTCAGAGTTTAATTAGCCACCTTTATGCACTCAATCAGGGCTCAGCAGGGAAGTCCAAACATTGTCAGGATGCAGGCAGTTGTACTAGCCTCTGGGCAGCACGCAGCCTTGCTAAGCTCTCCGCAAGGGAAGTGGTTTCCCAGCTACCCTCCAGGAATTGCCCCTCCCAGTGCCACAGCTTAACACCAGCTGGGACCTCTACCTGGAATTCTCCTCTGTCGGACAATGACAGGGAAAGCTCCCTGGAGGTTACTTACAGCATCTGGCTGGAGCAAAACTTTCCCTCCTGCTTAGTCCCTTTTGCCTCACTTCACCAACTGCTCTTTTCCAAAAGCCGCCATCTCCCTTCCTTGAGATTTTACTCTCTTTTCTAAAAGAGCAGTTTCCACCTTGCCAGTGTGAAAAGGATCATACTTGGGTACGTTCTCCAAATATGGGCCTGTGGTAAAAATCAAACAAAAGGATACTAGAACTCTCCACAGCACTCAATTCCTTTGTTTCAATTCTCATTCTCTCTCTCTCTCTCTCTCTCTCTCTCTCTCTGTCTCTCTGTGCATGTTTAGGGATGTGGGTGGGCAGGACCCTGGCACTAGGTTGGGCAGGGGCCCTGGGTCCCAGAGAGACTAAAATCAAAGCTGCACCAAATTGGTTCCCCCTGGGAGGAAGGAATCCTTTTCCTAATCCACACAAAGGCTATGGGCTAGAGTGTCCTAGCCCCCTTTTCTGGCTGACTTCACCCACCACACCTCTCTCAGCATGAAGGTCTAATTGCTAGTACAGACAATGACCCACAGCTATAAACTTTCCAAAGTTCAACAGCAACAACACGAAGAGTAGATTTCTACCCAAAGTTTAGAGACAGCTCTTACTGGGTGGCTCTCCACAACCAATTGCTCCTAGACCCCAGGTTTCTGGCTTTCTTAAATTTAGTCCTTCAGTTTCTGCTCAGGTTTGCTTATTTCCCGAGAACACATCACATTTCACTCTCGGAGCCACAGCAGATCAGCTGGAAACACACGATTCTTATTACAAGGCAGAGTTACAAAGAACAAGGACAGTTTGTCCAATTCCTCTGCTGTCTCTGGGACTGTCAGCAACCTCAGGCTTCTGCTTTTATGACATCTTCTGACCCACAGAGCAAACCTGAGCCATAAAATGCAAATCTTCCCAACAGTCAATTAATCCCATGGAAATTGCTTCAACTAAGACAGTAGTAAAAGAGTTTTTCTCTCTGGTCTTGCTCTACTCGGAGTTAAAAAAAAGAAAAGAAACGAAACGAAAGGGACTTATAGGACTTTTAAGTGTCCAGATCCACCCCCACTCCTCAAATCCAGGCCACATGCATGGCTGTTTAAGCCTAAGTGAAAATTAATGAAATGGAAATCAGGAGTTACTGCTGTGAGTCAGAATCCCTGGTGTCAATACCTAAACCCAACACAGCCTGCCCAGCTCACTTTTAAAGGGACCAAAAACCTGTAGACAGTGCTCTCACAGAACCATCTTCTTTCCTAGGTTCTGGGGTAATAAATGGTCTGTGATTTCGTGAGAATTTTGTGATTTTTCAGGGATGGAGGGCCAGAGAGTTCAAACCACAGACAGAACAGGCATGGGCGTTGCTAGGGAGCTGTGTCCTGCCCTTTTTCAGAGCTGACTCAAGGCTAACACCTTTGGTCTCCAGCTGACTTCCCTGGAGTGCACCACCACAAGTCCTTCAGTTAGCACCATCTTTGATTCCAAAATCACTCTCAGAGGCCTTGGCTTCATCATACGTGACTTTCTTGGACATGCCAAACTCCTCTATAGCCAAAAGCACTTCTGCTCTTAGACACAAGGTATCCTTAAGCAGCCCTGGTTCCCTATAGAATTAATTTTATTCTCCTGTGAGAATGATCAAAGGCATGGTACTCAAAGCTTGGGAGTCACACAGGCTACACACTCCATTTTACACATTAAAAATAATCATAACTGACTTGCAGGAGGGCAGCCAACAAGCACCCAAACCCAGGAATTCATAGCCACTATGGAAGGTTCTTGATGTGTGATGGGAAATCAATTTCTTAGATCTCAGAATAACTTCTCTTCAAGGAAAGTTTAAGAACAAGTAGTAGCCAGCATCTGAGCCCACAGGTACCTGCCTAATTCAGTCATGTGCTCTGGAATATGATACCAATGAGAACCTTTCATCTATTTCTAAAGGTTGGGTGAATCATTGAGCTTGGATATTCGACTGCAAATGATCATATGAAACATATTCAGCCTGACTAGGAACCAAAGATATGCAAATTAGAACCAGACAGAGATAGTATTTTCTTGACTTCCCACAGAGGAAGGATGGAATACACATCATAAAACTAATATCATTTCTAATAGTTCAATAATATTGGACTTCCCAATAGTAAGAGTAAAATTCTTTTCAACAGTAAGAATAAAAATTAATACAAACTTTCTAAAATAAATTTGGGAACAGACTCTCAAGAATGTTTGTGTCCTTTATCCTTCATGTATCATTTAGAAGACCTGATCATGAATGTGGGCACAGAATAAGGCCCAAATGTTCACTTCAGCACTAGTACAGGTTAAGTATCCCTCACCCAAAATGCTTTAGACTAAAAGTGTGTCAGATTTCGAAGCTTTTTTTTTGAATTTTGAAATTTTAGCAAAGATTTTACTAATTGAGCATCATTAATCAAAAAATCTAGAGATGTTCCAAAGTTCACAACTTTCTGAAGATCATGTTGGTGCTCAAAGCTTCTCATTTCACAGCATTTTAGGTGTGAGATGTCTGGCCTAGGGGTGTATAACTAACTACACCTCTTACTGCCTTCTAACAATGGAATATCCAAAGAAGCCACTGTCGGATAGTGTAAGAATGCAGGTTTGGAGGAGAGGAGAGGGGCAGACGGCCCAGCCTAAATGAGAAGTACTGTGGGTCCTCACAATTCAAAAGGAGGCCTGTGAACTGTGCTGATCTTGGACTTAGTTGTTATCAGCCAGCAATGAGCATTAGCAATACAGGAATTGAGTAAATCTATAGAAACTTAATGGGTTGTACCCTGTCAGCATGCTATTTTGACTTTTGCAAAACCAAACCAAACTAAACCCAAGAAAGGAGAGTTTCTTCAACAGAATTTTGAGAAGCAGTGACTGCTGGGAAGGAATTATGAGCTAGCTGGCTGGGGGAAGGAGGAAGACAAAGTGTAGAAGGAAGTGATTATGGTGGGCAAAGCCTAAGGGCGAGAGCAGGACAAAAGTGGAAATCCTTCAGTACGTTTTGCTGTCAGGCAAGCAACACTCCCATCTCCTTGACGGCTGGGCCCAGGCCGTTTGTGGGCAATCTTTACTGCCTGCCATTGAGTGCTGGAGCTGAGCTCATCTGTGAGGATCTGAGGCCAAGCGGTGAAGTCAGTACTGGGACTGCTCCCAGGGACTCTGTGCATCTGAGCAGCCTATATTTCAGTGTACGATTAGGCATTACCTGCCCACCAAGCAAGAGAAGCATAGTTAAAGTAAATCATGGTGCCCCCACCCAAGAAATATTATGTGATCATGCATAACCAAGTATTTTCAAAAAGCTTTCAATAATATGACACAATGTTCCTGGTGTAACTTTTGTTAAGCAAAACACAGAAGATTAGCAAAAGTATTCATAATACAATTATAACCAAAATTGGCCAGAAAAATCACCCAAAATGCCAACATTGGCTGATGACATCATGAGTGATTTTTCCAACTTCCCTTCTATAATCTGTATTTTTAAAATGATTTTCTCAGGGAGGAGTTAATATCTCTCACAATGAAACAAAAATCTATCTTTACAAAAGAGAAAAATTGCCACTGTAGGCCAACACACTAACTTCTAACTTGGCATCTTACCTTACTTCTTCCATCTCCTTACCTCCAATTACTGTTCTTCCTGGTCCACCTGGAGGTCTGGACTTCCCTAGATTCTAGGTGGTGGACCAGTGGAGGCAGGAGTGCAGGAATGTCCCTATTTGCCAGTGTCTATAACTCTCCCCCCTTGGAAAAGGTTCCTGTGGCTGTTTTGTAGTCCCACGACTCCCTAGATTTTTCTAGAATAGGAAGAGCAGGGTAGCTGAGGCACATGAGATGGGGACCAAGCCGCTGTAGCCCCTGGGGTCTGTGGAGGTGGCAGTATATTTGGTGCCATAAGTGAGAAAAGCCCGTCCTCTCTCCTAAATTGTTCTCACTTTGGCCAGGCAGTACACGGTGTGCCAAGAGTTTCAGAAGATTCATGTGTGTTATCAGGGGCTTTTTAATGCAAAACGCTGTTCCCCTGTCAGTGATGCCTTAGAAGACGCTATTCTCTGCTACAACAGTTATAATACAACTACAATACCAACAGAGAGGAAATCCAAAAGAAATCACAGTGTGAAATTCTTTCCATGGAAATAGCGATTCTGAATCAGGGATTTGCAGCTAACCCTGGAATACGCAAAGCTGCTCAGGGGAATGCAGCAAGAAAGTCCCAAGGGTTATATGAAAAAAGACTTGAGGTGAGTATCTTTGTTTTTTTTCTTTTGCGGTAAATGGGATTGAACACTGGGCTTTCTCACTGACCTACATCCCCAGACCATTGATTTTTTTTTTTTTGGTTTTAATTTTGAGTCGGGTTTTACTAAGTTGCCCAGATGAGGCTTAAATTTGCAATCCTCCTGCCTCAGCCTCCCTAAATGCTGAGATTACAAGCATGTGCCACTGTGCTCAGTACAAGCACTTTTCAAAGGATCAAACTGTGGCACTGATTGTTACACCTGGTCATACATCAAAATGGAGAGAGCTTTCAGAGAACACAGATTGCAGGCCCGCCCTTATAAATGCTGACTGCATCTCATCTCCAGAGTGGAACCAGGGAGTCTGTGCGTGGAACAGATCTGGATTCTGATGCAGCTGGCCCTGGACTACTTCACAGGTGAAGGAACCACTAGCCCTCTTCTCAGCCACAGTCAGAATCATCTCCATCCTTATCTGGCTGTTCACACTGGGTTCTGGGATTTTGGAGAAAGGAGTGTTAACAAGTCCTTATGTGCTGAAACTTCTGCTTGGTGTCTGAATCTTGAGGTTCTCTCATACAGGTTCCATTATGTGTTACCTCACGTCATGAAAAGAAAACAAGTTGCTCACAGGGAACAGCCAGGTTGCAGGTGGTGCGAAGAGTCTCTGTCCCAAGATGACAGGCACCTGCCAACCCAGACTCAATTCCCTACTGCTCCAAGGAAACAAGGCCCTTAGGCACTGTTCCCACCCATGCTTTCCTGCCTGCGCTTTTGGCTCCTGCGGGGGAATCCTCAATCTGGCTACGGGTGCTCAGGCTGAGCTGGCCTTCTTCCTTCAGAGCCTTGACAGCTCTGTCCTGCATCAGAACTCTTGCCACACCCTGCCTCTGGATCCCTGGAAGAGTGTGTCTCTACTTCAACTCTCATCTTGCCTCACAGGGCATTCCATTGAATCTCCTTCCTGGATTGGATGTCCCGTCACGGCATTTTTCTAAAGCTACTCCATCTCCCCTTCATACACTTATCACTGATTATAATCATGTATGCATTTGTGTGGTAAGCTGCTTAATGTCTCTTATTTCCTTTAGCTAAAGATTCCAGTGAGGCAGGGTCTGCCTTTATATTTGACTCACCATTCTAACTCTTGGTTGTAATCTTCTCCACCTTCACCTGGAATCTCTCTCTCTCTCTCTCTCTCTCTCTCTCTCTCTCTCTCACTCACTCACTCTTGCTCTCTGAATCAGGGTCTCACTCTGTAGTCCAGGCTGGCCTTGAACTCATGGTAATCCCCTTGCATCATCCTCCCAAGTGCTAGGATTACAAGCGTGCACCAACACACCCGGCTTCCTTGCCTAGACTTCTTATGTTTCCAATCTCAGCTTGGACTTGGCATCACTCAATTTCCCACCAGGAAAACAGAAACTAACTCAGGCATTTTCCACAGAGGGTCTTTTTTTTTTTTAATGCAAGGAATAGTCACTCTGGTGAGAGTTCCTAGGAACATGGCAGGGGATGCTGACAAACTCAGTGACTAGAAACTGTTCCTATGCTCAGCTGGAGGGACAACGGGGACAGGCAACATTATAGGGCAACTTGCAGCTTCTGCCAGGTAGGTCTTGGGTCATGTAACTGCACCACCAATGAGGCACTCAGGCAGAAAGAGGGGAGCACAAACACCCTTGGTGAGCCCTTGTTGCCCACCTTGTGGGCGCCCACATTGAGTCTCCCTGGTAAAAGGTGAAAGTTGGCTAACATAGAAGCACACAAGAGTCAATGCCCTGAGACAGGCAGGAGTGGAAAATGGGAGATGGGTCTGCTGGCAAGCAGGCCCAAGGCCAGTATCTCATTCCTCTAGAAAGCCTTTCCATCTGACTCCAGGCTGGACCCAAGTTTTGAGGAACTGAAAATGGACCTCCAAAGAAATACCCATTTCCTAAACAGAATAGAATGGAAACAGAATTTCCAAATATGACCTATTTTGTGGGAGGGAGTGCTAGAAATTGAACTTAGGGCTTTCTCATTGAGCTTTGTTCTCCCACCCTGATTTTTTTTTTTTCATTTTGAGACAGGGTTTTAAGTGAATAAAATGCCCAGACTGATCTCAAACTTGTGATCCTCCTACCTCAGCCTACCAGACAGCCAGGTTGACAAGTGTACACCACAACAGTCACCTCAATGATTTTTACGACCAAAGCACATTACCTTGTGTCATAAAAGATGTGGTTAGATCAAGAAGATTGAGAGGAGGGGCTCACCGTGAGTTTTCTGGTTGGGCCCTAAATCTGTCACAAGTATTCTGCTAACAGAGAGTTGGAGGGAGACAGATATGTGGAATAAAAGGCACTGTGATGGCAAGGTGGAAGCAGGGACTGGAGGAACAACCACAAGCCAACGGATGCTGGCAGCCACTAGACCCCGAAGAGATAAGAAACAAGTGGCCACACCCACTTTCAGACCTCTGGCCTCAGAACTATGGGAAAATGCTTTTCTATCATTGTAAATGGCTTGGTAACTCGTGATAGCAGGTGCAGGAACTATTATAACACCGTACCTCTCAATAGTGATCCCAGAGAAGCATCCCGGTTTGTGCCAGTGACCTACTGTCCCTCTGTATGGAAAAAGTGCTTCAAAGAATTTTATCTGTCCTGTTGGATGGACCTCCTTGAGGGCAGGATTACATCTTGGATAAACAGTTCCCCAATCATCAGCATACTAGTACATTAAGGATGACAAATATTATTAAATTGGGTTTGGGTTTTAAGGCACACCTGTCTTTGACCTTTTATTTCAGAGGACACAACCCAAATAAAGAAGTTAATGCACTGAGTATTCTTAGTCACTCACGCATATTCTACACTGAAGCTCTTCCTCCTGGTAAGCCAGCCTCTAACTCCCGAAGCTCTGCAAAGGGGACACACAGACTCTGGTTTAGGTGGCAGAAAACTGTCTCCCTGATGACTCTCCTGTACTCACTGTTCCTACTTAAATGTCCCACAATCTTTGAAAGCAATGCTGAACAATGGAAAACAAAAGACCTCTTCCAACCAGCTTTCCTCTTGAGTCATGCAACTCCCAGCCATGGGCAGGTCAAAGTTCCTCCGGAGTCCCTTGTGTTAACAAGCTGGAAGCTAAACAGCACTGTGTCCTACAGCATTTTCCTGAGTAGTTAATTACCAAGGGGATAAGCTACCTTGACGATCACTGAAGCAAGCAGCCTTGCTGTGCAGTCGTCAAGACGGATGGGATTAGTTTCCAGGGAGACCACAGAGAAACGACAAAGAGGGCAGGCTTGATGGGGCCTGTGGCTTCCTCAGTGTTGTGTCTTGCCCAACTCTCTCCCCTCACAGCGAGGAGCAGGGGTGTGCAAAGCCTGCAGTGAGGCTGGGCAAGCCTGATAATTAGTTATCACTTAGCACTCGAGCTGGGCTTATGGGCTGCTCAGAGACAGCGTGGGCCAGGCTGAGGGCCTTCTGGAAATCACAGTGCCCAAGGCTGAGAACCAGATTGATAATATGTTGTGGCAAAATCAATGGATGACTCAAAAAAAAAAAAAATAAGAGATAGGTGAGGTCATTCAAGCCATGGATTGTGGCCATTGCTATGGCCCAAGGATGGAGAATGGCAGCACTGCTAGAAAAGGTCAGACGGATCACAGTGGGTCTGTGCCATTTTATTCCATTCCATCCTACCCCATCCCACACTGGCCATGCCTAGTCCATTTTCTCTTTTGCTACACAGAGTCTCAGAGAGAAGCGCAGCTTTCCATACAGTCCATAAGCTAAAACGGTCAGATCTCTACTTTTCCAGCTTCCTCTGCAGCTGGGATAGTCATGTGACCTTGGCCTAACCAATCAACACATCTGTTTGACTTCTAGAAATACAGATGCATAGATGACAGCACAGTCCACTTATGGGGCAGCAGTGTGAAGGAGATTTTCCACGTCTTATTGACAAGGGCCTTCTTACTGTTCTGACCTCCCAGGTCCAGCTGAAATACTTCCCCTTGGTACTACTGTTGCTGTCCTCAGTTGAATTCTTCAGATCTCTACTAATTCTGATACCCATGAGACTTACATTTCATAACATTAATTTGCATTTACGGTAACATGAAGAGTCTCACAGGCCTTGATGCTATTAAGCTGGCCCAATCCAGAACGTGACTGGCTTATTTCTAAGTGTTGAGAGGAAGTGTAAACAGAAAAGAGGTTCTTTTTTTTCTGTTTTATTTGGAGCAGAGTTCTGGAAAGTTCTGGAAAATGAGTTTCTTTTTTTTGTTTTTTCCTGTCATAATATGATAAGTAGGATATACCTGTCAGACCTCTCTGAGGTGCAAATGACAGAAAGTGTTTTAAGAATAATGGGAATTTATTTTTAACTATAAATTATGGGGGTTAACAGGATCCAGTACAGTGGGATGCGGGGAGATAAGTAATATCAAGAACCTATCTCTCTTGCTTTCCTATTTATAAGTTTCATTCTTATGTAGGCTCTGATCATGTACTTGGCTCTGGCTCTCCAAACTCGTGGTCTGCTTGACTATAATTGGGAAAACTTTGGTTACCTGCTATTGTAATCAGTAATCAGTGTTGGGTGAAAAGTAGGAAGCACAAGATGACTGGGTGGTACCCGAGGATTGAGTTGATCATTCAATTAAATAGTTTTAGATCTTACTGATCATCCTCACAACTGAACCTTCCCTTCCATCTCTTTCCTAATTTGTGAAAAGAATAGTTTTTATCATAGAATAGCTATTGGATTTTCTGTTATTTTTATAATCATTAATATAGTTAGAATTGAGATGCTTCCCCCACTGGTTATATCAGATATAAAATCCAAAATGGTTTTCAAAGGGACTGAGTGACTCCACGTAAATACTCCGTACACCACTTCCAAACAAACTGCAAATCCCCAGGGACAGAATAGGCTGCTGATTACCGAAGTGTACGAATCTTTGCTTTAGAACAGAGGGAGGCAAACTATGGCCCATGGGCCAAATCCTGCCTGCCAATGTTTTATAAAAAAACTTTAATAGAACACAGACATTTCCACTCATTTACATATAGGAGCTCCCAAAAATACCACACTTCAAGGATGCACAAAACTCTTACATAAAATGGCATAGTATTGGCACACAACCTATGTATATGCTCTGGTATGCTTTAAATCATTTCTGGATGACTTCTAGCAATTAATACAACATAAAGTGCTGTGTAAGTAGTTGTTATTCTGTATTGTTTGACGGACAGTGAGAAAGCAGGTCTCCAGAAATGCAACCACTAGAGGCCTAGCGACGCAATACACGAGCAAGATGCAAGACAAACACTTCTTTCATAGGCTGAGGAACTTTGACAGACAGAAGCTACACAGAGTAGGTCTACTCATCACTCCCTTCACACGAAGTCAGTTCTTGGCACGTGGCAAATTCGAATTTTACTTTTCAGAAGTTTCTGGAAACAATTCTAAAGGCTTTCAGTCCTCAGTTGGTTGAATCCATGGATATGGGAATTTTAGATATAAAGAGCCATCTGTATTTCTACAGTTACATTTCTGTCCCAACAGCACAACTGAGAGATTAGGACAGAGACCAGATTTCCGGCAAAAACCTGAAATATTTACTCTCTGGTCCTTTCTGTAACATTCTGCTGGGAGTTCATGACTCCTAAGTGTCACCTTATCCCACAGGGACAACCTGGGATATGAAGGGACATCCAGGAATGACTGCTCCCTTAATACCTAATCACAGACATGAAGTTTGAAAAAGTCATCTCTGTCACTTCAAAACTTTATTTCCCTGTCCCACTTCCTGTTTCTGCCGAGTGTTCACACCAGGGCACACTGGTTTCAAACCAGGGCCCACAGCCTGGCCCCGTTCTTTATGGACAAACTGCCAAGCATTCTGCGGAGCACGTTTAACTTCTACTCCAAGTGGGCTGATTTCCTAACGTTAAAAATATGAATGCAGATAAATCTTGCCCAAATGGCATCCGACTAGTCCATTTGTGTTATGGCACCTATTTTACAACTAAGCATTCACCTCCCTCCTCCAGTGCTAGAAACCAAGTTCAACTGTCTAGTCAGTTGCAGAAAGCCTGGAGAAGCCCAAGATCTTGGGACCCTCTCCTACAAGGGGTAATCGGAAGAAATTAAAAAGTTAAGGTTTTCGTGTGTGTGCGCGCGCATGTGTGTGGCAGGGGGGCCCTGAGATGAGTAATTACCCCCTTCCTAGAAAGACTCCACCCAAGGCCTACAGGAGCTTCCTCTTAAATGTCCATGGCCTTCCCATCGACTTCCTTTCTTGAGAACGGATATTAGCTTGTGATATCAGGTGTGACATCTTAATGACTCTTGGTGCCTCCCACTGACTGTGACAAATGACCTCATTCTGTGCTGATTATCCACCTCCCGCACCCACACATGCCCTTTTCACTGTCTTCCTTTCATCGACCACGTCAGTCAGCATTTTCACTGTTCCATGAAATGGCTGGCTTTCCAGAGTCCCAATTTACTTTTGTGGGCCCCTGATTGGTATCATGTTCCGCATCACTCCACCTGTCAGAATTATGCCCATCTGCCTATGGTCTGCCTAAACGTTTTGCAACTTATATATAATATACATTTTTTTTGGAGACAGGGTTTCCGTAGCCCAGGTTGGCCTACAACTGAATTCAATATGTAGCCCAGGCTGGCCTAGAACTCATGGCAATCCTCCTGCCTCAACCTCCTGAGTGCTGGCATTACAGGCATGTACCACCACACCCAGCTATTATGTATGTGGCACTCAGAGATTGAACTCAGGGCCTCATGCTTCCTAGTAAGCTATCTATTCACTGATCTATGTCCCTAGCCTTGTATGCAATGTTTGTACAGTTAATTTGCATGAAACAAGAATACATAAACATTGTCCGCATTGCAGACAGGGCTGAAGTCTCCACTGAGGAACACACGCTCCATCCCTACTCTGGGCAAGCATTCTTGTCCATGATCTTCCTAAGTCCTTCCTATGCATTTACATACGAACTGGAAAGAAAAACCTAATTTGATTTGCATGTTTTACACAAATACTAATTTCATGCTTTCCTTTACTCACTACTCATACATGTTATCTCCCTAGTGGAGAATTTTCCACACAGCTCACTGTAAATAGAATACATTCTTTTTAACTGCCATAGCACAAATAGAGAATTCTTCTTCTGAATGACATTTAAATTGTTACCAGCTATAGCGTAATGATGTCATAAATGTTATTATCTATACCTTCTGTAAATATGTCTTTCTCCAGTATAGATATTATTTATCATTTTCTAATTGTTTGGAGCAGAAGTTGGCATGTGTTTCTCCATCAAGGGCCAGAGAGTACATATTTTTGGCTCTGCGGGTTTTGAGGTCTCTGTCACAACTACTCAACTGGAAAGCAGGTGCAGTAATGCAAATGACTTTGTAGCTGTCACCTATCTTGGCTTAGACTACGTATCAGTGTTTTGTGAATTATAGATATTTCTAGGATACAAAACTACAGCAGGAATAAGTGCTGATGTGTTCTGTTTGTAGTAATGGGTCTTGTTCAGAGATAGGGTCTTGTTCATGCAGGGCAAGCACTCAACCACTGACCTACATCCCAACCCTTTTTATTATTTTTGAAAAATTTGTGGCAAGATCTTAGAAGTTGCGTGGGCTGGCCTCAAACTTGCGATCCTGCTGTCTTAGCCTACTGAGTAGCTGGGATTATAGGCATACACTACCACGGCCAGTTTAATTACTCATATGGAACTAGCCCCTTAAATGTGCCATGTCCATTGCTGTATGCTCCATTCACATTCCCTTGTTTAGTCCATTCGACACTCCAATGAAGCAGTAGAACCAATACTCTTTTTGTGTCCACTGGAGCTCCATGATATTAAACAATTCGCTAAGACTGCAATGGGTAAGGCGAGACTCTTAGCTGACAGTGGCGACTCTAAGCCTGTGTTCCTATCCACTACCCTACAATGTTTTCCAACTATTAAGAGGAGAAGAAAGAGGTAACATATAGGTAGGTCACATGATAGCTTGTCCATCATTTATGTCCAGATGTCAACAACTATAAAACTGGTGATTCTGGTGGGTCACCTCTCTAGGAATATGCCGATAGAATGTGCCTACAAATTCACAGTCACCAGGCTCTTGAGTGCCATTCATGAACTTCAGGGTGAGATTCCTGACATGAGAACCCAGCACGGCTGGGTATCTACCCAATGGTGATATAAGGCTGCTTAACTTCTCTGTCTGAAGCATGAGCTGCTCCCTGCCCCTTAGGTGGAGGAATTGTTTCTCCCAACTTGCTTCCTATGTAGAAGGCTTTACTTTCCTTTCTCATTTGGCCTAGTCAGTTTGAGATGGGGTATTAAATTCTGCCTGTGCTTCATTCACTACGGAATGCAACAACAAATGGACAAAGGACAGATGGGTGAGTGGGTACGTGGAAAAGGAGGGCAAGGGAAGAGGGAAGGAGGGAGGAACAAAAGGTGGAGGAAGGAAGGAAAAATGGAGGAAAGAAAAATAAGTCTCCTGTTAGATGTATATGTACTTTGAAACTTGTATTTACTCAATACGCTGTTAGCTTTCAGGGACTGTTTGTGAACTGTTAAGACTACCAAGGGGGCTGGGGACATAGCTCCGTGGTTAAAGCTGCCTAGGATGCTCAAGGTCTTGGGTTTGATTCCCCAGCACCACATAACAATGAGCTGGGCATGGAGACACATGACTGTAATCCCAGCACTCAGGAGACTGAGGCTGGAGGACTGCTGTGAGCCAGCTAGGCCTACGTAGTGAGCTTAGAACCAGCCTGGACTACAGACACACACAAAAAAGGAGACCATCAAGTGTAGAACACCATGGACATATTTATTCTTCATGAAGAGTCACCAGTCAGACTTTTTCATTTTTTAAATTCGTGTTTGTGATATATGACAACACCAATCAGTTTGAGAAACCTGCGCATATACATATCGTGCCTTGATCACTTTTACTTCCCTTGCCCTTTCCCACTCCCTCACTCCCTCCTGATCCTCCTTGCTTCTCCACAAAGTCTATCTTCCTATTTCCTCCATTTCTCCTCAACTTTTCTATTTCACTTATAGGTTAGTTTTCCTATATGACAGAAACGACATGATACTGAACTTCCTGAATCTGCTTCATCTTGCTGAGCGTAACTATCTCAACAGTTGTGGACACAGGGAGCTATTGTGGGAAATAGGCGAGATGGCAGCGACAAGAAGGGCACGGAGCTACCCATTTGGCACAGGCGTTTCACAGCTTGCTATGGAGCCCCTCCAAGTTCCCCCGTACTATGCCTCATCTGCCCTTTCTTAGGTCCAAACCTTGTTCCCCAGGCACAATTTGGAGGATCAAGCTCATTTTCTACTGTTTCATGCCAACTGAAAAGCTGAGACCTGCCAAAGCCTAAGCTTTGAAAAATGTAAGTGGGGAATCCCCAGGGGGCCTGCACCAGGGGCCATTCAATATGTTCTTTTTCTAAAAAAGAAACTTTTCAAAATATACTTGACAAGTGCTTTCTCCTCATTTGGGAGAAACCTGGCAGAGGGATGCCCAAAGTAAAAGGAAACTGACTCTGGGCTGGCTGCCGGGGCCTTCCTGAGGGGCACCACGCGGGCCCAACTGGGTTTATTAGTTTTGGAGAGCTGGCTTCTTCTCACACATGGTGTTGCATGTCTTAGGGTTCATTATTCCGCCACACATTACTCTAGCAAGAACTGTTCTTCCATGGCACCAAGTGACCAAGTATCTTCCTTTCAAAAGGAGGAGGAGGAAGAGGAAAAAGAAAAGAAAAAACAAAAAAAGAAAAGACAGACATGGGTCATACCATGCATGTGTGTACACACAACCCATAACTACCCATAGTCTTAGGCACATTTTTCACCTGACTGTAAATCCATTTCTAATACTGTAGATACAAGAGATTTTTGTTCCCAGTATATGAAGAGGGTTTTTGTTTCTAGTAGATGCACATTTTTTGTTTCTGAGCCCAGAGTTTCGGGGACAACTTTTTAAATGACATTTAGCCAGATTCAGGAAGTTCAGTATCATGTCGTTTCTGTCATATAGGAAAACTAACCTATAAGTGAAACAGAGGCTAGCATAAATGGGTTCTCCATTTATTCATATGTCACAGGACTTTGGTTGGCTATTTACAGTTTGATTAGATATTTACAGTTTGGTTGGATTTTGACAGCTCTAGAAAGAGAGATGTTGCAGAGTTTGGTAGATGTGACACAGCTCAGCAAACAAATACAAAAGCCAAAGTGAATGAAGTGGGTGACGCTGACATGCCCACCTACCAATGTGCCAAATGCTATAAGGGTTAAGCATGGATGGCTTCTGACAAACATGCTATTTGATCACTGCTTTTACTGGACACGCTCATTACAATGGGCCGATTGTTCAGGCATGAGCGGCCAGATTCACATTTTTCCAACCTGTTTGTACTTTTCCTTCCCAAGGGGGCATTTCTTGAAGCCAGAGGAATTCTACTGATTATATCTCAATGCAGGCACATTCCAGGGGGTAGGAGGGTCACACACCTGGGCGGGAAGGGAAGGCCACAGCATTGAGCCCCAAGGTTAGATCTCAGATACCTGCCCTCTCCAGCAGCAGGAACGTGCACAGTGTACTCTTGGCTGCCTGGTAAAGCATCTGCTGCACTTTCCAGAAATTGCCTTGAGAGTTTAAGCAAGGATCTTCCTACACCATCTCTTCTCCCTGATTTTCTGCCACCTCATTTTCTCTCAGACTCTCCTCTCCTGTCTCTAGAGGCACAAAACAAACTCAGTAAGTTCTTCACTCAGCTTGGAATACGCTTCTTAGATTACAGCTTGTGTTCGCACAAAATAACATCTCTGTGACTTAAAGACACAGCAGTTCCCAGAGACAGTGGCCTTGGGATGCCGACCTGATAGAAAAACTCAGGATACCTCTGGGGCCTGGTCGCAACCTCGTGTTCCAGTACCTTGCTCATCACCCATCTGGTCACCAGTCGCTGACCGTGCCCTAATTCTGTGGACTCTGGCCTTTGCCCAGGGGGCCTGCCTCCATCTGTACTTCAAAGGCACTGACCAGACACTGGGAACATAAACACAGTAACAATCAACATGTGCCAAGTGCCGACCTTGTGCCCTTTATAATGCTGAATGTTTTCTGGATTTTGTACCATTTTATCCTCAGGACCACAGGATTCTCATCCGATTTCACAAGTGTGAAAACCGAGCCCCGGTAACAAGGCTGTATAACTATTCAAGGTTGGAGCTAGGCTTCCCATCCAGGGAGCCTGAGTTCGCGGCCCATTCATGTGCTAACTATGACAGTGGCTGGCCACAGATTCCTAGTCTCAATGTGGTCATGGTCTGGCTGTTATCCCACCAGTGTCTGGACAGGCAACATAGGGACTGAGATGTGGTGTGGCAGATGCTACTGGCAGAGGAAGCGTGTGAGGGGGAGGAGCACCGCACTCGCCAGAGCAGGAGGATGGAAGAAACGTCACAAGGAGGTGGTGGCATCTAAGGTGAGTGTCAAAAGTAAGGAGGACTTTTGCCAGCTGGGAGAGGAAGGTCTTGGCCTGCTTGCTGGACTTATTTGAATCAGTTCTTTCCCTGGGGATCAAGCGTCAGAGAGAAGACTGGCCTTTGGCTTGGAACACCTTGTTCTGTTTCACCTCCACTTAGCTAATCATCCTGCCGAGCCCTCCTCTGGCCTTGTTAATGCATGGGATTCTGTGATAAGAGAGAGTAGAGCGTGTGGGCCTCATTAGAAGTCACAGGGTCAAGCCCAGAGAATAAGCCAGCAGAACGCCCAAGTGAGTCCTAAGCAAGAAGAACCAAGGAACTGCGGCTAATGTGGGATCTCCTATGCCCCAGATAAAAGTAAGCAAATACCGTTAAGCCCGGTAGCAGGGGAGAAGAGTGAAGCAAAAAGTTCTAGACTTAATAGCTGGACTCAGGCCTGGCACAACTGCATAGATTTGAGAACTTAGGTCATGTCCTTCCCAGTGGACGGCATGGTTTCAAATGTGCCCTCCAAAGCTCAAGTGTTAGAAACTTAATCTGTAAATCTATATATTAATGACACTTAGAGACGTAGGGTTGGCACTGTCAGATGAGGTCATGCAGGTCAGGCCACACGACAGCACGAGCAATATTTTTAAAAAAGAAAGTGAGATCCACCCAGCACGCTTGCTCCGTCTCCCCACGTGACGCTCGCCACCGTGGGATGCTGCTGCAAGACGGGCCTGACCAGGTGCCCGTGTCATGCTCTCGGAGTTGCCAACCTCAGGAATCGTCAGCTAGATCAATCTCTGTTTGCTATAAATTGTTCAGTTTGCAGGATTCAGTTCTGACAACAGAAACTGGACCGAGACTCCTGGTCAGCCTCAGAAGTAGGAGAATGACATCCTCACCACGGGGTTGCTGTAGGTGCAAAGGCAGGGTGGCAAGAGGGTGACTGCAAACAAAGGCAGTTGTGATGAGTTACTGCAGATGTGGAATGCCCCCAAGGCTCACTGTCCAGGGCTTGGCCCCAGTGCAGCAGCGCTCAGAGGTGGAGCTTTTGAGAAGCCATGGATTACGAGGACTCTGAATTATTCCACTGATGGATGCGAAGCTAATGGTATTATCGGGAGCTGGTGGAAACCTCAGGAGGTAGGGCCTAAGTGCAGAAAATAGGTCACAGGAGCTGTGCACGGAAAGAATATATATGTCCCTAGATCCTCCTTATTTTTATCTGCCTCCTAACTGCCCACGAGGTGAGTGCCTTTCCTCTGCCATACCCGGCATTGTACCCAACGACCAGGCCATGGCCACGGAGCCAGATAGCTATGAACCAAGAGCTCTTAATCAAAAGAAACATTTCATCCTTCTAGTAGTGATTATCGGATATTTTGTCAAAGCAGTGAAGAGTTGACTCACGTAGTAGGTAAGGAGCCCCTCAGGGTAAAGGAGTCAGGACGAGGAGTCAGTATTCTCACCTAGGCAGAGGGGAGTAAATGGTGGTGGGACCAATGGAAATAACGCATGAGGGCCCTTCCCACGTGGGCCGTTCCTTCCCACTCTGAGGGTGGGGACAATGGGAATGCACACATACTTGATTCATAATCCACAAACTGCATCCTCATCACCTGCCTGGGGCCTCCATCCCTGTCCCTATCATGCTGGGGAAGTCTGAACAAACACCATGTCATATCATCCACCTTTTAGCGGTCCTGTGATCAACTCCAGGTATCTTTTCCAGGTACCTCAGTCCTTGCGAAGGACGGGGGTGCCTCACAATGTAAGAAATGTCTAACTTGTTATAGTTATCCATGTTCACTGGAAGATGAGCTGACTCTAGGGAACCCCATTTGACAATGAACCCAATTAGCAAGAAAATGATAGTTCTGCCTCTCCAAAGGTCCTCTTGCTTTTTAAACAAGTGGCCCAGCATGGGAGTCAGAGTGAAAAATGATCACAGGAGTCCTATTCCTCGAGGTTCATTGTAGTTAACTGGCTTTAAGTCGTTTGTTTTGACAAAGACAAAACAATTAATATTGAGCTCACATTCTCATTTTGAGTCCCATCAAATGCTGAAATTAGTGATTCTACTCTGATGGCTTGAGGGAGTAAAGCAGCTGTCACATGAAAGAAGAAAGCAGTGAATGTGGGAAACAAGGGGCACTGAGACTTTTAGTTTCCATACAATTGTCAGTCTACAAGGATAACCCCCCAAGCCCTACCAAAGGTCACTAGCCACTGAGCCATTCCTCCGGCCCCTACCTTGCCCTCTAAATTCATTCTCTACATGTAGCTAGAGAGATCTTCCTGAAAGGAAAACAGATTGACTATGTCTCTGCTAAAGACCCCTCAATGGTCTTAAGCAATTTCCATGAAAAAGAATCTTTGATGATTCAGCCACTCCCTAGGACGTGCCTGGCTTTGGTACCTGGGTGCCACTACATCCCATGGCTATGGTGAACTATTCTCTTAACCCTTACCAGAAAGTCTCTGTCCTTGCTGTTCCTTTGCCTAGAGCTTCGTTCCTCTTTTTTCTCGCCTGTCTAATCTTGCACACAACCCTTAAGACTCAGCTCCAGGGCTTTCCACAGTGGTCTCCTTTCACATCCCCTTTCCTCCAGAGAGGCCAGTTCTGGAGAAGCAATTACTTCTGCCCAGTACGACCACTCAGCACTGCAGTTTTTTTCTTACTTGTCTGTCTTCTCCAAGAGACTGTGATCCCTCTATGTCTCATTCACCTGGACCCTGCCACCCATCTGTGCATACTGACTACATGAAGAAATACTTTATTTTGCACAGCAGCCAACTTGCCCAGTGTTCCTCAAAAATGTTAATCATAGCCTTTATGGAACTGGAAGTGTGTTGAGGTGGCGAGGAGAGATGTGAAGCACATGCCTTGTCCGAAGGGGACAGCTAGAGACACCCACAGCCAATTTAAGGCCACTGCAGCTAATTCATCTGAAGTCATCTGTTGGGCCAGGGCCTTCTGGGTGCTTCCTTTCCTCTTTACAGAAGAGCAGGCTTAAATGACAAGTTTCCGACTCCTACCCTGGGTCGGCAGGCTGTAAGTGGAAGATGATTTTCAAAGAACATGAATATTTATATTATTTATATATCTGTATCTGTCTGATATCTATGTATCTCTTGAGAAAGATAAATTTATTATGAAGAAATGGTTCATGCAATTTTGGAGGCTGGAAAAAAATCCAAAATCTGCACAGCCTATGTCTCATTTCAATTCCAAAGACTGGAAGGTGCTATAGAACCAGGAAAACTCAGTTTACCAGTTTTAAAGCCCCTGGGTAGTTGAATTTGCTTCCCCTTGGAGGATGTCAACTTTGGTTTTACTCAGCTATTTGGCTGGTGAGATGAGGTCCACCCACATTAGAAAGAGCTTTCTTCTTTACTCTGTGTATTTGCTTAAACCAACCAACCAACCTACCTACCTACCTACCTTCCTTCCTTCCTTCCTTCCGAGACAGGGTCTCTCTCTCTGTAGCCCAGGCTGACCTTGGACTCATGGCAATCCTCCCGCCTCAGCCTCCTGAGTGTTGGGATTACAGGCATGCACCACCATGCCCAGCTTTATGTAGTGCTGGGGAATTAAACTCAGGGCCTTGCATTTGAAAGGCAAGCACTTGAACTGCTATGCCATTCCTCCAGCCCCTACTTGCATAAATATTAGCATAATCCCTAAACATCATCATAGAAACATCTAAAATAATGTTTCACCAAATATGTGGGCCCCCTCTAGCCCAATCAAGTTGTGATACAACTTTGTTCTAAATCAATGGACTTTATACTTTTTACCTTTCACGACCCACTTTCTTCAAACTGAATCTTCTCCTCAACCCCAATACGATAATGATGATTAGAAAGAGTAGCAGCAATGTTTTTAAGGGATTATAATACCCAGGGTCCATTCATGGTGTTTTTCCATGCATTAACTCATTTAATCTTCACAGAATTCTATGATATGAGCACTATTCTTCTTCCTCCCATGATACAACAGTGGAGCAGGCATGGAGTGAGGCGATATATTATATTCAAAGTGAAACAACTTGCACGTGAACCCAAGCAGTGGGATTTTTATTCAGCCAAATCACATCATGCCATCAGACAAATCTAACTTGCTGTACTGGAAATGGAGATTCAGGCACCTCTTACTCTAACCCATGTCCTGGAATGGCAGCCTCTCGGAATAGCTGCAGGCGTCTCTGGTCCAGGTAACCTTCAGAGTCTGCGTGGAAATCTAAGCAGAGGCCAGGATACTCTGAGGTCCCCAGTGGGATGCCAAATCAACTCTACCTGGTGAGTGTTGAAAACATGCGGCCATGGGCCCTGCCTTCACCTGTTGGGCCAGGCCTTCTCCTTTCTGAGTAGTGCCTTTTCTCTTAACAGGAGAGAAGCATTAAATGACACGTGTCCAACTCCTGCTCTGGGTCAGCAGGCTGTAAGTGGAAGACGGGGGGTCTCCTCCTGTACCTAGGCTCAGAATGGAATCATGTGTGGCTTGCAGCACAGAGCTTGCTAAAAGCATGCCTGGCTCCCTCTTTCACCCATGGCCCGCCTCTGGCCAGGGGAAGCCCACAGAGGGTAGGCCACCCAGCCTGGAAGTTCCAGTGCCCCACCTGTGCCTTACCTACGGGAAAGGCAGTGAGATCAGGGAAGGACTGGCCTTGCGCTGACCTGTGTCCAGCCCCTGCCATCAGTGCGAACCTGAGGTTGCTTCTCTGTGTTACAGTTTCAAGATAGGTCTGTGAACTCTGCAGATGTGTATTACAGGGCTAGCTGCAACTTGTCAGGGATCCTGTTACTCCCAAATCTAGTTCCAAAAACAATACCAGTCCTGATATATTAGCCTTGATTAAATTGGCCCACAACATGCTTCTCACTTAATTCACCTATTTTTCTTCTTGCCTCTTTTTCTTTGGGCTCCATTTCTTAACTTGGAAGTACCTCTACACCAGATCCAAATACAGGTCCCCTGCCAGGAGGTCCACCCCCAACTCACATCAGAAGGAGCCAGCGCCCCTGGAACTGCCTGCCTTTGTGCGCTTTCACAACTAACCCTCACCGAGGGAAAGTGCCTAGGGAACAAACAGCGAGAAGTCAGTCAGCCCGCGGAGAACTCCAGGGCAGAGGAAGCACACGCTCCCGCTCAATCATACTTTCCAATTTCCTCTTGTATATTTTTCCTGACATCTCTGCATAGGGTAATTCTGATGAGGTTTTCACCTGTCAAAATGAAAAGGCTTTAAAAACTAACAGCCGATTTCACACAGGGGCACTATTTAATCTTAAGTCAAAGAACCATTGAACGTGCTGATGGACGTAGGGAGGGACAAATGGATTGGCGGGGTTAGCTCTCCGCTCGGGCTGAGCGCACGCATTGGGCCAAGCGTCCAGCCTCCAGCCTCAACACCCTCTTCTACTTATGAGCTCTGGTGACTTCTTCTCCTGTTTCGGAGGCGGGGGCACTTTTGGGATCTGCGCACCCGCCTCATCTGTTCTCCTGGCCACCAGGGAGCCCTGTGAAAGCCAGACAGTGTCAAAATCAGCAGCTCAAAAACAAAAACTCTCAAGAATAGAAAACGAAGAAAACCAGAGATTTCTCAGCTTGGGGGGCTGGGCTAACCCTTGGTATCTGCCTTCTTTTCGGGGTGCGACACTTTGAAAGAAACCTGTACAATATTTTAATGTCAAGAGAAGAATTAGTGTCTCAGAAAAGCCTCAAGTATGATCACATGTAATTGTTTTACGGATGCTGGCGCGGGTTCAGGGAAGAATGGGGTTTTAATACCAAGTCTTTCCATTTCTCTTTGTTTTCCTGTGATTTGTGGGCTCTGTGAATGGCAGGTTTCTGGCAGATCCACAATTCCGATTTCCCCTTTGTTTTCTCACGCTCGTGAGTTCAGGGTTTCTTTTATTTTTTTCCATGAGTCACAAATACTGTTTAATGGGAGTGGGAGACGGCTTCCCCCAGCCCCACCCCCAGAGACACATCGTTTGGCTAAACCGCACATAAATTTAACCTCTCTCCAAAGAACCATTAATAGTCCTGCAGCACATATATGAACATGCTCACAGTGACTGAGGAGGCTTTCCTTTTTCTTTTTTAAATCATGGATTTACCTAAGGCATGATTTCTTACACATCCTTATAGCAAAAGTGGTTTTCAAGCAAAGGCAGCAAAAGGACGACACCTGACTGTATTGAGAACATACTCTCCCAAAGTTACAAGTGTTGTTGTTGTGGATCTGGAATGTCCCCCAAAAGCTTCATGTATCTATGGATCCTGTGTACTGTTGGGAGGTGGGACCTGGCTGGAAGGAGCCGATGCTTGGGGTTTGACCTGAAGCAGTGTGTGCCGGTTCCACCCTTACTCCCAGGACTTATCTCTGTTCCACCATACTCTAACGATCAGGCTCTGGAGCACCAGCTCTAGCTCTGGCTCTAGCTCTTGGCCTCTCTATGTGATCCGACTATTCTCAGCTGCCCACCTGTAAATGAACTTTCTGAAACTGTGAACTAAAATTAATCTTTCCTCCCTAAAGTTGTGGATGTCAAGTATTCTGTCCCAGCAACAAAAAAGTAACACACCAAGTGTTGCCAGTACTGAGGATGCCTTCTGGGTAGAGGGAGGCTTTATGGGGTGATACGATTTGGATACGGTATAAGTGTGTATACCCCAAAGCCTCATGTGTTGGAATACTGGCCCCCAGAATAGTGATGTGGAAGCTGACGGGACCTTTAACAGGGTGAACTCAGCAGGAGAACCTTAAGTTATTGGGTCATGTCCTTGAAAGAGACTGTGAGATCTCAGTTACTCTATGACTTCTTTGGAGATGTGATTTCTTCCTCCTACACATGCTCCCAATATTACCATCTTCCCTGAAGTGACATAGCGACATGGCCAATAGGGGTTCTTCCAAAAGCCTGAAAAATTCTGATTGGACTTCTGACATCCAAAACTGTCAGCTAAATAGACTTATATTTCTTATAAAGTTAGCAGGCTTCAGATATTTCATGAGAGTAATAAAAAAAGGACTCATATAGGCGAGATCAGACCTATGAGGGCAAGACTCATCCACCAGTTAATGTCCTCTAAGGTTATCTTTGGATAAACCAACGTGTTACAGGGCAGAGGGAAGTAGAGAACAAGATTCAGAAACAAGAATCAGTAGCCAGGAGTTTTCACTTGAATGCAGAAGCCAAGAGTCTTCTTTTCAAACATGAGTAGTATTTTTAAAAAATCCCTCTGAATGAAGTATGGAGAACACAGCATAGGGCGCCAAGTGCAGGATGATGGCAGTAGTATGTGTGAGTGATGATGAGGGTCTAATCCAAGGGCATGGAAGGGGACAAGGGTGAGAGAGCTCCGTGGAGGCTTCTGCCAAATGCACTGTCCTTCGTTATCTCTAGTATAAATCCCTAAAATCCCAGCATGCTGGGAGGCTAAAGCAGGAGTACTACTGTGTGTTCGAATCCAGTATGGGCTACACAGTAGAGTCAGGAATAGCCTGGACTATAGAGCGAGACCATGTCTCAAAAAATACAACACAGTGAGTCATTTTGATGTAGCTATCTTGCACAGCCATTTCAATATAAAAAAATTATTGGACCACCACGTGAAATGGCCTAAAAACATCACACCCATATTGAGTATAACTGTCATGTTACCCCCAATCCTGTGCTATCTCTGATATCCCCCTCTTCCTCTGGTTCGGGCCCCATGCTTGGCCTATGTTGATGACCCTGTTGCCCCTTCTCTGTCTTCCTGCAGTATGTGGAGGCACCCCATCTTACCAGACATCAAAACAACACTGAACACTTACTGACTTGATCACTAGGCATTGTCAAAACCGCCGGGTGAAAACATCACCTATCTGTCAGAGCCGAACTTCACAAGAAGTGAAAGTTTTCAACTGTGGTGGACAGAACCTCTAAAGAAAGAGAGCCGGGGAGATAGCAGTGCCTTGCAAAATCTTCAGCCAAACTCAGCTTCCCTGTGCACTGCCAAGGTCACCCGCACCTAGGGATGAGCTGCAAGAGCAGGTGAGATGTTGCCAAGATTGTCAGAGGAGGCAGCACCTGTCACCCCTGAATCCAGGGCTGCCTGCCCTGTGCAGGAAATACCCCCGCTGGGTGTCCTTGCAGCCGCTTCAGCCAGGCCTGCCTTCAGTTCTAATTAGTGTTGAGCAAGCTCCACAGTCCTTGCCCCCTCGTGGCCGCCCATCTGGCTGGACCCTGATCCTCACTGCTAGCAGAAAAGGGGACTGAGGCTATCTGTCTCCTTTTCTCTTTTTCACAGATGAGCCCTGTAACTCACACGCCTTCCAGCTCAACAGCCAGCCAGCCAGCCTTCTCTGTGCATGGGTACTGTGTCCGTGGATTCAACTAGCCTTGAACTGAAAACATTCAGGGGAAAAAAAAAGCATCTCTACTGACCATGTACAGACTTTTTCTCATTATTCACCAAATACTATAGCACTATTTACATAATATTTACATAAAAGACTATTTACATAATATTTACATTGATTAGGTATTATAAGCAATCTAAAGTGTACTGGAGGATGTGCATAGGTTATATGGAAACACTAAGCCATTTCTCTGACAGGACTTGAGCATTCTTGGATTTTGATATTCATCTAGAGCTCTGGAACCAGTTCCCCATGTATACTGAGAAATGACTGAACTCTCAAACCCTAAGGTACTGGAGATAGACACAGTAAAAAGGCAGAGTCCCCTTCACATTTTACAGTCGGAAATGTACGCTTTGGCTTTAATTTCCTAAGAGTTGTGGCCGGCATACTTCCCTGTTGCTAACGGCTATAACACCAGACTTTCATTCGAATAGATGTGGGTTTGACATTTCTGAAGGCTTGGAAAAATGGTTATTATTCTAGCTGTGGGCTTTGCCCTTGGTAAGGGGATGGGCTGGATTTCTGTGTGGTGATAACCTTTCCCATGGGGTGAAAGCCCCAGGGAGGAGGCATGGCAGGCTCTTCAGCATGATAAATGGGAGGCCCCGGCCCTGTGGAGATCACAGGGGCCTGGGAATGCCTTGGGCTCAGGGCCTTTTCCTTCTGTGTGGGTCCAGCTTCCAGACATCATGTTCTGTAAGGACAAGCACCTGACATTCTGCTCCAGCCCATGAGCCTTATTCTATTCCTCCAAACTCTTTCCTACTTCAGGGCCCCTGTTCACGCCATTTCTTCTGTTCCAACTGCCTCTCATACGCTCCTGACTTGGCTAACCTTCCTCTTTTCTCCTCATTTCACCTTAGGAGCTTTCTGCCTTGGGATTGCCTTCCCTGGCCTCACCAACCAGCTCAACAGCAGCCCCAAGCCTTGCCTTTCATCACCACGTACTCCTCATTGTAAAAAATCTATCTTGCAGCTGTAGTTTCTGCCTGTGTGTGTGATTCTTCAGTTTATACCCATTTCCAGTGGCAGACTGTTGTGCTCACTCATGGGAACATTGCTTATTTTTACCTCAGTGCACCTACCACAGCATCTTACACTGAGTAGCTACTCAAGGTACACTCATGGAACAAGGGAGAAGTCAGAAGTTCCCCAAATGCAAAGCAAGGAACAGATGCTCTCAGAGCCAGATAGCACGATGCAGTAGAGAAGAGGCACATTCGGGGCCAAACGACCTGAGTTCTGATCCTGGCTAGACTTGAACACTAGAATACCACACGTGAGAACACATTTCTGACGAATCCAAAGCAAGCTGGCCCTCGGTGCTCCAAGGACCAAGGACAACGCACCGAAGGGAGACATCTATTACTGAGGTTTAGAGGAATTTTTCAGAGATGTCCTCCAGGACAGGCAAGAAGTGGTAGACACAGAAGAAAGGTAGAAGAGCAAGGAGAACTAGGTTATTTTAGGAATAGGCAAGGAAGCTTCAGCTTTGAGAAATACTTGGAGCAGCTGTAGCCATGTGGTCTCTGAGAGATGTTGTATTGGTTCATTTTCATTACTATAATGAGGGGCCAGAGAAAAGACAGCTTTATAAAGAGAAAGAGGTTTCTTTTGGCACACTCTTCTAGAAGGGTGAAGGTTAGGCGTTCCATCTGGTGATGGCCCTCCTGCTAGTGGAGTTCCCAAGCAGCTCAAGGCTTTATGAGAAAAGAGAGAGAAATGCAGTTGTTTTTGTCTACCTGTTTGGTTTCTGTTCCACTTATAAAACCACTAGGATTCAATCGTGGCGGCACTACTCTGATGGCCTTATCTGAACCTAATCACTTCCCAACAGTGACATTTCTGACACAACAGAGTCAAATGTTTCCACCTTCAATAAATACATTAAAACATGACTTTGATGAGTGATCTGTGTGAATTCAGGGGAACAACTATTTAAACCACTGGAGATTGCTGAAACAATGGCTTGGTCAAGGAGTACTCAAATGCTCATGTAAAACAGGGCAGGTTTTGCAAGAGTAGATCCTTTGTATGTCAGGCTCTCAGAGGGAAGATGCCCAAAGGCCACTCTGCATGCATGGACTATTCCTCTCTGCAACACAGTCTAGGTACTTTAAAACAGAGATTCCAGGAGGGCAGATACTTTATCTGACTTGCTCTCCACTGTGTTCCCAATACCGAGAGTAATGCCTGGCAGATTGGGAACTCTGTAAATCCTGGCTGCATCAAGCAAGGAACAGTTAGTGTCCTCATACACATGCCTTTTCAGGTTTCTCTATTAGACAGTCCTCAAGAGGCCCTTGACAACTATCTGCTTTCTGATAGGTCCACATCTTTGTGTGATTCTCTCCCTTTGGGTGAGCCACAGGGTTCTGGTTGCACTACTCACCTGTGCATCCTTATCTAGGTCCAAGGGGGAACTGGCCAGAACTCAGTGGACGGGACTTCTTCGTCTGACCTACACTGGACTGGCACGCCATTTGGTCCAGGCATAGAGAAGGGAGTTGATAGATGATTTTGCATGTCTCTTTTAGCTCTAGCATTCTGGTGCCCACTGATGGGGGATGGTTGGGCAGTGGTTTCTGTCTCTGCTGTATGTGGCTTTTTACAAAGTAGGTGCCCTGGCCTGAAGGCTCACAGGACTGGGGGAGGCACTGGGTCTGTGCACAGAAGCCCCCTTTGTCCAGGCACAGCACAGAACAGCCCTTGCTCAGAGACCGCTCCCTCCTGATGCTGGTGATAATGATAGTGTCAGCGAGGGACTTTCAGCTTGAAGGTCATGCAGTTGGTGAAAAGAGCTCAACACTGGAGTCTGAAATCCTGGACCTGCTGCCTATTAACAGCTGCCTGGCCTTGGGCGAGTTGCTTAATTGAGCTCTCTGGGTCTCTCTTTTCTCATTTGTCAGAGCAAAGAGACAGCACAATGCCAAACATATCGCAGACCCCCATTACCTTTCAGTTTCCCCTTGCTCTCTCCAGAGGCGGAGGTAAGCCATCTGGGTCACCGCTGTGTGACCTGGGTGAGTTACTGGACTTTATTTGTCCCTTGGGTTCTTGATCCACGGAATGGGAATGATGGGGGAGCCACTCCCTAGTTGCTTTCCAAGGCTGATCTTCACTTCTTGCCCTCCCTGAGCACTAACGAAGCTGACACATACAGAAGACATCACCAGCTTCCCTGGACTTCTCCATATGGTTGTGGCAAGTGGGAGTCACGGGCAGGCGGTTGGAGGTCAAGAGGACAGAAGTCAGGAACATATCCCATGGCTTCTCCTCTGCGGGGCTGTGATTTGGAAATGCTAAGTTCCTGTATCTACTGCCACAGCTCCCATTGGTTAGCCCTTAGCAGCTGCCCTCAGCTCATCCTGACAATCTCTCCCGTAACTTACCGCTCAGTCCAGGGCTGGTTATAACTTCCTGGGTTGCTCTTGTGCTTAACTACCCCTCACAGGTACCCATAACTTACCTATGTCTTTGTAAATAATCCCTTCTTTAAAACCTCTTTTAAAATAATTTTTAACTGTGGTATAACACTCTTAGCAAGTACTTTATCATTATAACCATTCTTAAATGTGCAGCTCAGTGGCATTACACACACTCACATCGCTGCGCAGCCATCAGCACTATTCCATCCCCAGAACCCTTCACCTTCTAAAACCCAAAGTCTATACTCATTGAACAGTAATTTTCCACTCTTCCCTCCTGCTGGCTTCTCACCATTTGACCTCCTGTCCCTAAGAGTTTTCTTCTCTAGGCACTTCACAGAAGTAGAATCACGCAGTATTTCTCCTTTGTGGCTATATCACTATCTTATTTCACTTAGTATAAAGCCCAGAAAGCTCAGCCATGCTGCAGCGTATGTCTGAATATTGGCGCTCTGAAATATCTAGCTACACTACATTGTAGCCACTCACCCACCCATCAATACCTGTATTTCTTCTACCAGCTATGAACATGACTGTACAAACACCCTTAGATCTTCTTTAATTGTCCTTCTGAGTATCCCATTTGAATAGAATCAGTACCTCACAAAGTCCAGCCGCTGTTATTATTAAGATTTAAGTGGCCCAGACCAGGTATTTATCTCTTTTTATCTTAAGCATTAGCTACCATCTTCCCACTAGTAAGGCTATGTGCTAAGGGCTCATATTCTAGAAGGAAAAATGTTGTAGGTGTGTGACACACCCTTCCAGGGCTGATGTGAAAAGTCTGCCCCTCCCCTCCTTTATGCCTTCTTTTTTATGCTATGGGCACGTTCAGAAAGTTCCTAGATGCCACATGCTAAAGACAGCCCAGCTCCAACAGCCTCCGTCCCCTCACATGTGGAGTGGAGGTAGGTACCAGTATCCTCACTGTGTTTTACGGATGATGCAACCTGAGAGTTAACTTACCCAGCAAGTAGCAGAGCCTAGATCAGAACCTAAGCAAGCAGTCTAAACCGAAGGAGACAGCCACACTGCTAAACACTGTAATGTCTCCAGCTCAATCTTAGAACCACAGCTTGGTGATCAGATCTTCCTAGACCTGATTTAAACTCAGGCTGGTAGCGGAGGAAATCCCAGGAGGTACCTGGTGTCCTGGGGTCACATTCCAGTTCAGTCCCCAGGGGCGCAGGCTAGGGAGGGTTATCAAAGGGACGGGAAACAGACCTGCGCTTGCTGTAGCTTTTGGGGCCACCTCTGTCCTTCTCGTCGATGTTCTTTCCTCTTACAGCTGGTAGCCTGCTCTAAGCACCGGGAAAAGAGACTGGAGAAAGACGGGCACTCTGACTCCACGGCAGCAGAGCTGGGATTACCCACTGACATTACAGCTGGCAGCCTCCAACTGCTGGCACCTTTTAAAAGAACACCATGGCAATTTTCCAGCTAAATTCTCCCAATTAGGCAGTTAGAGAAACATTATCCACCCCAGGATAAAGCTTATGAAATGCAGGGGGAGGGATGGAGGAGAAGGCTAATCTGTCTTGTTGGATTCCGTAGCCCAGAGAGTACACACATTTTCAGGACTGTTTCACACTCAGGGAGGATTTGGTGGGGTCTAAAGAGCTGCCTGGTGACAAAAAGGTACTCCTATTCACCTTGGCCACTCGAAAGACCCTCTGCTCTAAACTAGAAAAACGACGAGTTTCCAAAATCCCAAAGCTTTCCTGTCTCTGGTCTGTACCGGGTGGTAAAAGGAAGTCAATGAGTAGAATTATTGAAAGTTACAATCAGAAAGATGTTTCTCTTCCCCATCCCAAGCAGACTCAACATAGGCAATGGGAAAAAGAAGGTGACCAGGGACAGCCCAAGGTGTGACACAGGCCAGAATCCCTGACGATGTCTCCACATCAACTCCCGAAATTCCAGGGTTTTCCTACTCATCGAGCCTTTCTTTCCTAAGTACAGGCATCTTGTCCATCATCACATTTGATTCTTGCCACAACTCTGGGAAGTAAGTGCTTCTCTGCTCCCTAATTTTCACATAAGAATACTGAGACTTAGTTAAATTTATGAAAGCCAGGCCGGGAAGGAACTGCACAGAGAGACCAAGCTAAATGCCCAACCCCTCAGAGAGACCCAGGATCCTATTACCAGAATCCCAAGTCATCAACACGCAACTATTGTATGGTCATGATAATGACAATGATACATCGAGTACTATGCCAAGTGCTAACACAGAGTATTTAATTTAATCCCGACAATGATTTTCTGTAAAAGATAAATCATCATTCCCCATACTGCCAGTAAGGAAACTCTGGGACAGAGAGCAGAAGAATCTTGTCTATGGTTGAATAGTGTGGTGGGATTCAATCCTTCTGATTTAAGCCAGAGCTTCTGATACCAGAGAAGGATCACCTGCACTTGGGACAATCCCCTCTTCTCGCATGCCAGTAGAAAACAGTTCATGTCCTTTGGGTAAATATTCTAGAAGGTATATAATGGCCAGTTAGATAATGAAAGAAATCAACAAGGTTTCCAGAGTGCAAGTACTAAATAAGGTTAGAGAGGGCAAGAGGAAGGAGAGAGGGAAAGAAAGGAAGAAGGTGGGAGGGGGAGAGAGACAGAAAAGCAGGAAGAGGCAGACAGAATGAATAAAAATCTACGAGATCTCCAGGGTTCCTCTGTGGAAGGATTCTCTCAGGGCGATGAGGATTTGAATGTATCATATGCCATCAGTGCAGGGTAAAGGGGTCTTAGGAGCAGAGTTGTAAGGCCAAAGTCTGAGGGAGCAAGGCCTCTCTGGCTTAGTTCCTACAAGAGATTGGGACTTAAGACCACATACAAGGTAAACGCCACAATGAACGTATATGGATTTGGATGCCAGGAGACAAAGTTGGAGCTGTCCCATTGAAGAAGCAGAACGCTTTTGAATATTATGGGTCAAGGCAGCAAGATATACCTCCAGGATGAAAAACTCAGTTATGGTATTCAGTATAGATTTGAGGAGAGATAGTGATTCATGGCATAAAAAGAACATTAGGGGTATGCTGACAGGACATGGTGGCTTCCCAACAGGGGAAGTAAAATGGTAAAGCTGCAATATGAATAAGCACAAATTTCCCAAGATGAATGAAATTAATAACACACACATATACCAACAGAAATAATTATGGAGAAAGCCAATTAAAACTATCATCACTCTGATAAGACGGTAACTGTATATGATCTTTCCATTAATTAGGTTTCCTTCTGCCACAAATGCTTCTTCCTCTCAACAGAAGGCTGAGGTCTGAGGCAGAACCAGACTCATCAAGGCTGCATTACGACACCGGGCCACAAACACTTGGCATCGATGTTGGAGAAAAGCCCTCAAGCATGAAGCAGCCTTCTGTCCTCTGATCCCACTGCAATCATGGTCCAGTTGTTTACAGAGAGTCTCATCAAAATCAAGGGGCAGCTGATATGTTAAGGTTTCCTAGCCTCAAAGGACATGGACTTTCAGATCTGCAGAACCTTCAGGGAAGGCTTCATCCTCACTGCCATAAAAGGTTGGGCCCGGGGCCTCCTGAAGTTGGCTCAACTGGACACAGAGCAAATCAGAGCCAGCCCTGTGTGTAGAAGGAACAAGGTTTCCTAGGAAAGGGCTCAGGTGGCTTCCTTTCTTCAATAATCATAAACACCGTGGAATGGGGAAGGTACCAGTAAGTGCATGTGTGCCTGCACTGTCCTAGGACACCAATAAAAGAAAACACTACCTTGCAAACTGTCAGGACATATAACTTCACAATAGACTTCAGTTTATAAAAAGCATACCTCTGTGCCCAGCCTGTGGGAGATGGGAGACCCAAGCCAGAAGTAAATAAGTGGAGATCACAGGAAATGACTTCCTCAGTGCAGATCTCTATCAGTGGTCCATTCATTGCTGTGACTGTGGACCTTTCTTCTCAGTCCCCTCCCCACCCCTAGCCACACCTTGTCAACCTGATTTTGTCAGTAATTCCAAAAAGCTGCGAATATTTTTCGATGGGAATTAGTTCAAGACTGCCAGGAAAAATAATTCAAGACAAAACCAGTAGAATTTGAACACAATGGCAAAACTAAGTTGCTGCCAACCCTAACTTCCCCTCAAGTTTGATATGGGGCGGAAGTCTCTAGGAACTGATGGAAGGTGTCAGACAGAACTCTGTTTGTTCAAAAAGTTTAAGCCAACCTGCAGTCAAAGGGTCTCATTCCATGAGGATGTCTGACAAATTCTATTCCCCACTACCGAAAGAAGTCTCTGGTCACACAAGAGAACACTCTTGTTCTCCTATGCAAGGCAAGCTCTAAATATTGTCAATGAAGCCAAAAGTTAACTGAGTACAACGAGTTGAAACTCTGGGTTCTCCCCTGGGTCCCTTACGTGACACATGAGAACACTCCACGGGGCTTCCTAGGCATGATTTGGAATAACAGAGAAAAGATGCTCTCCTGTGGACTCAGGAACCCATTCACATGACAATGTTGTAGAGCTTAGATCGTTCCAGGTAAATGTACTTGAAATGCATGTATTTTGAATGTGATTATAAGAGCTTGTCTGTTCCCAATATGTACTAAATTTGTCTTGTAGTCAATGAAATTTTAAATCTTATGTGTGCTGGCAAAGAGTATTTTGCAAGTGCTAAATGCTAAGACCATTCACTGGTCTTTTTCTTGAGTTTATCTCCTGTCAGAGTGGTTGAAGTATCATTTCAGCCTTTAAGAATTCTTTAACTTTTGGAAGGCCAGCTGAGACCATGAGGGGGGGGGGGGCAAAAAATTGGAGTTAGTGGTTTCATCCTGGGGCTCTCGAGGTCCTGGGCGGGTCCAGGTCATGACTAGTTCCCCAGTGGCTCATGAAGAAGAGGCCAGGGAGCAGAAATACTTCTAGGATTTAAGCACAATGGCAATAATGGCTTCCAAAGTGGTCTGTTCTGCTTCTCAGGAGATGGTATATAGGACTGGGGGACTTAGGATTTTGGCAATGAAAGTAAGTTGCTGAAAGGAGTGGTGTGTCATTTGCAGGAATCTGTTATGTGCAAAGCAGTCACTCTGCTACTGACTCATTTTGAGATCAGGGAACACTCTACCCACCTTTTTACCTAGAAAGGCATTTCTGGCATTCCTGAGTTGGTTTCCTTCCCTCGGGATATACCATTTATTGCTAAGACCTCAAAAGCCTATGGAGTCAGGTGGTTTTCTTTAAAAAAACAAACCTTCAGTGGTATTCTCAGATTTCAAAAATTGTTATTTATGATCACTTACTACTTACGAAGCACTATATAAAAGCTTCTATACACATAGACTATCACATTTATTCCTTAGTGTTAAATCTGGTCCTAGTGTCCACAACTGGATAGTCTGGAAGCTTACATTTCAATCACTGAAACAGACTTCTTTGTGGTGGCCTTGCAGATGACCCCTGGAACCTCCCCAAAACTAATTCACTCAAAGGAATCTTTCAGAGCAAGGGCATTGGAGGCTCTCTGAGGAAACTACACCCTCCATAGAATGAGTTTCAGATCTTTATGATAGTCTGATAAAGGGACCTCCACAGGCACAAAGCTTATTAGTTGTTAATGACTAGACTGTGTTACCATGCTGATTAATGCTGCCATTGTTCAGAACAATGATTAGCCCAGCAGGAAGGACCAAAGGCAAGGAAATAATGACTAATCATTCTGGGAGGAACTGCCACGTGATGTTTATTTCATGAGAACTAGAAGGAACCAAAGACACAATCATTTTTCCTTGACAGTGACATTTTCTGTCCACCAGGTGGGCAGCAGCAGTGGAGGAGCTCATCCATACCTGATTCTAGATGTTCAAACAGGGGCAGTAGAGAGAAGCAAGGAGTTGGTCCTTTGCAGAATACGTACTTAAGGGGTACCACCTCTGTGGTTTCTTACTTTTCTTCCCTTCTTAACACCTTCCTCAAGAGCAAGGAAGCACCTGAGTTTTTAATTAAATATTTTCCCTGTTCATCTGACTTGGATGGTTTCCTGCAGCATTTCCAAGTAGAAAGGGCTCTTAATTACGTCAATTCATGAAACCACACCAAAGGCAACCATATTAGAACACTCATTTGTCATATTATTTAAAGAATGAAAAAAAATCAGACAACTGTGAGGAGGATAATATAAGCCCTACCTCTAAAGCTCTCATACCTATGCCATAAGTTTTCAAAGCCAGCCTAGGATACAGCTGCTTAAATCCATATTCTATGCGCAGAAACAAGGAGAAGAGAAGTTGTGATCAAAAACTATAATGAATGTTTAAATTTTAAAATTTTTCTTAAGGCAGAAGACACACTACCACTTATCCCCCTTAAAGTACTCTCCCTTGCTTTTAAGATGGAGGAAAGGGCCACAGGTCAAGAAATACAGTGGCCTATAGAATCTTCTAAGGCAGGAAGTGGATTCCTCCAGAGATCATTTCCTGGTCGTGTGGCCCTGGCACACGTTGATTTCAGCACAATGTAATCCATTTCAGACATTTAATCTCCAAAACAGTAAGATATAGTTAGTGTTGTTTTGTGCCACTAAACTTGTAATTTGTTACAGTCACTGGAAGAAACGACTACAATGTGTGCTTCAGAACGCCTATCTACGTGATATTCTGTGCCTACCTCGAGAGCTCACTGCAATCTGTGCTCAAACTTCCTAGCACAGGGCCCTCTACTCTGTCAGCCCTTGTGTGGTTTACCTGTGTCTGGGGTCACTGGCTCATCACCCACATTCCAGCCTTCTGCTGCATGCCTTCCCCCTGTTTTGTGCAGCTGGGTCTCATTCTGGTGTTTTATTCTTTTGGCTGATATAAGAAACCATGTCATAATTTTAGCCTTCACTCCTCTGGATTTTCACATGAGCTCTCTCTTACTTCTCATATGTACTCATGATCTATAATATATTTTTTCTTCTTTAGCAATAAAGAAGCTAAAGTGTGAAAGGTATTAACTGGCCAAAATATATATATTGTTAAGGAAGTTGTAGAGTCATAATTATAGCCCAGAGAAACCATAGGAGGCTGAAAACTAGGTGTATTGTAACATACTAGATAGGATTCTGGGACAGAAGAAGGACATTAAACAAAATGAAAGAAAGCCTAGATAAAATATGGACTTTAGTTAATGATAACACACCAGTATTGGCTCATTAATTATAATACATTACAATAAAGTAAGACATTACTGCTGGCAAAAATTGAGTGTGTGGTACACAGGAATACTAGACATCTTTGTGCTTTTTCTCCAAGTCTGATTCTAAAGTAGTCTATTTTTTAAAAAAACTAAATTTCCACATAATAACAATAAACAATTGAAATTGAAAAAAGAGATACGTAAAGTTTCAAAGCCTGTATTCTCAAGGATACTTCATCATGGTCATTCTTATGAACCCCCTTTCTGCGAAGTTGCCCCAAGCCTTATCCCTAAATCCAGTGGTTTAGAACAAATATTAGAAACCCTTATATCTAAAATTTTCTGATGAGAATTTAAATTGACTGAGTATTGATTTCAATCAAGAGAGCAAGATCAAGGTCAACTTCTCATTGGGCATACATTGTGCAGTTGTAAGCTACAGCAATGCAAAAACGAAACAGCTGAACCAGTGGAACATCAGGCTCTCCCCCAGAGATACTCTCCTAACTCTGGTGGCCTGTCTGCCCCACAACTGCCTGAAACTGAGGCCGCCCCACCCTGTCAATGCCAGAACACGAAGAGCTAAGCTTCTGTTTCAACCTGCCTTCAAGGAATCACTGTCTCCATATTTCTTGTTGCCTGGTATTTACTCCCAGAAGAAAAGAAATGTAATGATAACAAGGAAACAATTTCACCATTAACATTTCAAAGGTTCTATTATTGGTAAAAATTGCAAGTGTTTATTCTGCAAAGAGAGATAGAGGAAAAACAATCAACATTCTTTGTGTTTTGAAGGCTTTTGCCTGAGAATAATTTTCCTGTAAGGCAGCCTTAGCTAGTGGCTCTGCTCATAAAGGTAAGATGTTGCATAGCGGAAAGGGTCCTTGACTCGGAACTGGAGATAATAGTCTCAGGGACAATGACTGACATGTAGTCATCCGGGAGCTGATGTGATTCTCAGCTTAGTACCCTTCTCTGTTCTCTATACGGCCACTGCACACTGCAATTTAACTGATTTCTCAAAGAGTTTCAGAACTATCCAAAACTATCTTGCGATCATTCTATTTACCAAAAAAGGTAGTTCTGCACTATCCCCCAGATTTTGTTTGTGCGTGTGATGGAGCACAGGGTAAACGTCCTCGTGCTTTTCACTGAGCTTAATGGGGAGTTAAGCTGCCTGGCCTCAGACTGCCACGTTCTGAACTAGAACTCAAAGTGAAGACTGTCTCAGGATCACTGGGAACACAATCGGATGCTATTACATTCTAAATAACACCCAGTCAAGGTCTCAGAACCATAATCTCAAGAAGAGAACTCAGAATAATTATCTGCCTCATAAAACTGTCATTATTCCAACCCTTTAAAAATCAGGTCACCTCAGCCTCTGGGGTCAGGGATGCTATTTCTAGACTGTGCCTGCCTTTCATATGTACATCAGAGCTGGGCTCTGGTACCCACTGTCTTCCTAAAGTGTAAGGACTTTCTCTGACTTCAAGAAAGAGAACTGGTAACTCTTCAGTTTGGGGACATTTGTCCAAGTATACTGGGAAACTTGTGTTTCTAGGACAGTCTCTGTTAAGTTACTTCAGTTCTCAGCCCCTCCCCTCCACCAAAATCCAGGGTTGAAAAACAGATGAAAAAAACTGATCCTCTTTCAATCCAGAAAATAGCCATCATATTCCCTTATTGTAGGCTACTGCTGACACCATTCCTACTTCCTAGAACAATGAATATTACTTATTTCTGATTGACATCAAAGGATTATTTGAATTTTTCACTGGGCAGTGTCTATTGCGGCATTTCAAAGTAAAGTATTCTTAGAATTCCTCTAGCCCATTCTCCTCCCTCAAAAAAATGGGCACAGGCACACACTAGGGTAGCAGAAAGTCCCCCCAAGAGCTAGACCTTTCAAAAAATCCTTGAATTTTATCTGTCTCTACAGAAAGCCATTTTAAAATCTGATCTTCAACATACAGAATCATGACACATTTAGACTGGGAAATAGTTCCCCCTTGCAACACAATATGGGTTATATGAGGTCACACACACAACACACACACACACACACACACACACACACACACACACACACACACACACACACACGTATTCTGTGAAAAAAAATCTACGGTCACTGTGGGGATGAAGAAAACGCTCCCTTTCCTTTGGGCAAAAGCCAAGATGGCTTGACAACTGGATCAGGAGATAAACCACATGACTCCCTCCCGACCAGTGTTTTTTTAAGATGCATGTTTGCGCAGGGCACAATCTGTACCACCATATGCAGCGATGTTGGAGAGAAGTCAGCTGTAGATATGGCTATGAGTATAGGTACAAGTTACTAGAACTACTATAAGCTATATGGAGAAGGAAGTTAAATTTTTTTTCAAGAAAAAGAATTGGAAAACAGAAAAGTCTCGGGGAAAAAGCAATCAGTAGTAATATCAGCCTGATATTCAATATTGACGTATTTGTGAGACTTATTTATTTTCAGCACTGCCAATTGAACTCGGGGCCTTCACACTTACCTATATAAGTGGGCTTTTGTTTTTTCATTTTTAAATTTGAGTCAGGGTCTCCCTAACTTACAAAGGCTGGGCTTGGGCATGTCATCCTCCTGCCTCAACCTCCCAGGTGTTGGGATTACACACATGTGCCATCATGTCGAGCGTCTACTCTTTAAGATACCCATGTTGGAGAGGATGGGGAGAGAGAAAATACTGACATGGGACGCATGACATCTAATGTGGTATGCTCTTTGCTTGGGCTTACTTTATTCCATTCTCTACAGGTGAGGAAACGCACTTCTCTCGTATCACATGCAAGAGCCATGAGACATTCTCCTGAACTGCGAGGGACTTGGCTAGTCCTATGACTAGATTTCAAGTTAACGAGGTTCCTTACTTCCTTCTGACCCACCTGCTTGCCACGAAAAGCCTCTGGCCAGAAACTAAGGTAAAAGGATTGTCAAGCCTCGCAATTAGGATAGACTTATGCCAGATGTACAGCGCAAGGTGGAGAAACACACTGGAGAAGCTTGCTCTGACTTGCGGTAAAGGTTTAACCCGTCCTTCCACTGGTCATTCTGCCTTCACCCCGCAACTCACCCTGGCTTTCACACTCACTGGGCCAGATGCCATGACGAATCTGTTGACGAGCGACAGCTGGTAAAGCTCAGAAAGCTTGTTCTGTACCCCTTTTCCTGAAGACCATCCCCCACCTACTACATTTTCCCCCAAAGTAGAGACAGAGAGGAGAAGAATGTGACTCCCATTGTGCCCAGGCACTATCCAGTTCCTGCCAACAAACGCATTCCCTCCATACCTGTCCGTCATCTTGAGAGCAATGAGGCCTGGGAACAGGGCTCACATTTCCTGAGCAACATTCCTTATCTTTCCTCAGGTAGAGATGAAACCAGCTGCTAAGAGATGAAATACACTTCTCGCCTGGTTGTAGGAAGAGCCCCTCAGCTGACGTGCCAGAGGTCACACCCCTCAAAGACTTCATTTTGGAAAGCTTGCTTTTTAGCTCACGTCTTGATGACACATTTGTGGTGAGATCCACAGGGAGAAGCAGCCCCACGAATTACAGCACGAGACACTGCACTTACCTTAGGAAGACTTAGCATCTTGGCTCCTAGCTCCCCAATGCCCTATTAGACTCAAGGGACCTTGTACGAGCATTCTCCTATTCAAATTCCTTTGACAAAATTTTATTTTAAAAATCATATTTTGGAATTCCTAGTTGTGTTCTGATACGACAAGCACTCCGAAAAATTTAAAAACCAAATAGATGATTGACAGATAAGACAGACAGAGAAGAGAGGAACAGTGGGAGAGAAAAGAATACAGAGTTGGGAGAGAGAGAAGGGCAAGAGCTCAGAGCCTCTTTTTCTCTTTTTACTAATTGTCAAAAACAGCATAAGGGAAGCAATTTGATTCACAGCCAAGTGACTTTAGTGGTGACATCATGCAAAGCTCAACTTGGGTCTTCTGACCTTTCCAATGACATCATGGTTGACACTGAGCACCACCTTTCACAAACACTCCATCACCAGCGTTGCACAGGGACAGGCTGTGCTCCCGACATGACAACAGCAACCACTCCAGGCACCAGAGTGCAGGGGGCGGGGCTGGAGATGTGTGGACCTGTCAGACTGTCTGGGGCTTTCCTCTAAACAGGCTGGGAAGGCAGACCCCGATGAGTCAGAGATCCTAGTGACAGCAGCAGACAGCATTTGCCAGAGGCTTAGCCACAGATGGGGCGCATCTCAAGCCTTGTCCTTGGTGGTCTAGATTGTCTCTCCAGCTTCACCAAATGACTCCATGTTCCATTAGTCACACTTGATTGAGGTCCCCTGGGAGTCATCATGATCCACATAATTACAATCAAAAGTCTGCACTGACTTCAGGGATTCAAATGACTTAGACACTCGGAAAAAATACTCCCCAGATAATGGCCTATTGCTTCATTATCAAAGCCCTAGTCTGGGAGTGACTCCTGTTGACCTCGGTAACAGGCTGCCAGGAAGCAGACAATATATTTCTGCTGACCTATTGGGAAACCATTTCAAGATGCTGCCTCTCACACCAACTTATCATCACGAAGAGTAAAAAGTAAAATAAAAAACTTTATCTGAGGCTGGAAAGACCAAAGAGGAGAAACAGAAGGACAGAGTCATAAAATCAAGAGACCTTACTCTCCAAAGCACAGAATCATTTCATTAGTCTGTTTCCCAATGCTGGGACAAAACACTGGAAGCTAGAAGAGGCTTATTGAACCCATAGGTTTGGAGACTGAAAGTCTAAAATCAGGCAGCCCCATCAATGTGTTCTCTGGTGAGGTTCCCTTTGGCTGGATCACATCACGGAGATGGCATCAGGAAGAAGTGTGTCAGAGGCGACATGACGTGATAAGACAGGAAGTCAGAGAGATATCACAGACTTACTGGGACCTTGGGACAAATATGTTAACCCTTCCTGAGGACATGACCTAGGAACCTCTGATTATATCCCGCCTTTTAAAGATCCTGCCACTTTTTGATGTTATCATACAGGAGACTAAACTTCCGACATAAACCTGGGGTGGGGGGAACACGGTCAGACCACGATGATACTAATATGGGCACTGCCCTTAAAATCATCAGGGAAACTCTGCACACTGCACTTTTAACCATTATAAGGGATCCAAGCACATTTCCATCATTAAATGGAGGCAGTGGCAGCACGGTCCATGAGCATCAGTCTACCAGCAGAATGGTTTGTCCGCGCACAGAAGGAATGCTTTAGTTTTGTCTACGGGGCTCAAATTGGATGACCCCTAAATGGAATGTGGAGAGGCTATCTTTCTCTAAAATCAGAACAGCTTGCTTAGAAAAACAAATAAGAAAGAGAGTGCCTCCATTAAATCATCGACCCTCTGGTCAAAGAGATGCTTTCAAAATGGCTTGACTCTATTCTCAACAAAATCAAGAACTTCCTAAGTTAGGTGCTGTTGTGGAGTTGAAAGCAGAGCCCTGGTGTGCCCCGCATCACGTCCTCAGCCCCAGTGGAGTGCCCAATGCCCAGGATTCTGTGAACGAGTGAACAAAGAAGAGCTTAGTTTCTGTGATCAAGTCAATGAACTTAAGTTCAGAGAGTAAGCACGGACACAGGAAAAACTAAAAAATTAACATTTTTACTTCTAGTAAGATAGGTTTCCCTTTGGTCACAAAGAGACATTAGAAATATCTATGACTTGGTCCAACAAGCCACTTCAGGGCTATCTTACAGGAATCATCTAATAAGTATAAAAGAAAACAATCTATTTTCAAAAATTTTGCTCATGGCATTGAAAACCTGCCTCATCAGAAGGGCCTGGTGGCACAGGCCTAGAAACCCACTACTCTGGGGAACTGAGCAGAAGGATGGCAAAGCCCAACCTGGGCAACTTAGTGACTTAGGAAGAACCTATCTCAAAATCAAAACCAAAAATAAATAAACAAACTTGGGATGTGAAGGCACTGGGTTATATTCTCTATACCACAAAAATAAAATAAAAACAGAAATCTTACCTAAAGAACCACAGAATGATTAAATGAGCAAAAGATCATTTCAATGAAAAATTATTGTGTATTTAAAAATTATTTAAAAGAAGGAAAATGCTGATTGCATTGAATGAAGTTATTCAAGAGGATGTTACACGATGTGCTTTTAAGAAGTGTAACAGAAAAAGGTAAAACTATCAACAACAATTGTTTATGAGAAGTGAGTCAGGAATATTTATTTGCATATGTTATTTCCTGAAATTTCTGCAGTCAAGATTTATTATATAATGGTTGATGGAAGAGTATGAGAGAGAGAGATTAAATATGTTTAGAGCAGAGGCTGTCTAAATAAGTTCTAAGAATGAATCTTTTCAGGGTTCTTCCATTCTATACCATAATAATTCTTTACTCAACAACTTGGCCATTGTTTCAAAGAGTTCTCTGATCCCTTCTCGTTGCCAGCCGGCACAGGCATTAGGCCTGGCAAATGTAATTATTAAACTCTCTCTGTTGACAGCATCACAGAACTCCAAAAAATGGCAACTCACCCTGATTCCTCTGTGAATGACAGGCGGCTTGTTTTGGAGTCATCAGAATTAAGGACTGACTTCTGAGAAGTATGCATATTCCCAGGAGTAGACCGAGATGGGGCAGACCCAGAAGCATCCACTGTGGCTACAAGACGCTTGAAACTGGATTTGGATGTTGTGAGGGAGGCGGTTATATATAATTCCCTAATAAGCTGCTAGTGCACTGAAACCTACAATTTGCTATACTCAATCACACCTGGGCCCTTTAGCCTGAATACTGTTATCTCCCTGCTTCTTTGCAGCAGGAGAAAAATCCAGGCAGCGGCATGGGAAAATATGCCACTTTCTGATGGACTGAACTGGCAACCAAATCCTAACTCTCTGGAGGGATGGTTATTTCTCTCCAAATTCTTGACTGTATTTCATTTGGAATAAACTAAAAATAAACCTCCTTAAGGAGCCGAAGCGATAAGAAACAAAGGCTGAGAAGCTTAAAGACCAGAGGAGACAGCACAGACATGAGAATGTTCTGGATGGATTCTCGGTGAGATAGAGGATGCTAATGGGAAAACTGGCAGTAAGCAGATGATAAATGACAATCTACAGTCTCAGTTTCAACAAATGTCTTGTAGTAATATAAGACACTCATAAAGAGGGAACCTGGGCTGTAGGTCTATGGAAATTCTCTGCACTAACTCTGGAACATGCTGCAAACCTAAAAGCTATTCCAAAGTCAAAAAGAAATTTTTTATAAACCAAGGCCTCCAGAGAAATAAGAAGAAGAATGCCAATCTCTAGGCTCACCAACGCCTTGGTGGAGTGCTAGAGAGTTGGAATTAGATATTTTAACCCAAAGCTCTCTTGCTGTCTTCATTGGGAGCCTGGGTAAGTCTTATAAATCTACAGAACTTCACGTTCCTCAACTGCAAGATGTAAACAAGATCTACCTGGTAGAGTTGTTGCAAGAATCATCTGAGGCTAGGGGAGGTCAGTCACCCAATGCTGTGTCTACCATACCTAAAACAGTGCCTGGCCCAAAGTAGGTAGCAGACATTTGTTACATGAGTGAAGATACGAAGAGAGTTCAAAATGGGATCCCACTTCAATAGACGGTTGCTACTGAGAACAATATTAACGCCCTACTCTAGTGAAAGCACTTGAAGGAGCACGGAGAATGGATGCCACATGGCATCTGAACATGGATTGTTACAAAGCAATTAAGTGAACTAGACTGATAGGTATTGGCAAGACTAGAGCACAACATAATGTTGAATGAAAAATGTAAGCTGAGGAATAACACATACACTGAGACATTACTGATACAGAATGTTTAAGACGATGCAAGACACTGTCATACACTATTTATAGATACTGACTTATGTGGTTAAAAATATGTGAAACAAAAACCAGAAAGGTTCTCGAAAGGTATAGGGCAGGTTTATTATCTCTTATCTGGAATGTTTGGGAAATATTTCAGATTCTGTTTTTATTTTGAAATATTTACATGAAGATATAGATTATGAGCTATTTTATAAATAAGACCCAAGTCTAAACATGAACTTCTTTTGTTTTATACAGACTTTATTCACACAGCCTAATGGTAATTTTATACAATATTTTTAATAATTTTGTTTCAAAGTTTCATGGTATGAAATGTTCCACTTGTAGTATGTTCAAGCTCAAGAAACTAAAAGATTTTGGAGCATTAAGGATTTCAGATTTTTGGATTGGGGACATTCAATTTGTAGTGGTCATCTCAGAGGAAAGGCAGAGCATCTGAGGGCATACTACTGTCCCTTTCTTTCGTGGCCCAGCCAACTCACAGAACAAAGAGTCTCTGGGTTTCACACAACAGGGCCACAGACCTAGATTGAGTCTACCTTTCCTGTTCACTGAACTCATTGCCTGCTACAAGGTTATTTAGTTGTTTAAAAAACACACAAAGAAGCACAAGTTAAAATAGGAAATTTTTGGAAAATCTGTCATAAAATTACAGGTTATAATTTGCAAATTTGCAATTGATTGGCACAGCAGTTCCAGCATCAGTATCACCTAAGAACTTGTTGCTAATGCAAATTCTCAGGCCTACCTCCAAACCCACTAAATTCTGAGTCCTGGGTATTCTAACAAGCCTGCAGGAAATCCTGATGTTTGCATAGATAGCAACCACTGGATTAGCAGGAGCTGCCAAACAGGATTCTTATCCTACTTTACCTCAACTCTGTTTCTTTCATCTCTGATTTATTTTCTTCATTTCTTAAAATAGGGGCGGGAAACATCCGGCCCACAGGCCATATATATCCTGCAAAATCATTGGGTTTGGCTTGGCCAAAACCTCACTAAAGAGAAGTAGTTTCAGCCATCACATTAAAGGTGAGTTAATTAAACACCATACCAAATATAGTAGGCTAAATTTTAAGTTGATAATTATATATGGCCTACAAATGATGTCATAAATATCCAAATGGCCCTTGGCAGAAAAGAATTTCTCCACCCACATTTTAAAATATGAATTAGTTCCATATTCTTTCCAGTTCTGCAAGCTGATCACCAACCACTGAATTAGTTAATCTTTAATATGTAGTTTTTCAATTTGGAGAAAAAAAGTCCAGAAATCAGTATTTGATCTCCACACTGTCCTTGTGCTTGGCCAACTCTGTGGCTTAGCTACCCTGGAATCATTCTTAAATTTGTTCTCCCTAATCTTCCCCTACTACTGCATCAGTAAACTTAAAACACGCTCTCTCTCTACTTCCCTGCCAGGTGGACACAAGTACATTAAGCAGTTTTATGCAAACGAGATCTGAGCAAAAGGGATGAGCTCCCTCTACACAAAACACAGTTTAGAGCAAAAGCCTTTCATAGGTATCATTTTTGTATGGTTGCCTTCTTGCAAACAGGAAGTTGATAGCCACTTGGTGAGCTAGAAGCCCAGGAAGACGGGAACCAGGACTTCAACAACCTATGGGAAGGGCCACATAAGGATGTAGAAACCCTGTCTCCTTTAAGCATCTGTAGTTAGCTTTTCTGTTGCCACAGTTGAGCACACTCTTGTTTGATGAGATGCTGAACCCACATTGGGTTCTTAGATCTCATCCTGTGGTGCCAACAGGAAGGAGGAAGCAAGAAGAAAACGCCAAGGAGGAACAAGTGCAGAAGACAGAGTTCAGAGAGAACCAATTGGGCTTCCAGAAGGTTTCTAAAGGTGGTAAATCTTGAGCAACTTTGTCAAGTGAGCAAAGGTCTGGATGAGAAGTAAAAAGAAGACATGCCAAACCTGTGTTCACATACAGACTTTATTATATCCATTAACACACATTTGAAGCCCTGCATAGATATATTTAGTGCAGATTAAAATAAATACATAATAATTAAAATTTTCAAATGGCTCATGTGGAGCCAAAATTCACCCTGTCAACAAATAGGTTTGTTCAAGGCTCAAAGGAAATGCCGACCTAGGCACTTGGACCAATGATTCTGCAACTTCCATGGACCTGAAACAGCAAGACCTATGCTGGAAAGAACCAAATCTAGGATTATTTGAATTGATCAGGAATCAGTTTTCCTTAAAAAGCACATTGTGTACCAGGTCTTTATATAAAGGCCTTTATTTCCTAAAATGCACCAGATTTCTTGGGTAACCCCACAGGCAAAGAAGTCAAACAAACAGTAAGAAGGAAGAGTGACCCTGCACTAATTGGGAAGTTTCTCAAGATCTCCAATCCCATTGCACCTTTATACTTATAGCAGGACTGTGTATTGTCATGGGCACTTGCTGTACCCTGAAATACTGTGTTTTAGTATTTTGATAGTTTTTATTTTTGAACCACGTCCTTCATTCTTGTTCTACTCTCATCACTTTTCTTTTTCTTCCCAACTATCCCCTTTCAGCGGAGGGACAAAGACAAGTGATTTCGGTCGGAGACAGCTTGCTACAGACAGCAGTGGGGACGGTGCCCTGTAAGAGGCCTCTGCTTCTCTTCATCACTCCTTCCCTTATCCCAGCTGAGATTTTCTATTTGTTTCCACAGGCAGATCTTCCAGTCTCCCCACAATCCTCTCGCCGTTCCTACGCCTCAGGCCTGCTTTGTGGGCGTGGCCCAGCAACCACATCTACTCAGCTTTGCGGCATTTGTCAGTGTCTCCTATGAAAGGGAGGCTTAGTTTCTTGTTACTTGTTGACATTGACAACTTAAGGGAAGAAACATTCAATTTAGCTCATGGTTTCAGAAGGTCATAGACCATTCATGGGCGGCTGGCAATGGTGGAAACACATGGCGGAGGCACAGGTGGAGAGTTGTTCATGGCATGGCAGACAGAAATCCAAGTGAGTGAGGAGGGGCAGAGCTACCCTTCCAGGTCCTGTCCCAGTAATCCACCCCTTCTGACCAAGCCCCACCTTAACAGGACATGGTTCCATCAGTTATATCAAAATACATAAGTCCTTTGGGGGAACTCCAGCTCCTAACCATAACATGCCATCGTCTACCTTCTTGGCATCTTGCATGGTGTGCCCGCTTTTGCCACTGCTCTGTGCAAGCAAACCCTGAGGCCTGCTGGTTTACCACTCATAGGTGCTCAGCTACGGTATCTTCATAGAGCCATGGAAGTCAACTTGCCGACCATGTCCTTGGAGAAGAACAGAGGTTGTGAGAAGGACCACAGGAGATGTGCTGATGTATCAAACGATGTTCAAGGTTGGTAGGAATCACTGTCCTTCCCAAAGTGGGAGGAAAGTAAAATCTTTATAGTACGAACTGGATCAAGTTGTGGGGGGAGGCAGAAGGGGGAGGGTGAGAATGACATCTGTGTCGACTGTTTATTTTGGTAATTGTCTGCAACTTGCAGGCAACGTGGCTGAGCGAAGCTGTCATGGAAACGCGATTCCATCGCAGGTGACAAGTTGGCATGAAGACAATGAAGGTGCAAAGAAGGTTCGGGAAACAAAGCTACCTGTCAAGCAGGCGGAGGGAGGAAGAAAATCTATCCTCATATACTTTCCCGTAATTAAATGTCAGATGTACACAATGCAGTAAAATAATTAGCACGGCATAATTACTGTTCTGATGGAGTCCTGTGTATATGCCAAACAAATTGCTGTACTAGAGCACAAGCTGTTAAAACAAATTGAGTTACTTAATTTTTACATGTAGCAGCCTGCTTTATCATTTCCTAAGATGCAAATGTTTCATTAATAATGCAGTCGTTCTAAACGCGCAAAGCTCTAGGCCGCTGTGAAGGCAGATCCACTGGCCTCCCTCTGGAGACCGCAAACAAAAAGCAGCACATCTTTCTCTTTCCACACTTGGCCTCTCTAATCTTTTCTATACACAGAAGCCAAGGGATCTTTTATTTTTAAGCTTGCTCTGTGGGATTATTTTTATTGTTCCAATAAAGATTATTTCAGATCGTTTTTGTTGTTTAATTGTTTGCCCATTCATCATAGTTTTGTGAAAATCTTATTGCTATATTCTTTTTAAAGAGAATACTGACAAACTATATATACTTACGGGGTACACTATAGTATTTTCCATACACGTACACACTATTTCATGTGAAAATTAGAGCAAGCGTATCTATATCCTCAAGCATTTATCATTTCAAGGATGGGGATGGCTAAACATTCAAAACCCTTTCTTCTAGCTTTTTGAAATAGACAGGACCTATCGCCATCCTTAGGCACCAGAACTTCTTGCTTTGAGCTAACGATAACTTAGCCCTTCCCAAACAATCTCTTGGCATCATCCTTACCTTCTCCTCCTGGCCTCTGGTAATCTCCATCCCACACTTCTATGAGATCAGCTAACTTAGATACCACATCTGAGTGAGATCACACAATGCGCGTCTTTCTCTGACTAAGGAAATATTTTAAAACCATAAGTAGGATCATGTCATATGCTTGCTTTAAGATTCCTCATTGAAAATCTTACTGATCTTGTTGACCTCAGTCTTACTATTTGCTGGCCAGACTATAGTTCATCACAACCAAAAGGAGCAGGATCCTCTGTCTCTCTGCAACCACCCAGTGCCTTTCCCTTCACTATGTTCCAGCCATACTGACTTCCAGTTCAAGGTCAGCTCTTCGTTGGCCCAAAGGCTTCATATACGCGGCACTCCTTGCACAAAACACTTCCCTCTCACTTCTCCATCTCCTACCCTCTCTCCCTCCCATCTCTCCATAGATGCCCCATTCTCTTTATAGGATTTAAATTTTGCACCCTCAGAGACATCTCTCCTAACTACCTACAGGCAGCAGCTTCTCCCCTTCTCTGCCGGGTCCATGTTCAAGCTCTCAGCTTGTCTCTTCCCTTGCATTCACAGCATTTGTACCATAATTTCATACTTTCATGTATTTGTTTCATGTCTACCTCTCCTACAAATGCGGAAAGAGATCACACTTATTTATTTTACTCCAAAACATCAAATGTCCAGGCGGTTCTTGGCATAGAGTAATTATAGTTTTACACAGATCTTGTGTTACAAGACTGTCATTTTTTTTTCAATGTGCATCTGTCTTTTCCTCTACAAAATGGACAGTGAACTCAACCAGTGTTTTCTTAACCTGCGGGCTTCTTATTCCTGGATTCATGAGACCCATTTAGCGCTTGTCAAAACTAATATTCTGAAGGCATTAAAATAGCAATGGACACTACAAGCAACAAAAACAGTACCTATCTTAATCACCAGTAAGACCTTTTGTCACTGGTAGTGAGAAGAAATACTATTTCATGCTACATGTTCTTTTCACTATTTATATATTCACTGAAATAAATACACATCACTTTCTTGGGGAGCAGAAAAACATGTCAGAAGGTTTAGGCAGCCTGTAAGGTCAAAGCTTGGCTCCAGCGTTGGCCTCCTAGGATCCTTCTCCTCACCCCTGTTCTCTACCTAGGGGGCTGGAAAGTTGCTTTCAATAGAGAACTCTTTGCCCCTGTGGCAGGGAAAAAAGGAAGCACTTTGTTTCTAGGGAAAGGGTGTCACTGCTCTGTCCTCCCTCCAGCATGCCGCAGAGTTTTGAGTTTCCCTAAGCGGGAGTCAATTTCCTTCTCAGCTCTGTCAGACTGAGAGTCTCGCAAGCTTCAGAAGACAGGCCAGGAACACAATAAGGGGAGAATCAGAAATAAATCGATGCTTATTTTTCCTATCAGAGGGGAGTGAGGCTGGACATCACAAAGACCAATGGCGGGAGAAGGACAGAAGTTAAGTGTGTAACGACCATTTCTTCAGAGTGGGCCTCAAAACCACAGGTTTCAGCTCGCTTTCACTGGGAAACAAAGAAAAATCAGTCTGGAGTGTGAGACAGAACCTTAGAGACTAAAAAAAGGGACTACTGCCTTCTGTCAGTGCTCACTGTACAAGTACTCGGACTACCGGGATCCTAGATTCACAGCTCTGCCTGCCACACATGTCCTTATGTGGCTCCACTCACAGGCCCAGGCTGACCAATCTCCCTCCTTTGCCTAGGGCCAAGGGAAAGATTCACCAGAATTCTAGGCATTCAATGTCAGAACTGAGACAGTCCTTGGCAAAGAGGATGAGCTGGCCACAGAGGACACGTGATCCCCAACATCTTCTCTATACCCAGCTCCAGCTACTCCTTTATGCAACCCTCACGCTACCCGAGTAGACTTGCTCCTCTGCTTTGGCAGTGGTGAAGGCAGTGGGCAGAACTTTGACAGACCTACTTGCAAGACTCTGAATGGCCCCTTGACAACCTCATTCCTGAAATAGGGGGAAACAGAAGTCAAATCATAGGTCAGACTGGACCACTTGCCAATGCTATCTGCTAATGTGATCATCTTGGAGGTTAAACCGGATGATCTCCGGTCCTTTTTTTCAAACTCTAACAATGAGCCTTATCTCCCATCCTGTGTCTGGATTCTACTTTCTCATCTGGAGATGGTATGCTGGACCAAAGGAGATGATATGTATGTGTATTTATAGATACACACACACATAAGTACATATGTGCATATATACATTCATATGCACACACACAAGTTCAACCATTATAGCCCAAGGTTCATTCTTGGTGAGCTAGAACCTACTTTTGCTCTTAGGCTGCTGGACCCTAAATCCTAACCACCCTTTTTGCTAGCTACCCAGAAACCTTCACCAAAGCGCATGACCACGCATGAGTTTCATGGCCCCAGGCATGACGTAAGCAGCCACCCCAGGTCTGTAGAACATGCCTTGGATTCGGGTCATCAGAGTTTTCAAAAAGCACAAGAGCCCATTCACCTTGCCCAACCCTATGGGTGGGGCAGAAACTTAAGAGAACATTTCCTCCTCAGGTTAATTCCAACATTCATCCTCCTCTTTTCTCCCTCAATCAATGTGCACCCCCACCACCCCCTTCCCGCACACACTCACACTCACAGGCACATATAACAAAACAGCTTGCTCTGAGGCAGGAGACAGGAGACGGTATCTATTTCTGGCAAACTCCCTGAGGAGGCCTCAGGGGCTGGTAACTTACTGTGCTTGCCTTCTCAATCTGTGTATGGCCCTCCTTCATTGCCACCCCGTATCTCAGACCACCTTCTCTGCTCAGCTCCTCTTGCAGGGGCTTTTCCCACTTTCTCCCCCTTCACCCCCCCCCCCCACCCCACACTGCTACTAGCTAGGAGGACTCTGACTACTGGCATCATGGATTGACAGCTCTGCCTGCCACACAGACCCCCATGTGCTCTACCCACATTCCCAGGCTGACCAATCATCCTCCTTTACCTACGGCCCAGGGGGCTCACCAGAATTCTAGGCATTAAGTGCCAGAATTGAGAAAGTCCTTGGCAAAGAGGATGATTTGGTCGCATTATAGTAGCCTAAAGTCTGGTGTTGACCCTACACTCTAGGTCTTGACCCTAGGCCTTATCTCCAGGACTCTAGAACCCTCATATATCTTTGTTTCACTCGTTCCCATCTGGCTCTTGGACAGGACACATCATTTAACAGCAGGTGGAATAGAAGGCTCATACGACCAAATGCTCTGGAAATAGATGCCTGGATTTGAATCATGGCTACAGACATCTGCAAACCAATCACATATATTCCAGGCCTTGGGTTTCTCATCAGGAAAAGGGAACCACACAGTATACCTTCAGTATTCAAGGCTACAGATGCCACACCTAGTTCCCTTCTACTCGGTTGATGTACTCATCCTCTAGCTTCTGCGAGGTTCATCACTACAGCTCAAAAGAACCCCTGCAACATGGGAGTATCTCTCCCAGAGACGAATGAAAAGTCATACCCTCTTCTCTCCTGGGAGATGTGACCTGGAGTCAGTCACGCCAAAAGAGATCCAAAGCCTGGCCCAAGGCTCAGGCGAAGACGTATGTGTGCTGTCACTCACACTTCACACGGTCTGAGACCAGACTCTGACCGCACCCACAGCTTTGGGAAGTTTCCTGCACACTCATCCTGCCTTCCTCACTTCTTAATGCCTTCTTCTGGGAGGACTTTTTCATCTAATTACTTGCACAAGAATCTCTAGCTTGGGCTTTGTTTCAAAGGAGAATGATCAAAGTCACTTGCCTTAAGGAACTGATATGTGGACTGAGACAATGCACATGAGACACTTAAAGTCTGAGCCTGGTACCTCGTAAGTTCCCCCAATGGGACTGCTCTGTTCAGACCTCTGTGAACTTGTTCTGCCCCGGGGCGCGGCAGACCTTTCCCCTTCTAGGGCACCACTCTCCCTTATCTAACAACCTCCTGTAGTAAACACTCCTGCACAGGCTCACTCAGGGAAGAGCCAGTCAAGGTGCCCCAGCTGTTACGCAACATCTGACTTGCACATCAAAAGGCATCAGTGACATTATCATGGGGGAAGCTGTTCTAAGCTTCTGGAACAATTTGAAAGCATTAGTGCTATTCTAAGTAACAAGTTCATCACTGCTGACTGAAGTGGAGAACTCCTGTCTATATTGAGTCCCATCAGTTCTAGCTCTTCCTGGAGGCCTCTCCCAAGCCAGGACTTCTTTTCTCAGCTTCCCAATTCTCCAATGTCTCTTCCTTGTTTTATACAAACAAGCCCTGTGTCAAGACCAAAGAATCTTGATGTAGGTTAGAATGATTAAAACACCACAGTAGCCTTTCTTATGTACCTAGAACTGTGTTGTTAGTCCTAGAAGGCCTGCCAAAAAAAGGAACATTCAGCCCTTGCCCTTGAGACCTTAAGAGTAGAAAAAAATAAATCTCCAAGTCACCACTTATAAAATAAGAAGACTGAGGGCTACAGGTGTAGCTCAGTGGTTACAGCACTTGTCTAGGAAGCACACATCCTGGATTCAATGCCCTAGCATCACACAATAGCTGGGGGTTGGTGGCTCATACCATAATCCTAGCATTCGTGAAACTGAGGCAGGCGAGTTGCTGTGCGGTCAAGGCCAGCCTGGGCTACATAATGAGTTCAGGACCAGCCTGGACTGTAGAGTAGGGCTCTGTCTCAAAAAAAAAGTATGAGAAGATTAATTATGAACAAATTCACTTTTTTTTCAAGTTTTTACTATGCACAAAGCACTCCACAAGTTGTCTGGAGCATATGATGTTATGTATTCCTTCCACCATCATTATTCTTGTCTCTCAGAGAGATATCTGGGACCTCAAGAGGTCTGGAGACTTGCCCAGGGCACAGGATCAGTCAGCAAAAGCAGAATTCATCTTAGGCTGCCTGATCCTGATTCTACTTTCTAAGCTACCAAGCTCTATTCCTCCTAGCACTAGCCTGACCCCAGGGCTTCCAGCTAAGTCACTGAAACACACACGGGTATAAGGAACAAAATTCCACTAAAGCTAGGATACGTGAAATAACACCAGGAAATAGTGATGGGGACAACAGGAGACACCGACATCATATGGGGCCGAACTGCAAGAATGAGGTTCTTCTGGGAAATATGCAGTACACGCCTCTTGTCAGCAGCTAAGAACCCCCCTCCCTCCCTGTCAAAAAAATGAAGAATGCTACAAAAGAAGGCAATCTATCTGCCTGGGGCCCAGGGACCTGCTCTGTGCCAGATACCCTCCCAGGCAAATATTGATATATTAACCGCAGCTCAAACACCGTAAGTGCAGCAAACAAGCCTCAGCAGGGACAAGCGGCTGGCCCTTTGCCACCTCTCCACGGCCCCTGCCAGTGTCAGAAATTGGCTCTTCCTGGTGGAGGAATCTCTGGAGGGCCTTTGAACCAAGGCTGGCCGGGGACACGAGTCCAGGGGATACTAAGAAAGTCCTGACGACGGGCGAGAGGAACAGGCGGGCTGGGAACAGAGCCAAGGCCTGTCCATAAAGAGCTCCAGGGACGGCCATCGCCGTCCACGTGCAGAGGCAGGACTGTGCAAATCGGGCCAGCAGGAGAGGCCTGTGGATAATGCGCTCTTGTCTATATTTATATAATAATAAAAAACAGAGACCCAAGTCATCTCGTTCCCTCTTACTCCATATATTGAAATTTCCTACATTAAAAAAGTAATATTTAATTCATTAGGCCAGAGATGCCAGAGCTGGAAGGGACAGATCACTATTTCATACAAACCTCTCATTTCAAGAAAAAGAAGAAAAGTGGCCCAGGGAAGTTAAGTAAGTTGTCCACTGTCCGACTCTGTAACCAGTGATCCCAGAACAGGGCCCTGACTGCTCGTGTCCCTGGCATTCACCCCACGTATCTTCCATATACACCCTCCTCTCCAACTTCACTGCCAGCTGGCAGCATAGTGGACGTGTCTTCTCGGTTCTGAATGAGAACAGGAAGGGCACGGTGGGTGGGGAGAGGTGGGGATGGGGGCCGTGGCTGGCGGCATGGGCACAAGCTACCGTCTAGGCCACTGCACGGTCTAGGCTGAAGACAGTCAGGCACGCCCAGTTAGTATGCTGTAAGGATGTCAGAAATGCAGGGACAATCGTAGAAGTCTGCTCAGAATAACTAGAAATTACTGCCTTGTGATGCCGACTGCAGCCCAGAGGAAGGGTCTCAGAAGTTTGTCAACTTCCTGAATGCTTATGGCTAAAAGCGATCTTTCTTTCCTAAGGAACCTATCTAAGACCTTCCAAGGAGAAAATGAGATATTCTCTGTATAATGTCAAATACACAGAGCAGCTTAATATATCTGTTGGAAGAAAGAAAGAAATGAAGTTAGGAATAAAGAAGGAGAAGAAGGAAGAGAAGATGCAGAAGCTATTTCTGGCATCCTCTGGAGTCTTGTTTTAGAAACTCCACCCTCACCACCTCCACATTCCCCTTCTCCTCTGCAGGGCTCTATACAAACAGCCCCCTGCCAACTGTCCCATTTACTAGGGGCAAACTTCACTGAAGCCGGAAGCAGGTATAAGGTAAAATATTCAGAGCATTCTCACTTCAGAGACTTTAGTATCCTTCCTCCTTCCTCCCAGGATGAACCCTCCCACAAAGGCCCACTTCCAGCCCAGACTGCAGCAAATGAAAAGACAGGACAAAGGAAAAGAGGCTGGGGACGCTTCTCCAAGGTCCAGGGAAGACACCGGCAAGAGGACGAAAGAACTGTTTCCAAGGGCTGGTACCAGCTGGGTAAAACTGGTAGAAATCAAGAATCAGTCAGACCCAGTGAATTTCCACCTTGCCTCACTATACCACAAAACATCAGTGGTTTCTCCACTACCTCCTAAATCAACTATAAAACCCTTGTGTGTTGCTACCACCAGAGAGTAGGACCCAGGCCTCGAGCCCAGGTTATCTCTTTGCCCTTTGCAAACAGATCCTCTTGCAACATCCTAAACAACTTCGCTCCCATTGATATCACTCTGACTCATTTTTTTCTCTCATTTTTTGTATGGATGAGACTACGACTGGCCCCTCAAGACTCTTCTCCCTGACCCCTGGCCCTTCGAATTGGGATCTCTCTTTCCCTCCCCGCTCCTCTTTCTCCTCTTCTCTCATCGCCACGCCCCCCCCCCAAATAGATCTAAGCTTGCCCCTATTTCATCCTTCAAATTGTAGAACAAAGATATACCAGCTATAACACATCTCATAAGCAAACAAAAACAAAAACTTTTTAAAAATCCACTCCAACAAAGACGAATTTAGGATCATATTTGGACATCTCCTTACCATCCTCACTGGAAAAGGTTTGGTCTAGTCCTCAAATATCTGTTTTTTGTTTGATTATTTTTGTGTATTTAAAAAAAATAAAGTCAGGTCACAAGTGTGCATATTTCCATGGTTAATTCTCATCCCTTGCATATTCACTGTGAAACTAAAACTTAACCAGTTAACTTTATTTATACTCTGCATGGAGCCCTCTCTTTTAATAAAACAGAATCCGTTAAGGATTATAAACAAACAGTGTTTTATGAACTAAAACTGCAGTGCTCTAGTCACTCAAGGGCAAAAATTGGGCTCTGGGAGGCTCAGCCAGTTATAAATAAAGATAAGACCCTGCCAGGCAGGGGCTCGGGCAGAGTAACTGCCGACTTTCTAATCAGCTTCTCCCCTCCTCCTGCCGACCCACAAATCACTGGAGTGTTGGGTCACTGCCCACTGGATTCATCCCAGAGACAGAGAAATAGAAAAACAGTTCATTAGCTGTAAGGCAAAGTGCAAACTGGGACTGCTGGAGTGTCTAGGTTCCAAGTCACACTCTGGTAGGCACCAAACTTACGGTGTGCTCCTCACGTGGTCAGCATCCTTGGCCTCCACAGGATGAGCCTGGATGATAACTCAGCCACGAGCCTTTATTAGGAGGTGATCTGCCAAGTGACCTTGTCTCTGCTGACCTCCTATCATCTATGGGGAATCCGTTCTGGTCCCCCATAACCTACCCCTCAACTCCAACCATGTGAGGAGGTCTGCAGATCACCCCAACTCAGACCCCAGGGCCACTGTGATTATCCACAAGGCAAGTGTGTGTCCTAAGCAGAGTCAGTGAGAGGTCATAATGGAGGCTGTTCACAATGGAGCTGGAAGAGAATGTCCTTGCCCGAGTCAGTAGAAGACCATGCCCCGGAGCTGCCACAGGCCACTTGTTCAGTGAGGAAAGCCCACCTGCCCCTGGGGAGAATGGAGTCAACAGGTACAATGCAGCCGAGAGAAAAGGAGTATGAGACCTCCCGGCCCACTCAGACTGTTAGATGTAGTTTGTATCTCTGTCTCTTTAATACCTTCTTTAGCTGAAAAGCAGGCTACAAAATAGTATCGTTTAAGCACCCATCCACGAAGCGTCAGGCACCAGCACTCACGTACAAATCCTTCACCCTATGGCTGCAGTAGGATTTCTGTTTGGCTCACAAAAACAATACACAGGCACATAAGTGCATGTGTGTGTGTGTGTGCGTGTGCGTGCACGCGTGCAAGCATGTGCTCACAAGTGGGAGACTCACATGGGTTCCTGAGAGACAGAATTCAGAAAGAGCGAAGTAGAGGTCCCATCTTTTCAGGTCACCAGCACTAAATAGTGTTGGTAGGGCGAGTCCTGTGATTCCAGCTTTGTGACTCCACCCTAACCGACAGGCCAGGTGCTTCTGCTCACAGCTCTAGCACCCTCCTCTTGAAACCACCTTCCCCGACCATGTTCCCCTTTCAGGTTCCCATGGTTCCTGAACTTGTCCTTTCTGACATGTTTCACCAGTTCCAATTCCTGACATGTTGTTCATTTCACAACCATCCAGTTTTCCCCCGGCTCTAAATCCTAAGGGTATGACATATATTTTCTTATCCCAAGAATCTAGCACAGGGTCTAGAATGCTCTCCACAAATATTTGATGGGTGACAAGCAAATGAAGCAAGGTATGTCCAGAACAACACTGAAATAGAGTGTGCCCCTCATATGCGGAATGCCGTGGAGGGGGTCTGGTCTCTCTGGAAATCATGTCCACCAACCAAGGCCGCAGGACACACATTTCAATTCTGACCTTCTGGTTGACTTCTGCGACAGGAGAACGGCCACTGGCCATTACCTCAGAACCTCAGACCTACAAAATGCAACCGTGGCAGAAAAACATGGACTTGCCCCACACAATACTGCACAACAGAGGCAGGAGTAAGTGCACAGAAGAGAGGAGGCAGAGGAGGAAAAGCTGGGACCCAGGCGCTTCCCCTCCCTCCCTCCCTCCTTCCCTCTCTCCCTCCTTCCTTCTTTAATCTTCCAGGCAACACCTTTTACATCCAGCCTGATTACGTTTAACCATGGGCCTTTTGTCCTCACCTAATAATTACCACCTTTTAAAACCAAGTCACAAAATTAATTGCCCCTTAATGAAGCAGGGTAGCAAATAAGGGCAGCGAGCCTTGAGAGGAAGGAGAAACATACATTTGTTCGAGGTGTAGTGTCAGGAGACTGGCTTTGGAGGCATCGTTGTTTTGGCCGTAATTATTTTCCAAGGCTGCGTGACACCTCCTTAGACCTGTTTAGAGCTGCCAGGCTCTCGAGCAGTCCATTGTTCCTTCAGAGTTAATTGGAGTCCAATTTGGAGCTTCCTGCCTCCTGGACTGCGCAGGAAACACAACTGATGACTGCTACATGCCTACCAGGGCCGCTGAGGACAAGGGTCTTTTCCAGCAAAGCCACTGCACGGCACACCACCTTCTCCCCAGGCCAGAAACGTTCCACACGATAGACGTGTGCAGATGCTGGAGGAGCCCAGAGCAGCGGGCAAGGCTCCCTGATCCCTACTTAATGAGGCTGCCCGTGCATACGGAAGCACACCTCAGTTATTAGCCTTCCAGGAAAACAGCTGCAATTAAGTTCTTCATAGCCCACGGCCCTGGTCACATTCACTGGTTACCCCGTCACGTCTAGCTGAGCTAATGACCTCAGATGACTGAGAAACACAGAAAGAGATGCGCTGTACAAACGAGCGTGCACACTCTCGCCTTCCCTTGCCGACAGCTTCCGGGCTCCGGAATGATGCTCCGTCTCCAAGCTGAAAATGATGATTTATCGACAGCAGCGGTAGTAAGAGCTAACACAGAGGGAGGATGTATTTCATGCAATAATCTTGCAAGAAACTTATCTGTTTACTTGTAGCATGTAAGAAACCGAAGCACAGAGAGGTTTGATCACTTCTCTTAAGGACACCCACTTAATAGGCGGCAGAATCGGAACACAAAACCAAAGCACCTGGCTAAGGAGCATTTGCTGCTAGCCACAAAATATACTGTCCCATAAGCATATGATAATGTAGCAAAACAGGAATGAGGCTGGGTCACCATCCTGTTGACTGTTCGCTATTTCTCCGCTGGGAGCAAGGGGACCTACTGCCGCAGTGGAGCGAGTGCGCTGGCCTTGCTTCAGTTGCAAGATTTACTCATTCCATTTCTCCAGCCACCGCTGATGACAACGGCTCGAAGTCCGAGGCTCTCCCTTCCCCAGCTGCCCGTAGCCATCCCTCCTGCCCTCCAGATGCCCTTCTCTGGACACTCACTTGCGTGGATCCTCTGGCATCTCCAGCTTCTGTTGCCACCTGCACAGCGTTCACCCACTGGGGTGCCCGCCTTGCTTACTTACCGTGCTTGTAAGCACATCCTTACTCAACTGGCATACCTGCCTGCCCACGCCTTTGCCCAAGACACAGTTTACAAAGACCCCTTCCTCTTAAACCTCCGCAATTCTGAGGGTTTTTTACGCCATCCATATTACAGAATTTTGCCAAAGCTGGTATTTATGTGTATACTTTTAATGCATGGTTCTGGTAGGCTATCTTTCTATGCAGCAGAATTCCACAGCTGCCACTTACTGGTAGTGTGACCTTGGGCAAATTGTTTAGTTTCCTTTTGCCTTAGGTTTCTGGTTCCTGAAATGGACATAATGACTATGCCTGTCTTACAGAGTTGCCTACAATTAACGCAGGAAGCTACTTAGCTGAGTACCTGGCTCACTAGAAGTACTCAGTAAACACCAGCTGTTGTCACTGTCTCACACTGGACATCAGCTTCTGGAAGAAACCACATTTTGTATTTCTGTGCAAGGCTAGACCCTCCTATAGGTTCCCCTACGCTTGTCTCTACCACCAATTACAAAAGGATGGCAGAGGTTTGGCACCTCATAGGCTCTTCACAAATATTTACAGAATACATAAATGAGTGGTACTTTGTACAACGCATACCCTTATGCACAAAGGCAGTTTTATTAATTTTTTCATGTTACAAATGCTGTCTTGTAAATATGTATCCTTTTGTGGAGTGGACCCAGTCCTCCATTCCTTTCTCTTTCAGTTGCTTTTATGGTACTAGGGTGAGGAGCCAGGGGGGCCTCCGCTTCTCAGAAAAGTTGTCTGCTGTTGCCTGCTCCAAGCGTCAAGGGTCTATATGCTGTGGGATTCCAGAACCTAAAGTCTTGCCGGTGCTAATTTACTACACCACCCACCTCCCTGTGAGCATTTCCATCCTCGCTGCCCTTGCAGGCTGGTGTCCTAAACCCAATAGGCCAAAGGAAGCCCTGGCACTTCTTAGAGAAATAGCTCACGCGAATACAGCCGTGAGTACTCGCAGGTCAGGAAAGGGCAACTAGGTCTGAGTTAGCAGCTCTGGAAGCCAGCTCTCAGATCTCCACACACCCAGGTTCCAGTCTACACTCCCCCTCCTGTGCAGCTCCACGCAACGGAGCCTCCCAGAGTCACCCAGCCTCGTTCACTACTGCTGCTTACATTCAGGGTCGGAATTGGTCAGGTTTGTTTTGATGCTGCTGAGAAACCCCAGTGGATTTTGAAAAATGGAGACGGTCCCAGCAGTCAGGGTTCATGCCGTATTTAAACAATTTAACTTTAGACAGTGCTCCGGCTGCACACATGCTTGGGCGGCTGCTCAGCGCCTGCTTTTAAAAGGCTGGGGAGGAAATAAAAATGAATGATGACAAAATGTCCACATGGATAGAAAAAACAGAATAGCCTAAAAGCTGCAGGGCAGGAACTGACACAATTTAATTAACTATTAGGAATAAACATGGTTGTTGCCGCTAGCAGGGCTGTTTGTTTGCATTCACGAAATAACGCTCTTAATAAGCCTGAGATTAAACTTTCTGGAGATTAATTAGATGCAACACCTAGATCCGAAACGTTAGGAGTGGCCAGGCAGCCACACTGGTCTCTTCACACATTGTTTGGTGGCTCTTGTCATCTCGCATAAATAGTTCCTGACCTCGGTTATGTGTTGTTACAAAAATCGCCACTAATTGTGATTTGGTATCGGTGCTCTAATAAATGCTTAAAAAGGAATCAGGGGGGTTGAAACTTAAACTGTGACAGTAGCAAAGCTGATACATCTAATTATAACTTGGAAATCATAAGCTGTTTCCTAAGATATAACAAGGATGTTTGTGAGTAACGGTATTGTTCCTTAAAAAAATGAAAATAACCATAATACCTGCATTTATTGAAAAACTATTATGTCACAGGTATTATGCTCCCTCTGTATTTACTAGTCACAGAAGTCTTCAAGGTTATCGTTATTGTTACTTCATGGAGAAGATTGGGGGTTCGAAGGTAAATTGCCAAAAGGTAAAGGGCCGGTAAGTAGAGGAAGATGGGCTTCGGAGACCAATCTCTCTTGCTGCAAAGTTCATGACCAATAGCTGCCCACCCTTCCAAACCTGAAGAAACACAGCCCTGGGAAGTTCTAATCACTCACTAATTGCATGACAAATTAAGAGGAAATGATACTAACTGATTTTACTTGATTGTTTACAGAAAGGCATTTTGTAGTTAGTGATTGTTTGGGGCAAAATAATTGTAAATGGTCTTGTTAGAACATAAATGTATAGCTTAACCTTACAGAAGTATACACTGTTTCTGTCATCTGCACTGAGTCGGGTTCTTCACCTCTGAGGTTCTGCAATTACTGGCTGGACTTGTCAAATCCATCAGCAAGAGACCTTGACCTTAGAGACCCCAAGTGCGCCCTCTTGTGGCTATCTTCACATAGACTCCAAAGAAATGGGTGCTTCTCCTGCATGAGCAACTCTCAATGATAAAGGATAAAAGTGATGCAATTTTTTAAAAATCTGCCTATACAATGGTGTTCTGAAAAATGGAAATCTTGGGGCATACCTTAACAATCAAATTCCAACTTATCCTTCTCTCTGGAGTCAGAAGACCAACATTAGAAGGCTGTAACTCTACAGAGATGTGGGTGGTGGGCACAACATACAGGCCTAGGCTCCACACAGCCATGTCAGCCAGGCAGAATGACCCTACCTTTGTTCAGCAGAGACTGTGCCAAGTACTCTAATTTTATATCTTATTTAACACTCGTTTATATCATGTCTATTCTATAGATAAAGAAACTAAGGCTCTAGTAGACTAAGTAACCTGTTTAGCATTGTGCTGCCAGTGTGTGGGATTCCACTACTGGCACCTAGAGACCTAAGTCAGAATCTTCATTACTACGTTTGGCTTTGCAACTGGGTGTTATAAATATTTCTATGTGAGCAGAAAATAAACAAATCATTGGTTTCTGTTTCATGAAGACTCGTGCAAATTAGCCAGGGTTTTTCTAATTCTTGTCCCCTCCCCACTCCATATCCTGTTGTACTCAAGACCTCAAAGGTAATTACTACACCAGACACGCCACAGCAGAGATAAACATCAGAATCTCTGGCCTTGTATGCCTGCCATTTTGATCCGGCCCAGGCTAGGCCCACAAATGGCTAATGAGGTTAAATATAAAATAAGATAAAGATAAAGCTGTGAGGCTCTGCAGGTTCTCTAGGACACGCAAATGACACTTGGGTCTAAACAAAGGCTTAAATAAGGAAAAGAAAATGATCTCTGTCCCAGCCTAGGATCAAGGAACACTTTCCCACCATGTTTCATATGAACACAAACATGCACACACATCACATACTTTTATACAATCACACCTTCTCTGTGACTATTTCCTTCTCATGCACACACCATGCTTCTAACATTCCCACACCATGTCTGACTCTGTGTCTCTTACACACACACCTACCTGCCCCACATAGGATTATAAACTCTAAGTGAAGTAGTGCTGTGTCTTCCAACCACTAGGGTAACTCTTCACCTTACTCAGCCACCAAGATTCATGGAATAAAAGAGATGGCTAGGCAAACAGGTAACCTGGCTTCTGTTCTATGGCAGTACTAACGCACACTGCAACTCTGAACAAGACCTTGAGCAAGAGCCACCATCTGCACCAGAGAGGTCCTTTCTCTTTGTCTCCAAAAGGGTCGGGGAGAAAAAGGAGCACCTAGCTATCTAGCTTAGCAAATTACTATACGGCATTCTTAACGACCCACCTTGCATATGGCTTTGACAAACAGTAATCTTCACTTATTCAAGAGATGCTGGAAACATCTACTGACTGAAATTCCTCAGCAATTTTGAGAGAATAAAACTCATTCCTTTCCCACTCCCAAGAGAGGGTCTTAAGCTCTCTGCAGATGGACTTCTCCAGGAGACGGTCCAGGTCTTGAAAAAACTCCAACAATACAACTCAAGATTTGGGAGTGAGGTGGTAGGTCAGGAATGGGGCTAGGAACAAGGGAGAGGAATGAAGAATAAAGGACACTAAGACGAATGTCTTAAACAGAAGTAGCAATCACTGCTTGCTTCCCACTGAGCAAGTGACTCTTTGCCATGGCCAAGTTTCTCGGCATAGCAGGAGATCATTTCATTAAACGCATCATTTGCAGCCCACCCCCGTCTAGGAGCATACCTGCCTCTACTCTGCAAGGCTCGGCTTCCTCTTCACTGGGATTAAGCCTCCTCTTCTCATTTCAGAGACTTCCCCAAACGCCACACATAGTACTACTGGGACCAAGCTCTAATGGTGCATTACTCTTAATGTCTAGTACTCCAAACATTTAACTGGCTTAAAAGTCAGCCTAGAAAATCAGTACTGGGACAGTCCTCCTATCAGGAACCTAAGCAAGCTTCCTGGAGAGGACAGTGTGTAGAATCTGGTCACTGGTGGCACATTCACTTGGCGTCGTGTCACCCTTCTTTGGATCTTTATTCAGTTGGACGATATGATCATTTGTTACTTATTTCCCAGATTTATGATCAGAGCAGGCCACAGAGCCCAGGAAAAAGTTCTCAGATCTGTTCTTGCCAGTCTCTAAAGGGCTTGTCTTCCTCACAGACAAATGGGGCATATGGCCTGTGGTCATGAGAAGGTCGAGAAGGGGCCAGTATATAAGGGCTTAAATGTTGGAGATGCTGGGTCCTAGGTTCAAATCCTGACCCTGGCACTTACAAGCTGAGTGATCTTGCTTAATATTTCTGTGCCTTAATTTCCCCTTCTATAAAACGGGGATGATCAGAGCACTTGCCTCAAGGGGTTGTCTGAAAAGTAATTAAAAATTGCTTGCACCAATGGGATCTTAATACTTGCTTTATCATCATCTTTGTTGTTAGTGATCTCACAGGCAGGTCAATGGTTCACTAGGCCAGGAAACAATGGACTGAGAAAGATACATGATTATAATATTAAAAGCCCAGGTCTGAGGTTAGAGGACCTTGGCTCAAATGTCTGCTCTGTGTCTTATAGAACAATTTCAGAATACATACGGGTGTGCGCGTGCGCGCACACACACACACACACACACACACACACACACACACACACATTTAAATTAGAGAAAGCCGATGACATGAATTTGTCATAAATAAGAAAGAGATAGTTGCCATTCACATGACTTGGAAAGCAAATGCCTCCAGTGAGAACAGAAAGGGATACTCAAACCAGCTGACCCCTGGGGACAAGCTCAGGGCCCCAGTGCTTCTTACACGTGTGCATCACAGTAGCCTGAGTACTAAGAAATGGCTTTTCTAGTAAAATACTTCTTTAAAATGCAATTTGACTACTCCGGGCTAGCTGTCTACTTAAGAAACTGAATGCTGTGTTCTAGCTCTGGAGAGGAAACTGGCTGGACACAGCTCATGGGGATGACTGGCAGATTTTAAGGGTAATTTTGACTACCTAGTGCGTAACTTTTTGCTTTCCCTGTTGAGTTTAAGAACTGATTCTCAGTGCAAGAACTGGGAGTTCACAGTAGAGTTGTGGAGAGAGGTAACACTGAACCCCAAGATGACCACTAGAAATGTGGGAGACAACTGACAGGACCAGTGTATCCAAGGCTGTTGGTGATATGAAACACATCCATGTATTTTGCAAACCATATTCACAAGTACAGGGAATAACTATTTCCTTCTCTGATGCTGTGAGTGTCCCAGATCTCAGGCTCAACAGTGAGAGTAGGTGGCTGTGATAGAAGCCATCCCCAGCATGTCACGCTGCCAGGGTATAAAAAGGGAACTCTTATTTGCTAGGCTAAGCCCAGCCCACACCCCCAACCTGACCCCTCAAATCAGGTATTTGGTTCTAAGCTGTCTGTAGCTTCCTGGTCTCTGGAAAAGGGGCACTTTCTCTTTTTCAAAACAAAAACATTCTAAGAATACCTTCAGAAGGCCATAGCCATTCCTGCTCTAAGCATAATCTGCTCTTACCTCCCAGGGTATAATTCTGGATAAAACACATCACTGTTGTTGGCTCAGAACTCACAGCAGGATACTGATAAGTTGTCTCGAAGCAAGTGCTGTCACCCACCTCTCACTTTTGGGTCTGGAAAGAGGCCCTCCTCCCTGTAACCCCTCCCAACATGGCGAGACCCCACCTCTACTATTTTGACTCAGAACACATTTTTCAACACTCACCAAGTGGACAACATAAAGATACTTCATCCTAGAACAATCCCTGATGTCCAAAATTTCCCTCACCAGCTTTCAGATTTTACAAAGCAATAGAAATTGTACCAGGCACTTTACAGGTCCCTTTGTAGTATTTCCATTCTCTTGGTAAATATATGTCCTGCAATCTGTAGCAATAGACAGTATTTCATTTGAGTGAGTTGTATTGCAAACCTCAAATCTGCTGTTTTCCGATCTTCACTGTCAAACATTATATGGACACTTGGCTTGCCCATTTTCCCCCTAGGCCTGGGTTTTCTCTTTGGCCCTATGTCTTAGTTACTTTTTCGTTGCTGTGACTCAATACTCGACACCCACAAACTTAGGAAAGGAAAGGTTTATTTTAGCTCAAAGCCTCGAAGGTGACAGTCCATTCAGGGGTGGCCGGCAACAATCAAAGTACATGGCAGAGAGAGAGGTGGAGGCAGCTTCCCCCAGCAAACAGGAAGACAAAGCTGAGGCTAGTTGAGACTAGTTCCAGTCCTCCAGGAAGGCAGGTGCAGCTTATGTATCCTTTCAGGTCTCCGCCCAGTAACCAGTCCCTCCTGTATCCAGGTGTGGGCACCACACACCGTTAATCCTAACTTAACTGTAATCCACCCCTCCAGACCAGACCCCAATCCACCAACCTCGCATGGTTCCATTAAACTACACGAGCCTTTTGGGGGACACTCCAGATCCTAACCACAACACCCTAGGTAAGACAGGCTGAGTGTTAAAACTAGGCTACTTGCAGTCTGTCGATAGGGGCTGTCCTGCATACGTACTAAGAATTAATCATCACTTGGACTGACAGAATCTTAGGCTTTGTTTTTTGTGTTGGCCCACTGTACCATAAACATTGTCGTAACTCTGGTTCTACTGACTTTTAATACCCATTATCCCTCTGAACTAGCTCTGGTACAGAGTTCAAACTTGTTCCTTTGGTCTGACTTCATCAAAGGTGAATTATTTGGTGCATGAGTTTCCTCCCCCGTGGGGCCTTATCTCTGGACCCTACCCCCACACCCGAAACTCTGAAGGATGCCCTGACATTGCCAGCCTTTCCAGATCTCTGGGGAGTACACCATTTTCTGCCACCTCTATTACCCGTGACTGCATTTCCCTCTGCTCACGGCTTCTTGGCCTTGTCCTCCACCTCCTGAGTTCTTCCTACTAACACCCTGCAGGTGGCCACGACTGCCTATCTGTCTGTTCCTATGGCTCAGGCTCCAGCTCCTAAAATGAGTAAGATGCAATATGTATATGTACCACCTTTCCAATTTGAATGCAGCTATTCTGTACATACGCCAATAAAAGTAATTATGGGGAAAAATGAATGAATAAATAAGATCCAGCTCTTGCCTGCTGACTTTTCTTCTTGTTGAGGATGCAGTGATGCCTACATTTGTCCTGAGACAAGAGACCACTGAGTTACTATCACAGGCTTCCATCATACTCCCTGGCATCGTGTCCCAGGCCTGGTGATTCACTGGCTATGCAATCTTGAACGTGTTCCTCAGCCATGTGTCGTCTCATTGGTAAGTCAAAGTAAACTCATGGAGTTGTGAGGGAACATAATTTGTTAATAATTACAAAAGACAACACAATGCTTAGTATCTTGTCAGTGCACAATAAATATTAGCTAACTTACTGAGTGGAGTAGATATCTTAGAATCCTATGGCTTAGTTTGAAATCTGTAGCAAACAGAACGAGGAGCAGAGAATACAGATATGATCACTGGAACATTTACCTTGAACGTTACAAGCAAACCAAGGCTTTCCCAAGTTGACCTGCAAAGCAATCTCAGTTCAAGCTCTCTCTTAGCACATCTCATGGTAAAGAAAATGTCTGCTTTCCTTAAGAACAGACATGGAGAAAATTTTCTAAACACAAACCCTAAGAATCAAATACAATGACAAAAAAGTTAAAGACAGTCATTTTGGTCTTTGCAAGGCACTGAGATTTAGTTAAAATAATGACAAAGAGCAAAGCAGTCACAGTTTTTGCTAACCTACAGTCAGCAACTAGTATTTGAGCTGACCAAGCCTGTGGCTATGAGTCAGATAAGGGCTAATTTACCAAGCACGTCCACATATTTGCTTCAGAAAAAAGAACAACCCACTCAACTCTTCCCTATCAACAGGTCAGCTTTCAGAGGTTGCATTCCTACTCAGACAAAGCAAGGCTGTTCCAATAGCTGTCAACATCTTGGTGTCTGCAACTGATAGAGATCAGAGCCTTTCTCCAGTCCCAAGTCACGTTTACATAATGTCACATCACCAACAATTTGAATCTGAAATGATCCTATTGAAGAACTCAGTGTTCCCCAAGCTGCTAAGCATATAACCTTTTGTCCCGGGTAAAATCAAATCACTTGAGGCAAATGGGCCCTAAATGAGCAGAGATCCCAATTCTAATGGACACACAAGGCTAGGATTGAGAGAAGGTATGAGAAAACACAAGTGAGTCTTCCATCACTGGCTTGAGCTTGGGCCTCTGGGAGACTGAGGTGATTTGGCTTTTGGAGGGGAAACTCAGGGCAGTGCTTAGAACCTTTTCTTCTCTTTAAAATAGAATTTGTAAGGATAGGCTTCTTACTAAGGTGCAGCTGCCCAATTCACCGCGTGAGATATAAATTACTTCTGCCTCTTCTGAAGGCACAGAGTCGGCAGGGATGTGAGCAGACCTAAACCTGCAAATTTACAATGCACGTCAGCACAGGAAAGGTTCATAGAAGTTTCCACAGTAAAGTTGTTTTAATTTAACTCAATTTTTCTCAAAGGGCTCTCTCTTAACCACAGAACCTTATTAATTTAGTAGCCTGAGGAAGCTTCAAGCAACTTTCTGGGGAATGTCAGGCTCAGGATTGTAAGTTGCTCACTTTATTCTACAGGAAAACCAGTGCCTACCATTTCACCTCACTCCCTTCTGACAGAGAAATCAATATGGTGATAAAGAGTAGCCCAGAAAACAGTTTTTCTCTAAGACAGATGTCTCATTTGGAGCCACAATTGATATGCATGTACCTGGGTACATGCAGAGGCAAGCCACAGGCCTTTTAATGGCCCTTAGGACCCTACTTGAGGATGCCTGAGTGACCTCGTGCTCCTTGACGCTAATGTAACAAGTGACCTCCGAGCCCGTCATTGTACTGGTCCTGGGGCCCACAAGATGAAAATTACCTGATTGTGGAGGTGGAAAAGTACACTTGTGCCCATTTTCTGCCCTGCCCTGGGCTCTTTGATGCCCTTTGGAGTAAATTCACCAGGAGTGTGGTGGAAGAATACATCTACCCAAGCACTGATGGGTACAACACACATTCATTAAAAATAAACACTTGGGGACTTAAAACGTATACATAAATATTAACAAACCACAGTGCACACCATCAAGGGTTCCAGTTCTGCCCTGTCAGAATCACTGAGGTACCTTATGGCATGCTTTAAAAGACATTTTAGAAGACTTGTATTTCTGGGTAGAAGGTGTAAATGTACTTTCCCTTATTCATCCTTCTGAGTTCAATTTAAAATTCTAGAAATTACATGAAACAAGTATCCAACAACTCTCAAGAGAGAGAAAGCACCTTGACGAGAGACTTGAGATCTGAGGAATGAACACGGTTGATGGTTGAATTCTCTTGTTTTTCTTTTTGCCTTGCATTTCCCAACCATGTTATTAACAAAGTCAGAAATTCCAAAATGCCAATAAACACTGACAAAAACAAACAGGGGCTGGAGGAATAGCTCAGTGATTAAAGTGCTTGCTTAACAAGAGCAAGGCCCTGAGTTCAATTCACCAGTACCACATAAGCTGAGTATGGTGGTACACACCTGTAATCCCAGCACTAGGGAGGCTGAAGTAGGAGGACTGCCATGAGTTCAAGACCAGCCTGGGCTACATAGTGGAAGAAAAAAGCCCATAAAAACAAAACAACATTAACAACAACAAAAAACCCTAAGTCTGATATTTGTAGTGAAGAACTAAAAATCTGGCAGCCTTATAAACATGATCTTTGCAGATAACAATCACTGAACTGTAACCAAGTACTATGGAAAAAACCTACACCCTCAATTCTATCATTACTGGCTGGAGGATGATCTCAAATTTCTATCCTCACCAGTCTGTAACAAGACAACCCAGAACATCACTGAGGTGGTCATAGGGTCAAGTGAGGAGTGGACACCAAGTCCTGTGAAGTAATGACATCCTCCACACAGCATCACAGAGGCCAAATGGACAGGCTGGCCTTCCACACCCAAATGGTAGCAGATAACAAAGTGCTTCTCAACAGTGACACCAGCACTGGGGTGACATCAGAAGAGTCCCAGGGAAAGTCAGTGCTTCTATTACTACCCAGTAATAATGAGGCCACACTTTCCCTTCTACCTTCTGGCACTGGAAAGGCCACATGTGGAGAATAAGGCATGCTTGCGCTTTCAGCCAGGTGACATCCACACATGCCCAGTGAAAAGCTGAATCCTCATACTTCGCAGCAACAGGAGCTCTCCACCTTCCAGTACTCACAAAAGCCAATGGCGAACCTAGGTCTCTACCTCCACCTGCCAGCAACAAGGCAGTGCCTCCCTCTTCTCACACTAGAGCAAGTTTAGAAGTCAGTAAAATAGAAGGCTTAAGTGATTAAGGTTGAGAGACTTCTCATACCCAAATGTCCAACTTTAATAAATACTCATCAACCTGCAAACACAGAAAATCATAACTAAAGTGGGAAAACAGTTTAGAAATGCTAAGGCTGATGTGGATTTTAAAGCAGTCATACCAAAAATCTTCTATGAGCAAAAACCAAAAGGCTTGATACAAATTGAAATACTCAATAGTTTTATTAAGAAACAGAAGAAAAAAATAGCAAAATGGGAATTGTGGGACTGGAAGATATAATAACCAAGATGAGAAAGTCAACTGAATGAATGAGGATATAACAAGAGAAATGGCTCAATCTGAGGAAGATGAGGAAAACAGAATGAGAAAAGATGGGCAGAGCTTCAGGGATTTACCTACCATTTGTGTCACCAGGTATCTAGAAGAAGAGAAAGTGGGTAGGGCTGAACAAGCACTGAATGAAACAATGGCTCAAATTTGGAAGAAGATACAGATTCAAAGAGATCTGAAAAGGTGAGCAGATTTCAAATAGAATACATCTAAAGAAATCTAGGCCAAGGCATATCATAGTCAAATTTCTGATAACCAAAAACTAAAAATAAGGAACTTAAAAGAAAAAAACTTGGCAGTAGTTAGAGAGAAACATCATCTTATCTCTTATCTAGTGAAGGAAATGTATTTAAATGACTATTGATTTCTCATCAGAAACCACAAGGGAAACAAGCCATTTTTTTCAAAAGCTGAGAGAAAAGAATTGTCAACGTTGAGTATTCAATTAAAGCTATTCATCAGAAATGAAGGAGAAATGCAGAAATTCTCAGATGAAAGGAAACCAAGAAAACTTGCCACAAGCAAACATACCCTAAAAGGATCACTACAAAAACTTTTCAAATGAACATGGGACCATTAGAACATCAGGAAAAAAAAGAACTTTGGAAAAAAATGTGTAAACATATTCCCTTATTAAATTTTTAAAATTATGTTTGGTGCTTAAAACAAAAATTATAGAACAGTCTGATGTGATTATATATGCACAGAAATATTTAAGACAATCATATTGTAAATAGGAGAGAACTGAGGAATATAAAGGCAAACAGAGTAAAAATGTTGATAGAAGTAGAATGTGATGATTATATAATACTTAGGTAATACCAGTATAAATGATATGCCAAAAGAGACCTCAAAACATTATAAATTAATCCAAATGGAATTCTAAAACAATGTTCATGTAATCGTAAAAAAACAAGAAAAAGAGAGGAGAGTGAAAAAGAGCCATAATACAAAACAAAAAAGTAAAATGACAGTATTGATGTCAACAATTACATTAAATGTAAATGATCTAAATAGATCGAGTAAAAAGACACAAATTGGTTCGTTTATAAAAAGGAGCACAAACTGCACATATACAAAGTAAGCAGAAGTGCTATGTGGCTTTCTTTCTTAAAAGGCAGTTGTCCCATGACCTTCCTACTTTGGTGATTTTTCTTCCACTCTGCCTTATAGAAAGTTCAGGTGACGGATTTCACTGCAACGTAGTTGATTGGAATAAGGAAACAGCTCAGTAATATTAGAAGAAAAGGCTAAACATGTGTCTCTGAGCATCTGGTAAAGCAGAGATGCTGCACTAACTCTAGTCTTCCCATTTGTAGAGCCTTAGTTCAGAGAGAAATAGTTTGTTTGAGCTCTGTTACTATGGAGTTTTCTATTCTTTACAGTTGAACATAATTCTTACTTTCCCAAAGGGTACTTCCTGAGCATTGCCATGTGTGGATCACCACGTGTCAAGTCGTTCACAGAGATTACGTAATGACCTGAATGGAAAGATAGCCCTATTATCCTCATTTTATGATTATCTGTTCAGAGAAGTTAAGCGACTAGCCCAAGGTCCTGTATCTCACCCACGTGCCTGATTCATCTCTTAGGCCCAGGCTAGTAATATCAGAATATACTGTGAAATCCCTAAAAGAAAGACCTGTCAGATCCCCTGTAGGCTGGCTGAAAGGTAAATTTTCATGGTTATACAGGACCATGATTTGTCTATCGAAAGACATCAAGTACTATTAGAGAGTTAGCTGACATTCTTGAATTAATCATCTTTTCAGGTATATATAACCAATATAAAATCAGTCAATCACTTCTCAATCACTCATATAATTTGTTCAATGAGAATTTACAAAAGCTTAATGGTTTCAGGCCTTGAGATACACTGAAGAAAGGGATACGGTGACCCCACCTGATCCCTCCAGGGGTCCTCAGCATAGGTCGGGCACTGATCTCATTTATGTTCAAAGTTGATCTTTTTTCTACATTTCATCACGAAGCTCTACAGCAGTGATGTTGAACAAGCAAGCCACTGGGGTCCATCGGTGACATCCATTCTCCAGAGGCCTCACCCTTCCATGCCACTTACACTTGGAGGGATCCAGGTCAGTACGTCCCCTTTCAGGCCTTTCACATGACAATGGAGACTTTGATGTCTCACTTTCTGAGAGGAGAAGAAAAGGCCCGAATGCTTCTGAAATGGTGGCCCTGAAAGCTTTCATGCCAAGCTTTTCATGCCAAGTCCCAGCAGCATGGACTGGTTTTTCTTCTATGTTCCCTGGAATGAAAAGTGAATTTTTTTTCTAGCTTCTCTCTCCCTCCCACGTCCCCACCCAGCTCTCGTCTCCTGGCAGTGCCAGTGTTCCCATCCAGGGATAATAGTCAAAGTCACCTCCTCCTCTGAAAATGAAATAAGGCAAACCATTTGGCACCTGGGCGGCACCCTAGTCTCCTGACCCCTGGCAGGGTCCCAGGGGATCTGTGGTTGGGCAGCTCATCAGAGCCCTGGTGCAGCCATTTCCCATGACACAGCTGAATTCTCCCACTGCTTGCCGTCTCGGCTTCAGTTACCGGGCCAGGCTGAAAGTATTTTGCTCGCTCCCCTCCCACCCTGTCCATCACACACCATCCTTGGCTTGGGCCTCTGCACCCGCCCGCCCAGCAGACGCCGGAGGCCCTGGGCAGGGGAGTTGCAAAGCTCTCTCCACTTTTATTACTGACCCGCAGCCGCCTCTTCCATTCCCTCAGCCCACGCGCCTCTTTCAAGCACCCTCCTCTTGAGTAATGATAAACTTTGGTGCCAGAGAAGTGGAAAGAGAAACAGCCACTCCTGACCAACCATAGCGGTATGTGAAGAGAGACTGAGCAAGAGATTCCCAATCAATGGTGACGAAGTGGTCCCCTCTCTCTCTCTCTCTCTCTCTCTCTCTCTCTCTCTCTCTCTTTTTTGGTGTTTATGAACCATGTGCCAATGATCTAGAAAAACATTTCCTTTGCCCTTTTGTATAGCCCATTCTTAGTTATCTGGGAATGGAGGAATTTTGCCAATGATAAGTTAGGTAGGTACTGTACACTGAGCAATAGTTGAAAATGTAGAGTCATGAGTCAACTTGCCTAAGTTATCTGCCCTGCTACCTGACCTTGGGCAAGTCATAGAACTTCTCTGGGCTCTGTACAGTGGAGAAAATAAGAGATTCCCATATAGGCTTGTTACTGGAATTAAGTGAACTCATATTTGTAAAAGGTATCAACAAGTACCCAGCACATAGGAAGCACCATCTCTCTGTTTGGTTAAAAAACTGTGCGTATATGGAAGTTCAGTACGCATGTGTCTATATGTGATATTCAATAGTCTCAATAACATTACCACACTTTCCTTACAGAGGATGCTACCATGTTCTTGAGTTTTGAAAACCTGCCTGTGGCTGGATAGTAAGCTGCAAAGGTGGGATTAGAGTTCGGATTGTACTTCCCAGAGTGACAGCAGTTCTCAAAGCATAGTCCCAGAAAAACAGGAGACTTGGGAGAAATGCAAATTTTCCACCTCCATCAGATCTACTGACTCAGAAATACTGGGATGGGTCCAGCAATCTGTTTCACCAAGCCCTCTAGCAGAGTAGGATGCACAGTGTTTGAGATGCTGGTAATATCACCACATTCCTTTTGTCAGATGAGGAGAACAAGTTCCCCTCCTTCTGTCTCAACGCTATTGTACAAAGTGAAAATAAACATAAAGGTTGCACAGGCACCCTGGATGGAAAGTGCTATGCCAGATGCCATGGGAATACAAGGAAATATGATCTTCCAGATGAGACAGGCCTGGGCACAAAATTATCTAAGAGCATGAATTACTAGGAGTCAAAGATTCAGGGTGCAGTGATTTACGGTCAAACCAAACCGGAAGCAATAGTGGCATGTGGAACCTCCCTGAGCCCGGCTTCCCTTAGGTGCTCACACAGTTTTGAAGATGAAGTAAGAGACCTGCTTTTCAGGGGACCTGGCCCATCCACAGGGCTCAGTTACTATGACTGTTGGAGGGGTCATGTCATCTCGAGAATGGCCAGGGCAAAGCCTTCAGGCCAGTGTGATTGACTCCAGGTCAGTAAGTGAGGGAAGAATACCCAACCTGAGTGTGGGTGCCCAACTAAAAGACTTGTAGCTTGAACGAAAAAAGGAAGGAAGGATGATTTTGCAGCTGCTTCTCCTGGGAGAGCTCCTAGGAGATGCACACGTGGCCATCTTGGATTCGCTCCTCAGACTTGTAAGCCCTTCAAATAAATTCCCTTTTATTCACATATAATTTCTATTAATCTTTCTTTTCTAATACCCCTAATTAAAACAGTTACTAAGTAGCCAGAGTCAGTACTGAGATCTGTCCCAGGCATTAACACAGATAACTGGCCAAATCACAACAGGAAGGCAAGGTGGGTTTGGAGGGATGACTGCAGGACAAAAATCTACACAGAATAGTGAACTTCATTTCAGCAGTGACTAAAAACCTCAGTAGATAGACAGGAGGGAGAAGAAATTAACAGGCATGCCAGGCCAACGATGAGGAGGTCAAATCAACCTTATCTGTGTGGCTTTGACCTTGCTCATGCAACTTTAAGCACACCAAAGCCAGCCTTGAACTGGAAAATCCAACAGTGTGCAAGAGATTCTTAAGCGCGAGACACAGGCTCTCCAAGCAAGGCTCTGTTAACCCTTAGGTGTTTGGAAGGATATATGTGGCTTGCTTTTTTCCGGACACTCTCCAGAGGAAAATCTGAAATGCAATTCATGTGTCAGAAAAAAGTAACTGGAAATAAGTTAAGTTTCAATTCCTCCACAGCTTCCCTCTCTTGAGAAGGCCTGAACCTCATCAGTGTGGTTAGACAGATAGTATGAGCTCAGAGCTAGGGGAAAAAAAAAACAACACTGGATATTGTATTTTGTCTAAAGGCATTCAGGAAATACTACCCAAGTACCACTCTCCAGAGCCACGGAAGGATGGCTGACCTGAGAAGGATGAGTGACATGACCATTCCTGACTTCTTTCAATCATAACACCTTTGGACTAGCTTTCTTACAAAGCTCATTGAAGCAAATTCCTCAGACTTTGCCCATTCATTCACTCTGGGCCTGGGCCATGGAGATGCTTGGGAGCCCCGCTGAGGTCAGGGCAGAAAGCAGAGGGCAGAGTGTGAGGGATCACGGGAGGTAGGCAAAGCCCCCAGCCATACCCTTACTCCCTTATGTTCTGAAAGGATTTGATCCAATCAAGATGTTTTGGCTGCTGCTTTTCAAAGCCAGGGAAAAGCAACCCAAGAAATCTAAACACAATTGCATATTTGGAAGTCTAGCCTATTGTTTTAGAATTTCCGTAGCAGGCCCTTCAAGTACTGCTCTCAGACTCCCCACCAAGACCAGTCACTGTAAGTGGATGGGAGCGAAAATGAGATTCTAAACGTTTCCAGTGAATTAAACTCTCTTGGAGAAAGTTTCCTTCCAAAGGTCCCATTCTAGAAAGAGGAGGTGACAGACCCAAGACCACAGCATTCTCTTCTGCAGAAGCAGCAGCTTTAGGTCCTATTTTCCTCCATGGTTGGAAGTAACAATTACCCTAGAGCCCTCAGATTACACTTCTACTCTGGGTGCGGTGGGAAAGGGAGTGACCTGTCTGCCATGTTACGCAGCCCCCAAGTATATGCCACTGGGGCATAATTGGCTTCTATATTTTCCCATTCTCTCTAGGATGCTCTGTTGCCCTGTGTCTCAGCCGTGTACTGCGCCCTTCTGCCCCAGGCAGAACTCCGGTGCATAAAGAGCAGTTGTTTGGATTGGGGATAATGACAATGCCTTTCCTACTGGCATGGACAGCTCTTGTTCTCTGGGTCCAGGGCAGCTTTCATCTCCCGCATTCCTCAATCAGGATTAACAGATTGGGCCTGTCTCACTGGGTTACTTTCCACTTCACTGCAACCTCAAGCCAACCAAGGTTTCTGTCTGAGGGGTTCCCAGGCAAGGCTCCCCTTGGAACAGTGTCCAGAGGCTTCATGGAATAAAAATGGGGCAAGCTTACTTTGAGGACCCCAGAAAATACCTTTCTTGGGTTCAGCCAAGCAAGCTGCTCACAGCCAGGCCACTCTGGGCAGCTGCAGCCCCAAACTGCACCGTGGCTTTTCTCATCTTTTGGACTCTGAGGGGACTGAGAGAGGTTTCACATATGGAAAGCAGCTGGTAGGGCGCCCAGCTCATAGTAACTGCTTAATCCCTTTGCCCTTCGTTGGGAAGGCAGGTAGCCGGGATGCACCTGCTCTGCTTAGTCCACAGGGGTCCTCGAATAAATGCTGTGAAATAATGAAAATATTAGAAATTTCTGAAGGGCTGCATGTGAGGGAAATATCCTTACGACCCATGTCAGTACGATGAAAACTCCAACATGTGCCAAGGTCTGGAGAGGGATCCTATTGGATATTAGGAGAAGTTTCTTTGGCCTTCCTTTCTATATGCCTTGAGAATGACTTCAGAAAGGCAGGAGTAAGGGCTGTAACAGCAACGTCATCACTCCAACTGCTAAATATAAAAATGGCTACACATACTGAGCACATACTCTATCCCAAGCCCTATTCTAGGTGCTTTTCACTTATTATGATCACTTTTTTGTCCACATAATAGCCCTATTTGTTCACTGATTCATTCATTCATGCTCTTTCCTGAGATATTACATGGCTCCTTACCTTACTCTTTCCAAGCCATTACTAAATGTCACCATTTTGTGAGGCTCTGCCCAGCTACCTGACCTAAATTTCATCCTCCAGTCCTATGACCGTCTTCTCTGTGTTACTTTCCTCCTTAGGACTTACTACTATCCAACACACACGTTGCTTATTTACTGTCTGTCACGTGCATTCTCCACTAGAATGTGAGTCTTCCATGCACATGAGCCCACCGAAGCCCACCATTTGCTTTGTTTCATTCTCAGCTGTGTCCTCAGCACTTAGAACAGAATAGTGTCTCCATGTGCGTCTAGGGCAGGGGCTCCACAGGTACGTGTCAAGGAATGAAACCTCTGAGATACTAGTATCCGCAGGCTTGCCTTACAGACTGAGCAACTGAGGTCAGCACAGAAAGATTCAACTGACTCCAGATCAAAGTCAGAGTTCAATTCCAGAAACCAGACATAACAGCTTTCCACACTGTGATTTAAGATCTGCACCTATATTCATGTTATCTTTTTCCTTTTCTGGGCCCATGCTCTTGTTCTCTAGCCTTCTCTGCCAAAGAGACCAAAGGCTCCTTCATGCCAAGAGACAGAATCACTGACCAACACATTCTCTTAATGAGAAAATTATTACCTGGTAAATTATTCACCTAGTGTAGCCAAGCTCAGATGCACAGGAGAGCCGTGTCACTGCCAACAGGGTGAAGGAGTCTTGAGTTACATGGAAGTGGTATGAGGTGGCTGAGAGAGAGAGCTGGGGCCACTGGAGCCCTTACAAGGTCCTTATTTGGTCTCAGAGCACTGTATGACAGCACCTCATAGTGCCATTCCCCTTTCCTGGTAACTTACTTCCTCCTCACCAACAGAGAAACTGCCTGTCGGACTATGATTGGGTTGATCCGGGAGACACTGAACAGAGGGCTGGGAGCAGAGTCTACCCCTACCAGGCCCCCAGTGAGCTTCCCTGATACAACAGACATTATTTCTAGTTTCTGGTTTATTTCAGTAACTTCAAAAGTACATGTGAAGGAAGCTCAGGAATGGAAGAAATGAGAAAAATGAGGCTTCCTTTCCAGAAAGGTCTGAGTATACTCCCGTGTCACTTGGAGAATCTGCAGTATTCTCCAAAAAGATCTTCCCACCTCTCCTCCCCATTCCTGTTTTAAAAAGAAGGATATTGGCCAAAATATCTTTCATGTTTTCTTGGTTCTTGGCCCTGCCATCAACACTTAAGTGTAATAACTTACATCCTCAAAGTAACCCTGTGACTAGGTACTGTGATCATGTCCATTTTACGGATGGCAACACTGAGACTTGAGAGGTAAAATAATCTGCCTAGTCAAGCAGCACAGGATTCAAACCCAGGGAGGCTGACTTCTGGTACTTGTCCTTCTGACCATTCCACCTGCCCCCTAGGGACCAGTGTGCTGCCCCACCTGCCACCTTGCCACCGCTCAGGATTCTCTGGCTACACGACCTAAAGGAGACTGGTGAGAAGGAAGGACAGAGGGAAAATGAACTCCAGAGGTGCCCTGGCCTGAGGAAGAGGCAAGCACACAGCTCTCTTGGAACCGTACCTGAGAAGCTCCTAACCTCTCCCAGCTGGGATCTGAATTTTAATGTTCTGTTGAGGTTTCTGGCAGTACAGTCGGGCATTAAGGAGGGAATTTCCTGTGGGAGCGCCTCTTTGTCTTTCCAAGCATTCCTCCTAGGCCTCAGGTCCACAGAACTCAAATCCTTCACATCCTCCTGGGCCATTCATCTGAGCACAGGTCAGCCCCTTTCTGCAACCTCCAGGTAATGAAAACAGTTTCCAGAAACTAGGCTGGGTGTCTTATAAACCGGCATTTAGAAATTACCTTCAAAATTGCACAGTCAAATCATTTTTAATAAGGTGAAAAATAACTTCGTATAAAATAATAAATATTCTACAATCTTGTTTTCTATTGTTCCAAGACTGCAGAGTACCAGCGAGCAAGAGGCCGCTCAATAATATGGCTTCAAATTTCTCTGCCTTGGAGTTTTTTTGAGAGGGGAAAATGCTCCTTCCCAGCCAAATGATAAAAATAGTTAATGTTCACCGAGAGAGGCAGTGTTAATTAAAGGCTGTGCACTGCACTGGGAGCTTTGCATGCACCATCTCATTTAATTTTAACAACAGTTTTGTGGTACAGGTGTTAGCATTACCACGACAAAACAAAACACATAAAACAACTGTCTTTGGGAAATAAAACAGCTTGGTCAAAGGCTGAACTGGAAAGGTTAGGATTCAAACCCAAGTCTGCCTGGGTTGCATGCTTGCTATGGCTTGAATGAATAGCCTGCAGATTGCGTGTTGGAAACCTAACCCCCTAATGGTTAGGTTGAGAATTTATGAAGGTGGGACTTTTGGAGAGGTGACAGCATTAGATGAGGTCAGGAAGGTGGGAGACATGAGGGCATCGGTGGCTTAGTTGGGAAGAAGAGTGATCCCAACAGGTAGGCATGCTCTGCTCCCATGCGAGATAGCCTCACCATGGTACGATGCAACAAGAAGGCCTTCACCAGGCGCTAGCTCCATGATCTTGAACTTCTCCGCCTCTAGAACTGAGCCAAATAAACTCGTCTTTTCAGTAAATTACTCAGTCTCAGATATTTTGTCATAGCAAGAGAAAATGGACTAAGATAAGGCTTATAAATCACACAGTGACTCATCCCTTCCAGCTTTTAACTAGAAGGAACACTCATCCGGGCCAGTAGCATCCTCATGGCCTGGTTACTGATCCACCAAGTGGGAAGTGTGCGTTCCACATGTGACGGCACCTGAGACGCATGCTGCTACTTCCTGTCCTGTGTCCATGGTACTCAGGCATAATATGTCTCTGGATACCTAAGTTTGGAAGGCTTCAGTACCCTTTTTCAACATTACTCCCCCGGGCATCATTTATCTAACACGAGTTGCCACTAAGATACGATCTATTTGCCATGCCTAACATGGAAGGTTTCAGAGGAATCTTCCATATTAACGTATCATTGCATGGTAAGTCTGTATCTGAAGGGTATGAAAATATGCATTTTTTCTTAAATAAATAATGCAATCAACTTTCAATTGTATAATATAGAAAAGCAAATTACCTTGCTTCTCCCAGACTTTCCATGAGAGAAGGTGATAAGCCAAGGCCACTGAGATGTCAAATTAGAGAGGAGGGTAGTTTACACAGTTCAGAAATCCAGAAGGGGGATCCCTGGCAAGGGAAGTCTCTTTACCACAAATTGGTCCGAACCAGAGGGCTGCTGCTCAATTCAGATGGTAATTAACACCCTCCAAATCACTCACCAGCAACAATATAATTAAGATCTAGAGATAAGTCTAAACTTGAGATAGGAGCCGAGTCACCACAAAAACAGATCCTGACCAAGGAACTGAAATAAAGTAACTGTTTCCATTAAAAAAAAAAAAAAAAAGAAAGAAACAGTTTTCCAAACTCCTATTTTCAAAGCTTTACCAGCCTGAGGAGTCAAAGCCTGATCCCTACAGTGGGACACCAGAGGCTGTGTAGAGTGGCTACAGGGCCCCACTGCAGTACCTTCACCCTACACCTTGCAGTGAAGGTCTGTGATGTGGGAAAAAAAGCTAAGGCGTGCCTCTTATGGTACAGGAATAGTCCATGCAGGCAAAGCGCTTCCTGGAGCGATGCCAGAGGGAACGTCTCCACACGTGCGCAGCTACAGCAAGATGAGGGGCTCTAGTTTCACTGGAATACAGGTAGCAAATGTGTTGTAAGGTCCACAGATCACACGGACAACCACATGTGAAGAGCTCTTTCACCAGCCCACACACCAACTTTCAGAGTTCCAGCAAGGGGATCTGAGGACCCTGACACTGCTGAATGCCGCCTTCTACTGGGGAGACCATGATGTGTGCCCTGCTGTCTTCTCAGGGATATGGAAATTGCCAAGGAAAGGTCCGACAGAATCTCAAACAAGCCAGACATGGTGATGCAGGCCTGTAATCTCAATATTCTGGGAGACTGAGGCAGAAGGATCACAGGTTCAAGCTCAGCCAAGGAAAACAGTGGCTTAGTGAGACCCTGTCTCAAAATAAGAATGGGCTGGTGATAACAGCTTAATGTGAAGGTCCTGGGTTGGATCAGCACTGTAAGGAGAAGAAAAGGGAAAAAGAATTAGAAAGAAGAAGAAAGAAGAAGAAGAAGGAAGAAGGAGGAGGAGGAAGAAGAGGAGGAGGAGGAGAAGGGGGGAAGAAGAGAAGGAGGAGGAGGAAGAGGAGGAGGAGGACGAGGATAGAAAACTTCCTAGAGCCCTACTGTTCACCCTGACAACTTGGGGCCTGGCTTCATGGATCTCAGATGCTTCTTCTGTGACGTGTTGCTGGAGGATAAATAATGTCCCAACCTTAAAAGACTGCAAGTGTTACCATATTAAACAAGTAGGGGCCATGTGACCATGACGGTAACTGAAATAGTGGAGAGAAAACGTGCCCCTGGGTAAGTGCACATAAGACCTGGCCTATGGACTGCCACCACGTGGAACTCCAGTGAGCTAGCACAGCTCCCAATTTGGGAGAAGAACAAGAAATCTGTTTTTTTAAATATATATAATCTACTTTTAAATACAGCCATTTCGTTTTTAGAGTACAATACATCTGAAGGCAAGATTCTACCTAGGGGATTAGCCATTTTATAATCTCTTCCAAAGAAAAGGCAATCAAGAAGAGAAAGAACGAGTTTCTTTCCGATCCTTAAGTTTCCTCAAACAGGTGGCTGAACTATACAAAATAAACTAATTAATTAACCAGCTACTTTGTGCAAAACCTACCACAGCACACATCATAGTGACTAACTGTATTCTTGGGAAGAACAAAGCAAAAACAAAGGGAATGACTTTTTAATACCATCAAAGACGAGTAACAGCCCATCGTGACAATGCCAGAGATCTCCCAAAAAGGTATGATCAGTATGTTTTTGATGACCACCTGAGAATCCCAGGGGTGGAGGATGGAAAGGCCTCTGAGGCAAAGCACCCACCGAGTCTTCACCGAATGCGGTAGGCTTGAGGCTGGGGCTGAGACAAGAGCAGCCCTGCTTACGGAACACCAGACATGGTGCTAAATGTCTGGTAAGGATTCTTTCAATTCATTTTTGCAGTCACTTTTTAAACTCAGCCCTCACTCTTACAAACCACACAGCACTTACTGTGGACTTGGACAGAGCATCAGAGAGCAAAGTGCCTGTGTGTGTCGGGACCCGGAGGGAGAGAGCACAACGCGTGCTGCAGGCTTCCTTCGTGTCTGTGTGTCTTGTGCCAGTGCTTGACACTGAGATTCCGGCGGCTGTCACAGCTCCAGGGGAGTTAGCACTCCTGACCGGAAGACTCGAAAATTCATCTGCTGGAAGGTGTCTCCCCGCAGGGATGCACAGAGGAGATCTCGGCGCCCAGAATCTTGGTGGCAGAGCAAAAAGGTCCCTGCCCCTCGCTGGAATGCGGCCCACCCTGTGAACAGGGGAATATTCAGGGCTGTGGGGAAGCTGCTGAACATTTGCAGACATCTACCTCAGAGGACTCAGCAGGGAAGAATTCACCCCACCCCCAGCGGGAAACAGGGTTTGGGTGGGAGTGGGGATGTTGGATTCAGGCAGGAATCTGGGACCCACAATATACCCGAAATGCCTAACGTGCCTGTAACTGCTCTCTGCACTCAGGCCAAGAGGAAGCGCCTCCACCCCCCCACCCCCGCCCCAACCCCAAATTGTCAAACAAGAAATGCTGAATGTCACAGATCAGGAGAAGAAGAGACAGAACCAAAAAGTCTAGACAGGGCTCCACAGAAGGGAACTGCCACCTTTCTTCTAGCAAGTAGGAAAAACTTTGAGGAGACAGGGAACCAAGAGAGCCATGAATGGCTTCTCGGGATCAGCAGGGTGAGCACCTGGAGAGGGGCCAGCACTGTTGACAGGCCACGGCTACAGCCGCTCTTGAAGGCACAGGGCGACTGTGATTTAAGTGGAGTCTTGCCGTCGGCATCCTGGATTGACCAGCCTAGGTTCCATTTTGATCGTCACTGCCTTCCCAGGGGTTATTCTGGATTGTCCTCAAATATTTCTTTTAAGGTCCTTTTATCACCCCTTCATCTATGAATTTACCAAGTTTTAAAAATTTTTAACTTCCCATTTTCCTAACAGCAGTCCTACAAAACTCAAGTCCCACCATGAGTACAGATCGCACGCAGTCCAAAACTGACATAGAGCTGTATTTTTACTTTTATTACTTCAGAATTTGCAATGCACACAAAATGGTAAAGGCACTGAGAAGTTCTGCGAGCAAGAAATCCGCATACTTCTGTCAACACATTTTCTGAATTCATTTGACCAGGATTTTTTTTTTTCAGAATACCTATTATGATGCAACCCACATTTGGAGAAAGATACATCTCAATATCTGGAAAGCTGATGCTTCTCCACCTCAAATACTCCTCAGGCAATGAAATCCATAAAATCAACATATGTTTTACGGTACTACTTCCTGTTCATTTAATTTTTTAAAAAATATTTTAGCATCATACTAATCCTTACTAATTGAAAATAAAAATATAATTCTCTACTCATAAGAAGCTCCGAGTCTGATAGGAAAGACCAACAAAGCACCTGTCGCTGAGTTAATATGTGATTGATGCCCAGATGACGGTTTGCCCAGAAGCCTGGGACTGCAGGAAATCTTTCTAGCAAATAAGTCTATGGAAGTCAGAAAGGGCTTTGTGGAGGAAAAGACATGAGTTTTAAAAAGTGAGATTTAGCTGGATAACAGTGAGTTAGAAGAATGTTCCCTATGAGTAAGAAGGCATAAATAAGCAAGAGAAAATAAAACATAATAACTTTTTACACTGCCAAAGGTGACTATAGCAGGGCTCAAGGAGTATGAAAATGGAGAAAGCTAGAAAGAGAGGCAGAGTGAGAGCTAGGGCACCGTTAGGGCCCTCTGAGCTCTCAAGGTCCAGGCCAGCTTCCAGGACAGGATTGGACCTGGAGGCAAAGGCACGCCCTTCTGTCGTTTGCATCCCTTTTTCACTTTAGTTTCCCAGCCATATAGATTTCAAAGTTGGAGCAGAGCAATTCCTCCTCCCAGGGCAGCCTCAGCAGCCCCTCCTCTGTGTTCGATGTTCCCCCTGCCGCTCGCTTTGGACATCCTGAGAAGATGCGCAAGTATGTTGCCCTTACGGGGGAAGGAAATGAGCTGCATAGTGCCCCATGTATGGCTGGGTGTTCTGGATATCAAGGCTGACTGAAATCTTCTGCACATGACGTCACCAGAATCCTCCTAGCTGAGGTGTTTGCTCTAGACTTTGAGGGCCTAAAACATATGGCCTTCCTGCTGGTAGCTGTCTGTAGGCATGTGACACAGACAAACTCATCAGAAGCCTCAGGCTTTGGCTTCATTGCTTGGTCCAAAGAAAGGGACCCTGGATCAAGTCAGACCTCCAGGAGTCTTGCTCAAAGTATCTTTATGGTGAAAACAAAAGAGAAGACTTTACTGGCCACAAAGCTCTAAGGAAGTGGTGGCCATCTGTAAAGTTCCATCAGGAGGAAACAACTAAGATTGAATCTGCCAGGGAAATATGCAGAAATAAGGAGAGAGACAGAGGCCAGGCAGGCTCAAAATTTGGGTGCTAGTGGTGCCTTGGACCATCGCATATCAGCTATACCCCTTCTTTGTAGGTGGATTCCTCCTTCCTCCTTATCCTATGTTGTTTAGATATCTGCAATGATAATGTGGAGAGTTCCAAAAGGCCAGTTACTCTAGGGTGTGAGAAGTGAGACCCCATGAGCTCACTAGGACACTTCCTAGTTCCTTTGCAGATAGCTGGAGTGTGGTTAGAAAGGGGGAGGAAGTGAAGGAGCATTTTTTTTCTTCACAGTGTGAAAACAAAGCATCTTACCTGCATTAAGAGCATCTGAGCTGGAAGCCTCAGACTTAGGCTTTTCTTTATCTGTTTCTCCTTAGACTTTTTTTTTTTTTAACTTTTGAAACTATGGGTTCTTAAAGCCCTTTTCCTTGATGCCTGATGGGATAAAATTAATATATACCCTTATAGGGTTGCCAAGATTAAGAAAACTTGAGAAAAAAAATTGCCTTGCACACAGTACAATACAAAATGCTAAATGCAACTAACTTCCATTTATTTGAAGGGCTTTTGCAGAAGGTCAACTCCCGAGCACATCATAACCCAAGCAGCCTCCAGAAGAAAAGTTTGAATCAAGAGCCTTTCCAGCTTGAATAGAAAAGAAGTAACATCTGTCTCACCAGTTTATTTCCAAGTCTCTCTCTGTTTTTTATCTCACAGAGCAGAAACATCACAGAAACAAATAGATTACATGAAACTTGAGTTTGTGTCGTACCAGTCCTGGAAAGAAGGAGGGGGAAAGAAGGAGACGGAGAGGAGCCTGCTGTGAGCTGCATGAGAGAGACATGCTTAAAACACGCCATCACATTTGACTGTCCCTGCAATACTGGCTACTCACTACAGACACACAGTGGAAATGGAGTTTTAGATGAGCCAAATTATGACCCCTGTGGCAGAGCTGGGATACAGTAGTTTGGCTTCATGTTCTCATCTCTCTTTACCTCTCATTCCTAATACATGAAAAGGCCAAGGAAGCAAGCAGGTTGAGTTTCAGCTCCACCCTGAACATATGAACTTGAATCAATTATTTTTCATCTTATGGTCCCTGGAAATAAAATACCGACAGCCACCTCACGGGATGATTATGATGACTGAATGAAACTGAAGATTATGGAGTTCAGAATACTGCTTGGTACCTTGTCAGTAATTCAACAAACTCTAAGAGCTGCTCCATGCTTTTTTTCTTCTTCTTTCTCGCTCTCCTGGGTTCTAAGCTCAATGACTTTCTACAAGAGGTACTTTGGGTCTGTCATCAATATGAGATGTCAAAGCGATGGCAGTCATACTAGTGGCTTCTGCAGATCTGTGCTCTGGCCACCATTAAACTTGCAGCTTCTCAACAACTGAGGGCACTGGGTTTGGCTCTTCCCTTCGACCCTAGAACCTGGAGAGTGTCTTCTACAAAGCTTAAGAGCCACGGTTTTCTTTCTGCCCCAGCTACAAGAACAGCCTGTGGTTCCCACTCCTGCTACCACAAGGCAGCCATATGGACCACGCTTGCCTGCCCTTTCCCTCTCCCTGTCTCTCTCTAGCAAATGGCACTGCAGAGGCAACAAAGGACATAACAAGCTTTTTACTGTCTAGGCCTTTTCTTTGGTTTTCTCTTGTTGCGTGACAAACATTTGTTGTATTTCCCAACACGACAAAGTACTCTTGGGCCTGCTCCACTACCCACCCCACAGTGAGTCTGGATCAAATAAAACAAGATCCCTTCACTTCTCTTCCTGCCTGTGTCTCCTCTGATTCGGCTGCTCACAGGCGCCCAACACTTCAGCAGCCAATTTTGTAAATGGCAGGCCTAGAAAAATCCCCCTCCATTACTAAGGCCTTCTTCCTTCTTTTTCCTAAGAAGCAGAAGGTTTAGCCAAAAAAGATAGGAGTCAGACAGGTTCTAAATGACTCTCCTCACTGATCGAACTTAGGAAAAACACTTAACCTTGCAGAGTCTCCATTTTCTCCTCAGTCAAGTGGGTTCATAACACTGACTAAACCGCCACATGGATGAGAGAGATGGCACAATGAATAGATAAAGAAATGGCACATAAATGAACTGTAACTCTTCTCATTCTCTTTGAATTTCTGTACCATGGGATCACAGTATCTGAGCCAAGAAGCGTGGAAAGGAGTAAGCCAAATGAATCCCTTCATCTCCGTATACAGTATTTGCCGACAATTGTACTAGTAGTACAAGGATAGGCCAAGGTTTCCTGTAAAGAGCAGATTGCCAATACTTTCAATCCTGGGGACCATATAGTTTCTATCACAATGGTCCACCTTTACCACTGGAGCACAGATGGGTCACACCTAATGTGCAAATGATGGGTGTGGCTGAATTCCAATAAAACTTTACAATAGCAGTTGATGGTCGAGAGCTGGACAGGTCCCAGGCTGCAGTTTGCCCACCTTGACCCTAAGGAAGGTCAGAGCTGGTGAGGAGTATTCCCCTCTAGGCACGCCAACCTGAGGGTTGACCTCCTTTTTTCTGTCAGTCTGCTAGAATCTATGAGAGAGACCGAGTCCACCTATGTAAGCTGCCCAAATTCCTTGTCCTCCTTTGAGAACTGGAGATTTAGATTTATGGGCATGACAATTTGTTTCACATAATTCTGTCAGTAATTACACCGACTTCCACCAGCAGCCATTAGGTAAATGATTTGGCCCTTTCCCCTGAGTAATATTCCCCCCACTGAAATAAATGGAGGGTGCCTTTCTCTCCCATAAGTTAAGCATATTATTTGCCTCATCACACAAGGCAAATGCGGTAGCTCCCAGCTATTAGTCTATCACCGCAGCAATCAGACGGCCAGGAGCCAGAAGTAATTTACAACAGGGAAGTAAACAGGACCCCAGATAAATAAATAAGAGGCTCAGGCTGGTCTGGGGCCTGAAAAGATTAAGTAATGAGAGTATCTAGCAAGAGATTTAGTGCTAAGTGAGCTAGGACCAAGGCAGCCTCCCATGGAGGAATCAAATTATATCATTGGGAAGAGATATTACTGAAGTCCCTCATGCTGAGCCAGGAAATCAGCACTGCTTGGGAAGGGAGGGCTGCCATCATTAGCATAGTAATTTGGGACTCCACACTGAAGTCTGGCTAATTAGCTGCAGGTAAATGGGTTATATATGGCAGGTAAGCAGGGTGCAGTGACCCTTCCCAACAGGAAAACCTGGTCAGTTCCTCAGTGGCTCTGGGATTGTGAGAACCAGGCTGGAGTCTTTTTCTGTAAATGGACAGATTCTTTATAAAGGGGACGTAACTAGCTGAAATGGGAAAGGAAATGCTACTCATGCTGATCCAAATACGATTTTAGTTCTCAAACTTCTGAATTTCCTGAGGGTAGGGTTGCTATGTATACGGGCTTGCCCTCCCGGAAGCAGGCTGTGAACTCCAGGAAGCAGTCTCTGCTATCCCAAGACAACTTCCTCTTCTCTTCCCTCCCTTTTGATAGTGCTATCGTTCTCCCCACGCCAAGATGGATGCCTTTAGGGAGTCAGCCTCCACTCCTTCCTTGGTTTGCCTATTTTGTTGATTCTGTCCTTGAAATGGCTCTCACGTGAGGTTTATCCTTTCAGTTCCTTGCCCACAGTACATCAAGACAGTGCCACTTGTGAGCAGGCACAGTGCTTTGCTATAGCCCAACGATATTCCTGTAAAAAGAATGTCTAAGCCTTAGTTTCTTCAGCAAATCTCTTTCAAAGTCACAAACTGAATAATTTATAAAGAACAAAAATATATTTCTCATAGGTACTGAAGCTGAGAATAAGGGGCTGTCATATTCAGTGTCTGACCAATATCCCTTTTCTTAAAAGATAACAGCTGCTCCAGGCAGCCTGACCCAGGGAGGCATCAATCCACGAATCTCACAAGCTGTTGTAGTTTCTTCCATGGTTTTCCCCACATCCCCCTTAATTAAAACTTGTAGCCAGGATGGGCAAGTGTTTGTGGGTTGCACCAACAGTACCAGAGCAGAAATTTGGGGATCTGAAGTCACCTACTATTCCAAGCCTCAGTTTCTCCAACTGTAACATGAAACCTTTGGTCTAAAAGTTCCAGAAAGTGGCATTTAGTTCCAGTGTCCTATGAAAACGGCTTCTTGCCCTTCTGAGAAGTGGTAGCAGAGACAAGCGCTTCCACAGAGGTGGGCACTGAACGAAGTCACGCATCTAACTACAAGTTCTTTCATCTAGCTTTGGCAAAGCCAGAAAGAGACACCAACAAGCCCCACAGCAATTCCTTTTTTCTTTCTTCTCCTTTGTCTTTTGCCACACTTCTGTTTTTAGCACTCTCAATCTGTGTTTACTTTTTGGTTGTCCGTTCTTCCGGTCTTTCCTTCCTCTCTTCCTTAAGTTCTTCTTTTTTTCCATCCTATTTTCATCTCCCTCCACTCATTTTGTGACTATAGCCTCAGTGAAAAGACACCTCCTTTCTTCCTCATGGCATGGGACCAATATGAAGATGTGATCAGGTGGTTACTAACAGCAGCATCTCTCATTAGCAGGGGAGAAACACAGCTCTAAAAGTCTGCATGCCACGGTGCAGTATGGGTGATGGACCATAACTAAACGGCGGTAGGTTTCCAGGCGGAAAAACAACAACAACAGGGACGAGGGTAGGGGGCAGGAAGGGAAAAGGAGGAACAAACAGTAGGTCAGTGTTGCAGCTTTATACGGCAACAGGCCAGAGTCTCGGAGAGAGTTAGTTTGGAAAACATTAATATTTTGATGTCCCGGTGTGGTTCTGGTTCAATTATTTTCAAAGATATGGTTCATTTCAGCCTTGGACTAATTCACCAGATGTCTTTCAAACAACCTCTGGTTTAGATCTCAGATCAAGAAAAAAATCATTTGGAGGGGCTTAGGTCAATGTATAGTAAATTAGTGCAATCTATCCCTCTTTTTGTTTTGCTTTCCCGAATAAGGTTTGGTCTTCATTTGTGTCCCCATAGGTCTTCTTTTTATAAAGCCTTCATTGAGCCGAGGCTTCCAATAACTAGACAATCCCTTTCGATGCCCATTAGAAGTCAAAAATCAATGAGGCCTGGAGATGAAGCCAACACAGTTTATCTTTTCATTTCATTGTATCACAGAATATTACTCCCAGGCCTTTGAAATAGGCATCAAAAACAACATTCCTCTCTCCAGCTCTCAGTGTCAGCACTGGCTCACATCTGCTTGAAGGGGATTCTAGCGTGGGCAGCTCTTTTCTCTGGGGTGGGAGACCCACTGTCGGAGTGTGAAATCTTTCCTGCCGTGTTAGTTTTGTCCTCATTCATGTGAGTGTACTTGTGTCAACGTACATGAGTATGTGTGTACATACGCATGCATGCTACTAATGAGACATTTGAGGCTTTTTCACCAGAGTAAAAAGAGAGCTCTGGTTTGCAGCATAGGTTACTCTGACCACACAGTGAGAGAAAAAAGTAGCTGAAGACACTAGGCTTCTTCCCTAATCTGCTCATTTCCACAGCATTACACTGAGTGCCTTCTAAATGCTAGATGCCAAGGTGGGTGATTTCATGGTCAACAAGGTAGTCAAATCCTCATTTCTAGAAGCTGACATTTAGCAGGCTGTGGTGGTGCATGCATCCTGAAACATGGATGCAGGGGGATAACAAGTTTGAGCCCAGCTGGGGCAACTTGGTGACTCAGCAAGGCCTTATCTCAAAATAAAAACAAAAACAAACAAAAAATAGCTAGAGGTATAGCTCAGGGTGAAGGTCCTGGGTTCATTCCCCAGTATAAAGGAAAGAAGGAAAGAAGGAAAGAAGGAAAGAAGGAAGGAAGGAAGGAAGGAAGGAAGGAAGGAAGGAAGACAGGCAGGCAGGCCATCAAGCAAGCAGCTTATATTCTATTACATTCTACTAGAGAATGAAGGAGTGGAAAAATAAACAAATAATTAAATATATATATGAACCAAAGAATTTTAAGTAAAGATATACCCGATGAATTAAACAAAACAGTGTTGCCTAGTAGGAAAAGAAGGTCACCACCTCAGACAGGGTGACCAGGAAAGGGCTCCCTGAGAAAATAATGTTTCAGTCAAGACACAAATTTCAGGGCTGGGCTATGCTGACATCTGATATCAGCAAGTTCCCAGCAGAAGGAACTGCACGGCCACAAAGAAACCAGAGCTGCTGGAGCTCCAGGAAGCAGGCTTCTGAGCCTGCAGCATTGTGCATAAAGACCCGTGGTGGCACCAGGAAGAGAAACAGGCCAGGAATCAGAGGACACACTAGAGGAGCCTGGGATTTCTACTGTTCTACTGTGGCTGTGCAAAGTCACTGTCAGTTTCAGCAGAGGAGCGAGAATTGAGGAGATCTGATTTGTCTTTATGTAATCATAGAAGCTACTGGATGAACAATGAATGATCAAGGGATATAAGAACAAGCATGTAAATCGGTGAAGGGATACTTACAAACATCTGATCCAGAAAGTTTGATGGCTGGTGTTGGGTTGCTGGGATCAGAGACCGAAGGTGAGGGACAAATCAGCCATGCATAGTACAGACGGAGATAACAAAGTCTACCCAACCTCCACGGCACTCACGTCAACAGCTGTCCACTTGGGAAGAAAGGACAATTCTTGCCAACTCTGCCCTTCTCTGCTGCTGCTTTCCTGGCCTCATTAGGCCTAATGATCTCTCATACTTTGCTCTCATTTAAATGAAGAAAATGCTCTGCAAAAGGGGACAATGTCTGCAAAGAACACAGTGGTGTGGAATGCCATGGAAGCTAGAATGATTACTTCCTAAGATAATTTTCTTCAGTGGGTGAGTCCTTGGGATTTGATGGTTGACAACGATTTTCCCTGAGTTCTAAAATAGAATGAAAAAAAAAAAGACAGACATCTCTGGTAGAAGCTGACCCACACACACCTTTTCCAGGAAAAAGAGGCTTTCTCTAGAAACAAGCAATTTACCGTCTCTAACACAGATCTGCCACTGGCATCTCCGTACACCAAAAACACCAATTATGAGCAAAGGACACAGAAGCATCCCCTCCACCGGCTGCCACTGCCTTTCAAACCCTATGGCTTGCCCCAGTATTGCTTGATAATTGGAGCTAATTTGACCACATCTTGCACAAACGTGAATTATAACCATGCTTTGGTTCAGAGCCTGGGAGAGAACTTCATTTACGTCGCTACAATTCTCCAGCAGAAACAGGATTTTAAGGGGCATGTATATGGTGTGTATGTTGTATGATATAGTATGTTATGTGTATGGGCAAGGGGCAGGATGATGCATTTTATACACATGGTATGGCATCAAGTATGTCCAAGGTATACTACATCAGGTGTATTGTATAGCCTGATATATGGGTGATATAGTATGACATGTCATATATGTGTTACAGTATATGAATTGTTATGATTCATATATTCATATATGATTCATGGTGTGGCATGACTTATTTCCCAGTATAGTGTGATATATGTATGTGATGTATAATGTGTGTGGATGTGGCATGATATGTGGTCTGATGTATATATGTGTGGCATGGTATGTTAAATGTGTGGGTATAATGAGCTATGTCATCTGTATGTGTGTCTTACAGGATATTGTATGTGGCACATTGTGTGTATGTGTGTGGTACGATTTGAAGAAAGCGTATGGTGTAGTATGTTATGTACCTGGTACGCTGTGATGTGTGTATACATGGGGTATGCATGCTGTACTGTATTGTGTATTTGTGTGGCATGTTATGTGTGGTATTTTTAAAGAAGCAAGAGACAGAAAAACAGGAAGATGACTAGAGAAATGACATCAATACGACTGATGATCCAGTATTTCATATTTCTAATACTGGTATTCATCTTTTTAAAATTATTGAAATTAGGTTTCTCTATGCACCTTGATCCTCAGCCCAGTTTCCCAAATGCCTAACTCAACAAAACTGAGATGAAAAGGAAAATCCCAGGTCACTTTTCATGCTCATGGTTGGACACTTTTTCTCCACTAGCAGCTACACGATTCTTCAATCAAGACTGCTTGGAGAAACGCTGGCATGATCCTGCCTCTTACTCAAAAGCTGACTCAGTTACTAAACATGGAGGTCCAGAGTTCTGGACACACCAAGGCAGGGCCAAGCCATCAGTTCAATCCCAGGAAGCCCCACTTACCCAACCATGGAGAGCTTTTGGCTAGGCAACAGGCAGTGCCTATCAAGCAGAGGCTACACTTCCAAGTAGGTGTCATCACCACAAGTAGGGTGAGAAGAATTAGAACTGGAATGATTGGAAGAAAGACACGTCATGAATAAAACATGAAAATATTATTCTAGACTATGAATCAAAAACTCAGGTCCAGAACACCGAATTCAGGCAAGCAGCATGAAATTTACTTAAACTTCTCCATTTCTATTTGGTTTGGACAACCCTGTGTTATCACAGTTTTGCTGTTGTTAATACTGTGTCAACACTTTCATTACAGGGCTCAATCTCCAGGACTTGTAAATGAACTGTAAACCTTATAAATGGAATTTAACATTCAAATCCAGGACCCTAAGCCCACAGGAAAGCCAAGAGAAAGACAAAGTTACAGGCTTTTTTTTTTTTTTTTTTTTGGTGTGATTTGAAATTATGCTAGGATTTGGCATAGCAAATTAAAACTCTGTTTGTTCCCTGGAGAGATTCCCAAATGTTGGTTGAAAATGAGAGATGATTAGGCTCTTTAGAAATGTTTCTGTTGATGCTGAATGTAGTTCAAGAACAAATATTTCAAGATTATTAGATGTGGGCACACTTGCATCATTGAGATAATTAAAGAATGTGTATTTAGAGTCTGCCTACCTCAAAAGGCCATTTTTCTAAGCGGTATTTCCTTGATATTTAATTCCCTGCACAGTGTCTACTTCCAGATAAGGAGTACGGACATGTCATGGTGTGTGTGAAGACTGGCTTTTGCTTCTCATTCTTAGCAAACAGCACACTCTTACTCGAGCACCCTTGATGATGGCCACAAGACTCCGTCTAGGCTGGCCAACTCTACCATACGCCACAGGGTGCCGGGCGCAGACCTGGTATTGTACAGAAAGGGCTTGGCTGTCAAGCTTCCCATTCCGCAGGTGGGCCCCAGCCAAGGAAGTCTGTGAAGAAGCCAGGTGGCAGAAAGCCCACTCTCGCACCCTCTGGGCTCTGATTAGGCATTTCTGGGTTTCACACTCAGCATCTCAACATCCAGCACACTGAACCGTCACTTACATGCAGTAGATATCTAACAATATTATAACTGTCCCTGGTCACATAGTTCTCTCTTCCTGGGACTTCGGCAGGAATGTCACCAACAAGGAATTGACAGAGTGCCAGATATCAACTTGTTGTTTATCCTTCCACTTTCCTAACTCACTGTTTTCACGTACGGCAGAGGCTTTGGACTGTACATGTAAGGACATGCACATGCCTTGCCATCAACTGTTAATGCATCACAAGATGAGATTCAGGAAGTTATACACATAGTTTTTTCTCCTTACATTCTTTGGTTTTCTGTAGCTACCCCACTGACATTTCACCACGGCACGTATTGCCACTGGCCTAGTGTTGGTGACCAAAGGTTAGCCTGACTTCCCTGCAGTGTGGCTTTTCTCACCCTGGTCCATGACATGGGAAGGGCATACATAGCTTTAGAACACCATAAGTAAACTAGCAAAAACCGTTACCTTTCAACCAAAGAATACAGTGAATCCATGAAATCACTTAAGCCACCCTTCCAGAGAGAGGGAGACTCAAAATGTTTTATGCAGCAACCTACAAGAAACTCATTTTGTGGGATGTTTCACATTCCAGCTCATGGTTTATTCCCCCATATATTCCTGCCAGTAATATCAACCAGATGTGGCAAAGAAGTCTGTGCAGAATTGTAAAAATTACAAGCATATTCTGTAATTCCAAAGCATTGTAAAGTCACAGCTTGGTTTTCTTTCCTTCTTTAAAAAAGAAAAAAAAAAAAGAGAGATTCAAAACAATTTCCAAGTTGGCAGAATGTTCTCAGTATAAGCACTGCCTGATCACTTTAGAAAAATCTTCTCTTCACCCAAAGAGTTAACGAGATCAAAAGTGCAAATCCTAAACCAATCTCTAATAAATGGGAGGGAATTTAGAAATGTCCACTTGCTATCATGTATTTTGGTCTATAAATTTCTCATATAATATTTCAAGTTTGAGTATCTGAGACTTCAAATAGAAGCATGTGCCCATATATGCTCCTCAGGGCATATAGTTTCAAAATCCTGAGTCACAAAAGCTTCATCCATCTATGGGATTTGTCCCCCATACGGCCCACCTCAGGAGGCATACAGTAAATTAGACACAGAGATGTCTAATGAAGCCCTAGGTTTATTCCTAATGATTTAAACTCAAGACTCAATTTTGTCATCTGTCTAGTAGGTACAGAAAACATATGTTCTAAGATTCACAAGAGAATAAAAGGAGTTTACACATGTATAAGGTGACGGTGTGACTAGTATATAGTAGATACTCAGCAACATATGGTTACTGCTCTCTTTCTCTTGAATTTGTAAAAGAAAAAATGTTTCTTAAGATAGATTCATAGGTAGGATACATCAACATCACCTGGAATGCCTATTTGCAAAATGAAGGCCAAGTCCCTAGGTCTATTTCAGATCTAACAAGCCAGGGTACAAAGCCTGGGAAACAGCAGTAAAGTGATTCTTTTCTGTAAGTTAAAGTTTCAGAATCAAATGGAGCCTGGATCTTTGCTCTGCAGGGCAGGGCTCTGGCCCAACGCTTCACTTGGTAGTTTGTTAGAAATGTAAATTCTTGCATCCCATTCCAGAATTATGGAACAAGAATCTACATTTCTACAAGATCCTCAGATGTTCAGCTGCCCAGTAAAGTTTGAAAAGTACTGGCCTAAATAACCTTTACACCTAACTCTAAAATTGTCTGGTGTAAGGGCCCACAAGACAATTTTAAATATTAGATGAATCTGCAGGCTTCTGTGCTCAGCCATATAAATCCTTAGTGGAGGGGGATAAGAAAGGTATTTTCTTTGCTTTCTCTCCTGGTTCTGGCTCGAGGTAGTACAGTATGAGTTCAAAGCACCAAGAGAGACGTGGTATCCACTGGAATCCATTATTTGTTCACATGTAAATTAAAGTGAAACCAACTTTCAAGGATATAATGAACCTTGGAGTCTATGAGGGACCACACAAAGCAAATAGAACGCTGACCCGCACTCCTCAGGGTTTGGAGGACAGAGAAAAAGGGAAGAAACTGAGATCCAGTTTGCAAGAATGTTGTCTGTGAGCTCTGAGTAGCTATGCCCCTTGAAAAGTGACCCCAAGTCTGTGATGGTGAGGCTGGTCTTACTGGCCCCTGGCCCCAATATCAGAGGCCATATGCCAGATAACACTCCTCCCTGTCCTCTAGACGAAACGACAGAGGCCTAGAGAGATCAAGTAACATGCTAGGACCACACAGATCCTCGGGATACAGCTCCAGGCGGGCTGCAGTCTCTGAAGCCCCCATCATCCTGATGGATGGGTTTTCTCATCCTATTATCATTTCACCACATCAGATAACAACTCCACTGGAAAATTGGCTGGGATGGGTTTTGTTTTCTCTGCCATTTTTTCACTTTTATAGCACTGTTTCACATCAATGCAGAGCTTTATAGAGACACATATTGCATGTAGTTATGTTTTAAAGTTGGGTGCATAATGAGAATATGAAGGTGCTACGAAGGGATCTGACAAGTAGCAGCAGGAGGCACTACCTAGAAGCGCAAGGCTTCATCGTTCAGTGAGTCTGGGCTCAGGTAGAGCTTCAACCAGCGGAAACCAGCCCTCACCGGGATTCTACTGGGCCCCTGGCAGGTTAGCTAGCTACTAACTTCTCATAATTGTATTACAGAAATCATTGTTAGGAATATAGGCTCTCGAGTCAGGCAGCTTGTGTTTGAACTCTGATTCTGGAAGTTATCGGCTCTGTGACCTTGGGCAAGCTGTCAAAATCTCTAAGACTGCCATGTGGGGAGAACAGGGTGTTCACCTCCTTAATCTGAGGCAGTGACAGAACAGATGCTGGACACTCTGAGGAGCACCTGACCCAAAGTAAACATGCAATAAACATGTAGGTGGGACTGACAGAAGCCGAAGTGCCCCTTCCCCTCAACTTCATACACTGAAGCCCCAAGTCTGAGTGCTTCAGATGGGACTGTATTTAGTCATTAGGTCTTCAGTGAAGGTGGAGTCACTAAAGCAGGAGCTCAACTCAGTATGACTAGTGTCCTTAAAGATCAGGCAGCAACACGAGGGCCAACTGTGTGAAAGGCAGCAAGAAGACAGCCATCCACAAACAAGGACAGGGCTGCAGAAGAAACCAATCAGGCCAGAACTCGATCTTGAAGCTCCAGCCTTCAGAACTGTGAGAAAAGACATGTCCATTACGTAAGTCACCCAACTGGTGGTGTTATGGCAGCCTGAGCTGCAAAACACAAGACTTTCTTGATGATAATCATACAGCTAATATCTAAGATGTAGAGTCGGGGTCTCTTGCCTAGGGTCATGAGGAGACAAGGTTCAAACTCAGGTCTGTAAGGCTCCAAGTTCCTGTACTTTGCGCTAAAATTGGGCTGCCTCAAAGAGATAGCTGGCATTCCTGAATGCAACTTCCAGTTCTCTAAGCATGTAGAGCAGGTAGGTATCTGAGATAAAAACAGAACCCAGTAAATGTCCAGAGTAGGTGCCAAGAAAGTTGCCTGGAACCAAAGGCTCAGTCCTGTGCTCTTAAACAGCAATGCTGCTCCACCACGATAACAGCCCAGTGACTTGAAGCTAAGCTGGCTGACCGTATTTCATACTGTTGTCAGCTGCCTGAGGATTAACTTTCCAACTCTCTTGCTACTGTCTACCCCGAGGGAAGGACAGCATGCTTAATTCCAGTGGCATGTTTTCAAAGCTGCCAGACATCTCACAGAACTAATTGGGAAATAATTAGAGCCCTTGGTCCTGCTTTTGCAAGTACAGGTTTTAAACCATTTCTAAATATTGAATGGCCACTCTGAACCTGAAGCCATGGCAGGTGAGCCACCAGGACTGCAGGGGGCCGCTCACCCACCTGTGACAAGGCCAAATTCAAGAAACAGTGGCATCCCTCGGAGCCTCTAAAGCTGGTGAATCGGGGAAAGTGCAAAATATTTTAATCACTTTAAAGATTTTAATCACCTTGCCTTTTGTTCCTTCTAAAGAATTGCTGGCAACATTACCACTTAGCATTTGATAACAGAAACCCTTTACTGCCTTTCCCAGTACAAGTGAAAGAAAAAGCTGAAATGCGCACAAAAAGGAGAAATTGATAGATTCACCATCACATAAGGGGCCCGATTTCATCCTTCCCTCTCTAGAAGAGACAACCTACAGGCAGAAAGATAAAGAAGGACACCTAGGGCCACACAGCTTATAAACAGCAGAGCCAGTACGAGGAGCTGGATCTTCCCACTCAAGTGCAACCCTTCTTCAATCCTCATAAATTTTGGAGCCTGGACTCTTTTCCAGGTGCTGAATTCCCCCCCCCCCCCCCCCCAGATCCCGAAGATCTAGCAATTATACCACTCCCATGAGTCATCCAGCAAAAGTTAACCACAGCCATCTTTTCACTGAGCACTTTGTGCTATACTTCATGCTTAATGGTGTCACGAGTAATTTTTATTTACCCTAATAACACTACAGAGGGGTAGGTTTTGTTATTATCTATTTTAAGCAACTTGCCCAAGGTTTCGTGGCACATGATTGGCAAAGCCCCATCATCTTTTACTGTCCTGTTTCATCTTATCCCAAGCCCTGTTTCAGGTGCCAGGCAAACCCTGAAAAAGAATAACACACGGTCCCTACAACTTATATTGACAACCTTATGTGAGGATGGCAAGGAGCACATATTTATTGAGTGCTGAGGTCATGACACTTTCCTGGACATTTTGCTGTGGACCACAGCAATGTTACTTCCTGCTGTAGGACTCAATGGTCCATGCTCTGCACACTTTGAGAACAGTCTAAGAGGAGTCGTGCACCACGGATGTGCTCATGAAACAGATGGTACTAAATCTAAGGGAGGATGTGGGTGGGAGAAGCACTTGGATACGTGACAGCCCCTCTGTCAGTCCTTGATGACATAACTTCAGCTCTCCAGCCTGGGTTGTTTCCATGGCAGTATAGATGGTAGAAAAGGGAAGGTCTTCACAGATCTAGAAGTGCATTGAGCCCCAGTTCTGCTGTCACCTGGATGAACAACTACGGATAAGTTAGACAGCCTTTCTGCTGTAGTTTGGATCTGAATTTTCCCCAAAGGTCCGTGTGATAAAGGCTTGTACCCCAGGGTGGTGCTACTGGGAGGTGGTGGAGCCAGCCAAGCAAGCAACAGCAGTTTTTCAACGGGACTTCTCCATAACATGAACTGTGTGTGGCATGTAGGGCTAATGAAAGAAGAGTCATACTAGAAAGATCTTAGGATATTGGGGACATGCCCTCAGAAGGAATTAGGACTCTAGTCATCCCCTCTTCTCTCTGCTGCCTGCCCATGAAGACAGCAACGATGCTCATCCATCCACTCCTGCCATGATGTGCCTACTCACTGCAAGCCCGAAATAATGGTGCCAACCAATCTCTATGAAACTGCCAGCCACAATAAGCCTTCCTCTCTCGAGGTTTACTTTGTCCAATACTGTGTTACCGTGATAGAAAGGTAACTAATACCTTGTAAGCTTTAGAAATAGATTCAACAATTTTTTAGGGGGTAGGATTGGTATGAGGCTGAATCTCAGAACTGAGACCAAGTTCTAAGTAAGGTGTGGCTTTTTAGTTATACCAGATTTATGAGAAAGTAACGTGAGCTCTCCAAGCTTGAACTTTACTTGTCTCATCTCTAAAACTGGAGTATTGGTGGCGGTTTAGGCAAGGAACTTCTGAGAATGAAAATAAAACACATTCTCCGAGGTCAATTATCCAAAATTAAATCCTAATTCTGCCACTAGGTCGCTGGGTAGTTTTATGATGCTTGGTAAGGTCAGAGACCTTTTGAGCATCCACTCCTTTAAGCAGAATAGCACTAACAATAGTGCCAACAACACAGGTTTGTCAGAAGAATCAAATGAGTTAATAGACAGAAAGTGCTCTGAACAGCTCAGAGGCACTCAAGGCGTTTTGCTAGTGTTATTATCTGAAAATGTTACTGCAAGGATCTGAAGTTCTCATTTAAAGTACAGAGGGATGATCAATACGTTTATAGATGTCTGTTGTCTGTAAGGCTGGCATCTCTTCCTGTGTCTTCTGATAACAGAATTGCCCTTTCCTGTGGGGAACCCAGACCCTACACAAGTAGAGGAACAATGACCCAAGTTTGTTCTATCACAGAGCACTGTCACATAATGCAACAGCCATTTGCTCAAATGAGTGTGATTCAACTAAGTAATCAGAGTGCATGCTCTTTTTTTTTTCCTACCAGAGTGTTGACAAAGTCATTGTCCACTGGGATTACAAAATTAGTATGTTGTGAGTCTTCTGTTTCGGCTTGTCATTATGTTCTGTGTCCCAACAGATGGAGAAAACAAAAGAAAGTCCTAGCGACCTCGCTGAGCCCCCGAACCCAGCTGTCTCTGAAGCTGTAACCATGCTTGAACTTCTCAGTTGCATGAACTGATGATGCATTTCTTCTCAGGGTTAGACTGACTTTAGCAGCTTCCCTGGCAACCACATTGTATTATTAATACCACAGCATAGGTTCTTAAAAAATACCACTTCCCTCCTCCAAACATGTCTGTTTATACCATCATTCTTTTGAAAAAATATTTTTGTGTAAAACACTGAATATTAAGCAGTTTCTATCTATAATTAAGTCTAATAAAAAAGCAAAGCAAGGTCCAGCATTGCTGCTTATCCTGCAAGGTACCCACCCCACAGAGCATCAGCCGCGGAGTGCCCAACGAGCCCTCCCTGGAAACGCTCGCTTGCCTCTTGATGCAGTGCTCTTTTAAAACACAGCCAGTGGCATATGCATACACACTCATGATTGCACATTTATTGATTTCTAATTTGTACCCTGCTTACATCCAAAAAGGCCCTGGAGTGGCTGACAAAATAAGACAAAGACATAATAGGGCCATTAAGAAAAATCAAAGATCAAGCCCAAAGAGAAAAAGCAATTGCTGATTACAGCTCAAACCTCTGTTAATATAGTTGCTTGAAAAAAAAAAATATATATATATATATATATAAAAATTTACCTTGCAGCTTTCTGGCAGCCTCTTAGATTGTGCCATGATAAGCCACGAGGAAAACTTGGCATCCTTCACGTTGGTACCTCTGCACCCACCCAGAGACTGAACCGGAGCCCCAGGGTAGAGCTTGCTGAATAAATGAACGTGTGAATGAGCGGATGGATCCACAGGCCAATGAGTGAAGGAAACAGCTCTCTGAGAACACTGTTTATGTTCTTGGGCCTATTATCATGCACGTATCCATGCCTACCCAGCCATAACTGACTGAGCACCTGTGTGTGCCAGTCCCTGCAACTGGCTCAAGACCCACAGAGGAATGGATACCAAAATATGGCGAACACCATTTTTGTTTTCCAAGCTGCAGGTGTCTGGCTTAGAGCTAAAACTCTCTTTAATTTATCTCAATGCTCACTGCAAGTCCTACTCTCTTCATGCCTCCAAAATATGACAGAACTAAGGTTGTACAGGCAAAGTATAGAAACAATGATAGTTATCTTGGTCCTTGTACATACAAAACACCTTACACACCATAAAGCATGAAGGCACACTATTATCTCATGGGACACTTGGAGATCCTCTGCAAGGTGGAGATCGGGGGAGATGACATCTCCATGTAGTGATGAAGACATCTGGGCATGGAAGGGACAGTGCTTCTCCCAAACTCTCTCAGTTAGAAAATGGCAATCAGGATATAACCCAGAGACCTGTTCTCATTGTCTGCCATTCCTTCTCTGCCTAGATGAAGACTAGCCCTGTACACAATGGTCATCACTGGGCTGTCACAGGGAGGCTTCTATGAGCAAGAACCAGCCCACAGACGACCCACAGCTGCAGAAATACTTAAATCCCACTTGCTCAAAGCAGTCCAACAGCTCTAGCCTCTCGGGCACTCTCCCTCTGCCTAGAAAAAGATGCTGAGATTTCACAAGGAAAGCATATAGGTACACTTTTGTTTTTGGAGGCAGAGTCTCACTCAGGTAGTTCAGGCTGGTCCTAAACTCACTATGGAGCCCAGGCTGACCTCAAACTCATGGCAATCCTCCTGCCTCAGCCTCTTGAGTGCTAGGATTACAGACATGCACCACCATGCCCAGCTTATGTGGTGCTGAAAAACTGAGCCCAGGGCCTTGTGCTTGCTAGGCAAGCGCTTTAACCGCTGTGCTGTTATCCCTCCAGCCCTCGGTTACACTTGTCGAACAGGTACAATGAACAGGTTGAAAAGGTACAACGGAACACTGGGTAGAAAGATAGGTAATTTTCCCCTTTTTATTAACAGACATGTGATTCATAATGGTTATTGGTTAATTGGTTAATGGTTATTGGTTGGGTATTCTGCATACAAATATATCATGTCAACATGGTTATTTGATGAGTTTTTAAAGGGAAATGCTATGTCATTACCCTCTGTACTTGCAAAATTCCACATCCATGGATCCAGACAACTACTGATTAAAAATTTAAAAAAGAATTGCATCTGTACTAAACATGTGCGTCTTTTGGCCATCTCTCTTAAACAGTAAAAAAATATTTACACAATATTAGGTATTACAAATAATTTTATGATTATTTAAAGTATACAAAAAGATATGTGTAAGTTATTATGCAAATACTGTAGATTTCTGCATCCACGAAGGTCTTGGAACCAACCTTCTGTGGATATCTGGGGACAAGTGAATAGGAAAGGGGAATTTAAAGACCAAGATGGTTTCTGATACATTCCTTTGGCATTGCAGACCCAGTTTTGCTAGACATTGGCGCTGCTGATCTATACGCAGGTGGATGCAGACTGGGGACATACACTTTCTCATTTTTAGCAGTTAACTAGGAAAGTCAAACAAGAAAAATGGAGCATATGATGAAAAGAGCCCTTGAAAAAGTGCAGGTGTGGCCTAGAGAGTCAATCAAGACCAGCGCATCACAGAATGCCCAACAGCCCTGTCCTATTCTTGTTCTAACAAAGGGCTCTTTAAAAATACACTGAGGTACATAGTCCAGGAGTATATGTCTCTGTTTTTAGATGTATATATCTATTTTTCTTCCTTAATGCAGACTTTATTCTTAAGTACAAACACTGACAGGTGCTTCACATTTTGCCGTTTATGCAGACCTACATGTATTATTTGATGGCATAAATAGGCATTAAACACAGCCAAAAGGAAGGAGAATCGTATCCACCACATCCACACTTCTCCAGTGGAGTCTTCCCAGCTAGGCTAGCAATCTTACCACCGATGGTAAGGAGTCAGACATCGTGTGTCCATTCAGGAAGTCAGCCTTGGGTAATCTGGGTCACCCCAACATATACACTCATCACCATCAGCACGATTCCAGTTACAAGGTCATTGAGCTATTCATTGTCAATAATTAACACTTGCCAAGCACAGCCACAACACATAAACCACAGTCTTTACCACAATCTGCATTCTAAACTCTCACAGTGAACAAAAGCAAAGACGTATCGCCTTTTCCTTCCTCATACTATTATGGACTATTCTGGAAGATAAGGCAAAAGTCAAGATGTCTTTTTCCCACCAAACCAAAGACCTCGAGATCCAGATTTCTTGGAGTGGCCATGAGAGGATGCGAACCGTGCGCAGGAATCTATGCCAGCCAGCAAGGTGGTGAAATTGAAATGCTTGGTCCAAACTAATTTTGTGTGAGACCACTGGAAAAATCTTAAGCAAGTTAACTGAGCCCAAAATGCCCCTCAGGGAATTTTCCTGAAGTAAGCTCAGACACAAATTAAACGGAGAAGTGTTTTCCCTACCACACATACGCAGCTCTCACTGGCCACTTAAACTGCTAATCTCAAATAGGAGTGAGAAGCCAGACCTGGAGGTATCAGGGATACCCCATTTCCAAGACCTGCTCTGAATTTCAAGGCCAGGGCCTAATTGCCAGTCTTCACAGCATAAGTCATCATATACACACACAACCATGGTCTCGTCATCAACGCCACACAAAGTAACAAATGAGCTGACTCTACTCACAGTCTGGTGAGCTTCGGTGTGCTCTGGAAAAGCAATTCTGGAAGGACCTGAAGCTTATTCTTGTTAAGGCGCCTATAGAGAAAAAGAACAGAAATACGTCAAGGAGATATTAAATTGAATCAAATGCATCCACAGGCACTGCTTCAATCAATCAATCAATCAATCAATCAATTCACCCATCAACAGGTATTAAGAGACTCAATCTTCCAATGTGGGATGTTCAACATGTGTGGCTGACTTTGTAGTCAAGCTGGAGATGCAAGGCCAAGGTCAGTCATTACCATAATTATTGCACATGTGTCATGCTTCCCCTCCTCCAGCAGAAGTCTAAGACTGACATCACTAATTGATCCCATCTTTTTTTTCCATGGACCCCAGACAAGAATTTTGAGATTTTTCTCAGCATGAGCTCTGGGTAGTTATTACCAAGTGATGGAACTGGTATGTCAAAGAGGCACCTAAAAGCATAAATTAGACATCAAAGAAAATATTCCAGATCATAAATGGTGGTAGTAGTTGGCAGTTGCTATGGGAACAGAGAAGAGGGCAAGGTTGATCATTAGAGACTGAGAGACCAAATGCAACCTCTGGCTTCCTTTTGACCTCAGCAGAGTTGCATTATGACTTCCATGGGTCCCTGACCTTTCTGCTTTTTGTGGGCTGCCTTCTTCATGACATTTTTACAGATTATATTTTACAATTATGTTGACATAAGAACAAATGCATTATGAGACATTTATTTCAACCTAAAAATTCATCCTTTCCTTTTTTATTTTAAAAGAGAAATTTACAGGCCCTCACGGTATTCTGGGCCCTTGGCACAGCCCCCAGTAAGTCTAATAAAGGAATTTAATCAGGGTTAAGGGGACCAAAGTTTAGGGATGAGGTGTGGCTTGATCTAAAACTTGACCCAGTAGTGATGATCTGTGTTGGATGATGGCCGACAGAACCAACCCAAGTCTCTTTGGAGCAAAACCAACGTTAAATGCCCAGGAGAAGGTAGCCATTTAAGTTTTCAAGGGACACTGAGTCACTGTTGTGTATGAAGGTTGCTTGCCAGCAGGATGTAGCCCAAAAGACAACTCCTGCCCTTTGCTAGCTCTGTATTATTCTATTCTAGCATCTATTCATAGCCTAATCAGTGAGCATTATTCTCCCTTTTTCATATGAACCCCTAAACCTTTGTTTAAGCATATACTTCATAGTCTCCAGAATCCTACAGAGTAGAGCAGAGAACACTTTATAGCTTAGATGAATTTTTCCAACTAGAATGACTAGAACACGCCTGGTTACAAGGGACAGCTACGTCATCCATGTCTTAGAGCTACGAAAACTAAGGAAAAGGAAACTGAGTCCCTTCGTAGCTTCTGACCCCAAACCTGTGTTCTCTCCTTCTCCTGAGCTCATGCAGACATGGCATCCTATGTGGGATCTTGCTACTATTTCCTTTTTTGTCCTAGGTCCATGGACAGAAACCTCAGCAGGATGGTGGACTAGAAGAGGAAAAGGGAGCAAACGTGGAGGACAGCAGCACTGAAGGCACTGTCTAATAAGGCGCCTCTCAAAAAGGAGGCGGATGAGGCCCTGCCAGGACTCATGGGTTTGTGCTAGGTACAATCAGGAATGCTATCCTAGAGGCTTCTAATTAGCAGGAGACATGGGATAAAGGCTAGGAAGTCAGGTGAGAGAATTTCTAGTTTCCTGTTCATTCCCATGGCTGCCTGATTCCTATAGTAGTGCTCTTTTTTGTTTTTTTAAAAATCCTAATGAAGTCACGTAACACAGATCTTACCATCTTCACAATCTGCAAGTGTACAGCTTAGTAATGCTGGGAAGTTTCATTTCGTTACACCACTGACTCCAGTATTATTTTATCTTGCAAAACAGAAACGCCACACCTGTTAAACTGCAATTTCCCATCTCCTCCTGTCATAGCTCGCTGCATCACCATTCTGCTTCTCTCTCCACGAATTTGCTTTCTGCTTTTGACAACTCCTGCTGTCCTCTTTTTAAGTGCTCCTGTCACCGAGCGAGGAAACCAGTTCTCTCGCTGTTCAGAGCACTCTCCGTGTGGTCTGTCCCAAGTCCTTTGTAACAAGTGAAGGCAACTAGTTCTGAGAAGGCAGGGTGTTACGATTCTTGTGGTTAGCCAGACCTCAGTACAGGTCTGGTGTATCATACTCTCATGGCACAATCTTGGGAAGTCACCTAGTCCTTTGAGCCTGTTTTCCCTCTGCAAAATACTTTTGTTTTGTTTTTTTAGTTTACACGGAGTCTTAAATGATCCAGAATATATGCCACTATTCGTAACTACAGTAGAGTTAGGCAATAAAAACCAGAATAATGGTTACTAAATCCTACATGCATGTCAAACACTGCTACATATGGCCTTGGCAGGACCTCCACCGCAACAGAGCCAGGAACTGGCAGTGTTAAGATCCCAGGAGGTAAAGTCTATCCATAAGGCCATAGCAAGGAGGTGGCATTTTCAGGATTTCCAGACAGCGTGGCTCCACAGCCTTGGTTCTCAACCACCTAAAAGCTCAAAATGACAGCTTCCTCTTCCTGCTTCCTCCTCCTCTTCCTCCTCACCTTCTTCTTCTTTCTCTTTTTATGTCAGGTTATCATCTCTTCCACCTCAACTCAGACAAAGGTCCATCCTGGGAACATGACCCTCCGTGAAAAAACTATCTTGGAGGTCCCTAAGGCAAGAACTTACAAAACCTGGTAACGGAAACATTCAGATAGCCAACACTTGAAGCAAAAGTCCTAAGAGCCAGCCTGCTTGCAGTGGGTTTTACTGTCTTAAAAGCCCAAAACCAGAGTTGAAGCTAAAAATAAAATGAGCTCAGCTCAGAGGCTTTTGGAAGGGAAAGAATAATTTTCATTTCTTTACTGATATTTGTGGCTGGACAAAAATAAAAATTCAACCAAATTTAGCCAATTGTGATCTGCCTGCTGCTTCATAAACCCTGAGTGAAGCTACTAAAGTGACCAGGCCAGGCTCTAATTCCAAAAGCCCTGGGGCCTTTCCACTTCAGCTGGGGTGGCTCATGTGTTGGTTCTCCATAATGGAAGCTTCCTACTGTATTTCCAGGTCATTCCAGAACTTATTTCCATTTACTAAGTGAACAGGCAGGCCTGAAAAGTATTGTAGGCTACATAAGGTGCATTTTCCATTTGACTGCTGAAAACGCAGACTCTGAGGAGGACAAGGAATGGAACGCAACGTGCTGTTCTGTGAGAGGAAAAGATAAGCGTTGGATCGCAGGCAGTGGCTGGTGGCCACACTGCACTCATGCCATCTGCTGCTCTGTTACTCTGGCCCCACAGGTAGATATATCTGACCATAGTTCAAACTGGAAGTAATCCATGATACTGGATAGTGAGCTGGAATGACTGGGACAAATGCAAGGGCAGAGGTCACCAAACAGAATGTGGGCCAAGTCACATTGCAGTTCAGCCTAAATTGTGAAGCTCTAAGAAACATAGGTTCTTCTTTGTGGAGCCACTGAAAGCCTTCCTGGAAGTAGCTGGGTACACACAATATAATTAGAAGTTTTTGCTACTTTGTTGGTTGAATTTGGCCATTTAACCAAACATTCTTCCATCTACTCAACCATCCATTTATCCATCCAACTATCTGTTGAATTTATCCATTCACCCACCAATTATGCTTTTATTCATTCAATCACCATTTATACATCTATCCTACATCTCTACAGTCTTGTCTGAATATACAACAGTGGACAAAAATTCAATTCTCTCCTCTAAGAATGGTGGCCTTGTAAGAGGGACCAATGGAAGATGCAGAAGTGAAAGCAAAAATTGCATCATGATCTGTAAGCAAAGGTGTTGTGGGATCACAGAGGAGAAATAGCTACTCTGGCCATGGATCAAGAAAGTTTTCCTAAAAAAAGTCTGAATTTAGTTTTGGAGGATGAGTATGATCCTTCAGGAGACATGGAAAGTTATCACTAAACTGAGAGTACGTACATCCTCAGGGGGAATCGGAAGTCTGAAGAGCAGGCTGCACTGCTGAAGCGTGCAGGCGACTTGCGCGTACAAGCTATGAAGGTGAACAGGGAGGCAGAGGCCATATCACAAGGGGCCTGTGGATAAAGGATTTGGACATGGCTTTTTATGAAGGGCAATAAGGAACAATGGAAAGGATGTGAGTGAGAGAATGACCATCTGGTTTGAGTTTTAGAAAGTTCCCTCTAACAGTAAATCTGATTTGAAAGAAGATGAAATTGAAAGTAAGGAGACCAGTAAAAAGGGCTGTTGAGTAATCAATGTGACCCTGTGAAGACTCAGTTAAGGCTGACAGTGGTAACAAAATGTAGGAAATAGAATCAACAAGGTTCTACGAGTGACTGCACGTGACAGTTGAAGGAATGCAGGAGGGGGGTATTAAAAATAGCCTGAAGGCTCCAGCTTGGGTAACCAATCAGTTGAAATTACCAATCAGTAATGAATCAAATAGATAACAGAAGGCCATGTAGAAGGTGATGTGTTTCAGAATTTCTGTAGAACTGAGGTCTCTCAAATACGCTTTGACAACTAATAGCTCATAACAGCACTGCATAAAGCCCTCTGCATGTCTCAATAAAACCCAGCAGCAATTTCTGGAGGACAGTACTCTTGAGTATTGCTAAGTACAAAGATAGAAGCCTTGGCCAAAGTTAAACTCCACCAACATCATGGTGAGAAGCTCTCAAATCAGACACTAAACCTGTGTTCTTATATAATGGGTACAATGATATATCTAGCCCTTCATTACAAACTGTCTTGATTTTTTAGATCTTATCATCGTATAAAAATTCTAAAAGTCCTTCCAAATGGAAACTGCATCTAACACATCATTTGTGTCCCACGCAGCCAACATAGCTCTAGAATCACAACAAACTTTTCAGAAGGGCTTGTTGAATTTTATGGATAAGTCTAAAGTCAGGAATGCCCAACTCCAATAGCTTGGGGAGCAAGTGGCCTTCTTGGACTCAGGAAAGCAAACCATCCGTGTAGTCTCTCAGAGACCCAGCTTTTGGACTAACCTGCCCCACTCACCTGCAAAGCAAGAAGGGAGTGGGACCCACTGCTGGGACCCACTGCTTCCTATCACATAGGAATGGAAAGAACCACGGTTTCTAAGTCCCACAGCACAGAGAGCGCAGCAGGTGCCTTCCTGCTCTCAGGGAGGTGTGGAATGTCTAGCTGCTTAGTTAGAGTTTGAGTGAGGGAGAAAGTCAAAGTGTGCTGACCTCTAAATGTGACCAAGACTGCTTGTTTTAGTAACTCAATTGGCTCTTTTTCCCAGACAGATTCTTAGGCAAACTGGATTCTTTCTCTAATGGCACTTTTAGAAACACACATGTATCCACACAGCAGGGTCAAAGTGACTTTAAGTAGCTTTGTTATTCAGAGCAGATGCCTCACACCACTCTTCATGGAGAGACGGAAAAGTTGTAGGCTAGGAAATACCATGGAAGATAGCAAACTCTAGGGTAAGCTGCAGAATTCTTGAGCTTGAGCTACAAGTTGGCACCATCATCCAGGAGGATGAATAGATAGCACTGTAAATTAAAAGCAAAAAACTTGAACTGTGGGGCAGGAGGGTTGTGGATTTGGAGATGTTTCTACCAATTTTATACTCTAACTACTGATGGTCTCTTACTTGCTTGATTCCTTCACATGCCAATCAAAGCAAATTCAGGCCCCTTTTCCTGCTACAGATTAAATGTAAAATGGATGTAATTTGATCAATTCAATAGGCAACCTGGCCTGTGGTCACTGTTGGGTTACAGCACTCCAGTCAGAAATAACCTCCACATGTGTGCCAAGGAGGTCTAGCAGTTCAAGGCCGATCCTCATGGTCACTTTCATTGGGGGACTACTGCTCTTTGCTTTAAAGCTGTCTCTCCTATGGAGCTGGGAGGGATAGCCTTTTTGATCTGCGATCATAGTTCTTCCTTTAATAGAAATTACGGACCAATCCAAGATTTGTTTTCACGGTTTAGAAGCAAGCTGACCTGAGCCTTGGCTTCCCTAGCATTTAAGCATATGCTCAATGACATTTAGGTTAGCTAACACCAGTTTGAAAATTGGTTATTTTTAGTTTTTAACTTTCAAATGTCCTGAGAGCAATTAAAAACCTTTATGTTGACATTTTTGAAGGAGGACTTTGTTGTCAGCCTGAATCTTTTGCCCCTGAGCCATCATTTCTTCATTGAAGTTGTTTATGAAAACGCTTTTAAAGATAACTTAGGATTATTTTAGGAACACAATTATTATGTAACAGCAAAACATGTACCTCACAGGATACCTGAGAAGGCTGAATGGTTTAACACCTGCAAAGGGTCCTGCAGTTTTTCTCAAGGGCTCAATAAATGATAGTGTTTGCAGCTACTGTTATTATCATTATCAACATCCTCAGTGCTGCCACAGTTCAAAACTACAAATTTATTTCCCCTCCAGATGACTGTATTGGTCAGCAAGGCAGTAACAAATGGGCTCCAAAATCTCACTGGGTTAACATAATAAACATTATCCTGCACTCGCATCTGATATGATACCATAGAAGACTCGTAGTTCCTCTGCTAGAGGAACAGGGGAGGGGAAATACACCATTCTTAGTTCCTCGGGCCCAGTTGTGACTCATCACTTCTCTTCTCAGCCTATTGGCTAAAACTAGTCACACAGCACAAACTTAACTGCAAAGAAAGCTGGGAAATTTACAGCAACACATTGAGGGCTGGTGAGAACTTTTATAATAACTCACATACGGTAAGCAACAAAGCAGCAGTGATGACTTCTTTGTCCTTGTCCTTTCTTCTTCACAATCCTTTTTTCATCTGTTAACCAAAGTACTATCTGCTAAAGGCCGTTGTGTTGGGTGTTATCAATGTACTGTCTCATTTTGTATTTAATGTAACTCTTAAAGTAGACATTGAAACAGAAGTACAGAGAGGTTATGTAACTTTTATAGAGTCACACAGCTTATAAATAAGGCTTTAACAGAAGTCTCTTGGACACCCAAACTTGAAATGTGGACTCTTCTTCCATTCTGGCCCCTTAAGTATCTGTCCTTGATTGAGCAGGAGGCTGCTCAACAATCCCAGAAGAAATGCTACTAAGAAGAAACATCTGTCTATTTTATAGCTAGGAATATTGAGTCCAAGCAGATTAAGAAACTGACTTTGTACCCACATGGGCTTACTGCCCAAGGCCCAGCTCTCACCCTTGATTTCAGAGGAGGCTCTGATGGATCTAGGAAATCACTACGCTAGGGCAGGTGAGGAATTCTGAGCCATCTGTAAAGGGGATGTATCATTGTCTCTCTCAGACCTAAGCAGTCTGTCCATTCCAAAATTCCTGTGTTCTTAGCCCTTGTACACACATATGGGTGGCTCTAATTGCTCCACATAGCAGCTTACATGTGCAGTTCTTAGAGAATTCCGGACTTCCTCAGAAACTGGCCTTACGGCGACCCACTCGGGACTTCCTCTTGAGAACAAGCACAGAGCCTTACTGGTAACCCCTTTTAAACTTTCTTACCCTTCACATCGGACCAATTTTCTACCAATTACACAGTTTTTAGGGAAATGCAGAGCAAAACAATGGCCTCGGCATGCCTTGTCTCTGACCTCTGCCCCCGCTGCTGCCATATGTGCCCGAATACTCTTGTACACAGAGACTTTGACTCCAGACGACAGAGGTGGGAGGCAGAGAATGGCAGGAGTCCTGTCTACGCAGTTTCGGTGGAAAATTACAGGCCCCTTAAAGAATGAGGCGAAGGACAAAAAAAAAATCCACCCATTCCAGGGTTGCTGACTCCAAGTCTGGAGTCACCTTGCCGAGCACAATGGAGAAGGAACCCTACAGGATACAGTCAATAGGCTGCTTTCAGTAGGACTAAAGCCAGGAGCCAGAGGATTGAGCATGGAACTGTGTGAGTACGTGGAGGCCTCAGGCTGCTACGGCAGGAGAAAAAAAAAAGCATAATTATGCATACAATCTGAATATGCATGTATGCCTGCATAAATACACATGACACACACAAGACACACATAGTCAACACAAGGCATGTGAAAATTTAAAGATTTGTGTCAGTCACAGAGCTGGTCACTCTTCTAAAAAGTCACACCACTTCAAATGGCCAAAGCTCAAATCCCCATAGTGACCTCTTCATTCTACACCTGAAAATGGAGCCAACAGGAAAGGAAATTCTAGGCTCAAGAAAGCATCCTAGATCCCTTATGAGATTCCTCCAGCTTGCAATTTTCTCTGACTCAAGGTCATGATGGTCCCTTCTCTGAAAATGTTCTTTAATCTGCACCTTGGGTGGCAGCTACAGAGGTTTTAAGTAAGAAGTGGTCGAATTCTGTAAATAATTTGAAGGTGAAAGATACAGATTTGGTGATGAATTAGATATGAGGCTTGAGAAAAAGAGGAATGAAGGATGATGCTGAGGTTTTGGTCTGGGCATGATTTTTTTTTTGGAATGTCTATCATCCAAATGGGGTAAGACTAGGGTTAGAATAGTGTTAGAGAGCAAGAAATAGATTTAAATTAAATTTGATATGCCCATGTACATCCAAGTATAGATTCCCAATAACAACTGTAGGTGCAAGTCTGGGCTTTAGGAAAAAAGCAGATGGTACCAAAGCCAAAAATCTGGATGTGATCACTATGGCATGAATATAACAAAGGAAAAAGGAATAAAGACTGAATGATGGTCGGATCAGTTACCCATGTGGTGAGAGGAGAAAAAACAGAGTAGAGCTGTGAGGACCAAACGAAGACAGAGTTCCAAAGGCTGAGGAACAGAAAAGCTGGATGGGTTCATCAGCTGTAGCTGAAGAGTGAAGACAGAAAGATGTTGGATTTAGCGACATGGGCTCACTGGTGACCCTGGAAATAACAATTTGGTCTATAGATAGCAGGAGATATTAGTTGGAGTGGTGAAATTTTTTTTTAAAAAAGAGAAGAATTTTTTAGAAAGCAATGCTTTTGAGATATTTTGCTGTAAAAAGGGATGACAACAACAACAACAAAAATATGCTGACAGCTCAAAGGGGACATGATGTCAAGGAAGGTTCTTCTGCTTTTGAGATGAAAAAAACTATGACATGTTTCTATGCTAACGACAATGATCCAGAAGACAGAGTAAATTGATACAACAGGACTATAAAACATTTTTAGAATGATATTTCTGAAGAGGCAGTGGGGGAAACTAACGGAAACACAAGATGGAGATGACCGCTGATAGAGATAAGGATGAGTCACCTATAGCTGAGCAGGGAAGGCAGACGTTTGGGGACAGTGTACAGCAGGCTGGTGGAAGGTGCCTATGGAATGCTTCCAAACGTTTTGGTTTTCTCATTGAAAAAAAGAAAGCCTGATTATCAGCAGAAATTGAGGAGAAAAAAGGACGTGTTTGATGGCTGAGAAAAGAAGGTGTGGAACAGTGGTCTAGGAAGGGTGGAAGGGGCACCCAGCCGTAGCAAGCGCTCACTAGAGTTTACTCATCCTGTAAGTGATATTAACCATGTAAGACGTGCTTTTCTTCAGCCACTTTCAAGTTCTTTGGGTGGCAGTGTACAAGCAACATCAGGTTGAGTCCAGCTATAGGTGAAGCTTTTCCAGCAACTATAATAGAAGGCAAGAGAAAAATGGAGTTGGAGGCACGTGTTCATAGTAATTATGGGCTGTGAAATCTATGCTGGCTAAGAGGGGAAAGGAGTCATTAAGAGATTAGGAGATCATTAGGTCACAGTAACAAGCAAAGAGTGTCTATAAATTATAGGCTTCTGAAGGGTTCAGACCTCCTGAATAGAGAATGAGGATGGGGCTTAGAGAAGCTAAGGCCTACATCACCCTAGTTCTGCCCCAAATGAGTTCAACTTACATGTCTCTGAGCCTAGGTCTTCTCCATCAACAGAGTGGTTTGTGTGACATGATTCCTAAGATCATCTATCCTGTTCACCTTAATCTGAAATCTGGATAGGATACAGACTTGGATTCTGAGTACAGCTCTCAGTGAACTGTCTAGGATTTAACCTCCTTTCACCTTGGATATTTTTTTCATGTAAAAAAAATGGGAATCATGGTACCTACTAGACCACCCATTCAAATACTGAGTGCTGTGAAAAGAATTACTCTCTTGGTCACAGCAACTCAAAACAATTTCTAGCAACTACTCAGTAAATACCTGCTGTTTGGTTGGTTGATTCGTTGGAGAAATAAATTAATGAATATCTGCTTCACAGATCTCACGGAATTATTGAGAAACAACTGTGATGAGGATGGTAAACTCTGTGAAAAACTGAAAGTGCTGTAAACTATACAACATTTCCCAAGGATCTCTGTACTGAAGATTTCATTTCTTGCCATAAAAAACACAGCATCTCATTAGGAAACTTTAAGACTATTGCAATCAAGTTCCCACCACCACAAGAAGGACGATGCATGCACATGGCCACATGCTTGCAAAAACATCCAGAGAGCTTGGAGAATGAGCCCACACCATCTGACTGGTCCATTAAGGTGAGGTAGAGGGCAGGGGGCCTTTCTGAGTGATGGTGAAATCAACATGAGGGTGCCCAATCACGGTGAGAGAGGTTTCCATACCAGCAAAGTAAGAGAAAGATCAAAGGAAAAGACAAACACAGAATATTCCCAGAGGTTAACTTACTCTTTCCAGTGAAGCCTGGGCATAAATATGGAAGAGCTTAGGTGTTACATTGGGGGCAGAGAAGAAAGACCAAGAATTCCTTGCAACTTAGCATTGCTCTGTAAAAGCAAGTTCCATCAAGACACTGAGCATGTCGTGAGCAGCCTACGGTTAATGCCTCGTCATTTATACTAGAAATTAAAAGTACTTTAGGCATCCATGAGGATTTCCCCTCCCCACCTTAAAATCCTTAAAACAATGCAGTAAAGCTGGTTTTAAATAAGAAACTGTGAGCCCAGCCCAATCCAGGCTTTCCACATCCTCTCTGGGTTATTCTAGGTCCTTCCTCAGGGTCTCTAACCCCTTCAATCCACCCAGGTAGGAAACAGACAGATGCAAATTGAAAGAGAAATAGTCAGCCAGAAGATGTCAGTGAGGCCAGGTGCGACTCAGCACAAATTTTCTGAAACTGTACTGTATAAAATGACCCTGTTTGAACCCATTGGCCTTTTCTTTTTGTTCTGAGTAAGTTCAAAGTGAGAAAGGCAAAAAGCAACAATTCTGACAGGAAGATTCAAACATTCTTAGCTTGTGAATGACAAATTTCTCTTTAATTTTTGTTCTCAACACTTGCACTCAGTGAGATCTTCTAATGACAGTATGCTTCTCTGTGTGTTTATCTAGGCATTTAGATATATATCTACATATCAGAAAAAAATGCTTTAAGCCTTGTCAGCCATGAGCCAAAGAATGTAGAGTAATTATCTGTGACCAATTCTCATCTATAACTAATTAGATTTTTACTTTCTCATGGCATTTCCTTCCTGGTTCAGGTCCAAGTTTCTTTCTTTTCTTTTCAAAGGCTTTTTCCTAGAAATGTGAAAAATACCCGGATATTATTAGGACTATCGCATAGAAAGAGTCCAGGGCACTTGGATCTGTATTTTCCAGATTGCATTATTGCTTTAATCTGATTCACTCTTCTTTTTTTCAAATGCTTTCCCAGCATGTGAAGGATTTCTCAACATTCCAGCTACTGCATTTGAACTACAGTCTGCAGAATAGTTTAAGAGCTCCCACTCACCTTGCTCACCCTCACCTTAGGCAATCAGTTCCACATCCCAACCACAGCTTCAAGATCTCATCCAAATTTGTTGGCATCTCAAACTAAATCCCAGATGTTCCCTTAGTGAGAAATAAATGAATGGCCCAAGCTGTGGACTGAACCAGTGATCCTCACAAATAGATTCCAGGTGTGCTGGCCTCTGGACCACTGTCCTCTTTCTCTACTTCACACACAAACACACACACGACACCAACTCGATGTAAAACCAGTAAAGAATGTGCAGATCTAGCTACCTAACATGAATTATCTTTTCAGTGCAAGCAAGGTAGGAGACTTCAAGGCAAACTCCCTTTCCTTCAATGATCAAAGTCATGATGGATCTGGTGTTCAAAGTCATCACAGATCTGAAAGAACTTAGAATTGCCAACATTTTCCGTGGTCAAGTTTAGCTACCTCCTGTGTTTCCTATGCACACCGGTCTGAATGTTTGTGTTCTCTAAAATATATATGTTGAAATTCTAACCTCTATGGTAATATTAGGAGTGAGGTCTCTAAGAGACAAGTAGGTCAGGAAAGTAAAATGTTCCTGAATGGGATTAGCACCCTTATAAAAGGGACTGTAGAGAGCACTATGTGAGGTCACAGCTGGATATCACTATCTATGAACCAGAAAATAGGCCCTCACCAGACACAAAATCTATTGATATCTTCATATTAGATTTCCACGGCTTCAGAACTGTGAGAAATAAAACTGTTATTTATAAGCTATCCACTGTATGGTATACCACAATAGTAGTCTAAATGGACTATGGCATTACACAGCTCACCTCACTCAAAGCTTACCAAGCATCTACTCTTTGTCAAGCTGGGGTGAAACAACGCAGGCAATATGAAAAATAACAAGATCTGCTCTCCAAGAACTCAGAGTACTGTTGAAACAGGAAAATTTGAGTCATTTATATATTAATAAACTTTGTGTTTACTAAGTGTCCATTCTGAGTCATGCGTTGAGGTATAATGTCCAACCAGACCTCCCCCATAGAGAACTTGTGGTCTAGTGGGTGGAGGGAGGGGACAAGACTATTAGTGACCACAGGAACATGTGCTAAATGCTAAGAAAGAAAAAAAAAAAAACAAGCTGGGAGACATCTTATGGCTTCATGGAGGGGACTATATTTGATTAACATTTTGACAGAAAAGGAGGAATGAGCTAAGAAATAGAAAAACAGAGAAAAGACAGAGAGGATACAAGGTCGTGGACAGAGAATGCCACAGAAACACCTACCTTCATAGGCAGAGTGAAAGATGAGGAATGCTTGTAGGCTAAATGGTGAAAAGCTTGGTGCTGCTGGTCATGGGAGGGTTGGAGCATTAGTGACCCAAGGTAGAAAGATCAACATATGGAAAGTGATTACAAGTTAGAAAAATCAGGTGATGGACATGGCCTACAAGCAAACATGAAGGCAGAGCCAGGAGGTTAAGGGCCTTAACTAGGAGACCAATATTGAGAGACAGCAGAGAGAGAAGGGCTGAGTCTTCTAGGTTACAGGGAGGGTATGGGCAAAACCATAAGCAAACGGCATTCTACAGTGGCACAGATATATTGAGGAGCCTGCAACGACCTTTGTAATGTATGCTCATAGAGATGGAAGCGAAGACTAGAATGCCAGGAGGAAGACACAGGAGCTTCTGGGAGAACTGCGGGTCCCAAAATGTAGTTGTCGTATGTCCGGCTTTTGTAGGGCAAATAAACTATAAACATTTTTCTGTCCTGTGTCATTTATGTTCTCAAGAAAGTCACAACTTTCTCATGGTCAACATTACTGAAGGAAAGGCTAAGAAAAACTTGGTGTTGAAGTTAAATTAAAGATAATAACGATTAGGTGTTATTGTCACATAACTGACAAAAGGTCACAAAGAGGGTAAAGCAAGAGTGGCATTTGAGGAACAGTGTCCTTAACTGCTGGTCGCTTAAATTTCCCGAGCACGACTTGCATGAAGAAGGACGTGAGCAGGAAGAAAACACCTGGATGTGTTTAAGAGCTGTGACAGTTAAACTGGATTGTCAAGTTGATTGGCTCGAGAGTTGCCCTGAGCATTAATAAAGCAGACTTCTGGGTATACTTAAAAGGTTATGAAGGTATGGCTTAGGTAATGGATCTGATTCCTGGCTCCTCTATAGCACAGTTTTCATGTTCTGCTTTCCAACAGCCACAATATGAGCAGCCTGGTACTGCCATTTATCCTGCCATGATACTTTTGCTTTAAAAACAGTTAACCATGGACTGAACTCCCCAGTCGTGAAACAATCAAACCTCTTTTCCTTTAAGTTATGTATATTGGGTACTTTGTCCCAGCATCGAACAACTGACTGACACAGGAGTGATGAGAAATAGGACCTGACAGGAGTTAAACATGAAGGAGATAATTGTGTGAGTCAAAATAGAGACAAAGGGGCCCAGATCTAGGAATGGATGAAAGAGTCAGTAGGCGACAGGCAGGCTGGGGGCAGGCTGAGCGAAAACAATTGCAATAGTGTGTGTGTAAGGTTGAATCATTGTTTTCAAATCTTCCATCGCTCCCTAATATAGATTTGTATTCCAAGGCCTCTGCCCTGTTTCGTTACAGTACCTTCCATTAACATGGGCGGTATATACTTCCCTGCTCCAAAGATGTTGGGCATGGCTATGTAACTTGAATTGGTCGATAGAAATTAGTGGATGTGAAGTAAACAGAAGCACTGAATCAGTCTATGACTTAGCTTATCTCATCTCTTCTCCCATTCGCCAGCAGACAGACATGTTTTAGATAGCCACAAGGAGAAGAAGAAATCACAAAAAGATGCTATACCTAATCTTTATCCTGAATCTAAGCCCACCTGATCCTAGATCTGAGAGATCAGCTAAAATCAGCCAACCTCAACTAACACATGACTTAAATATGAGGAAAATAAATGTATGTTTCGTAAGCCACTGTTACTCACAGATTGTTTTGCTACAGGGGAAAACTGACTGTAGTAACAGAGGAGAGGAATTGGAGGGCTATCTGCAGTGGTCTCATGGCTAGTAACCCTGCTTCGATGTTTATCGCCTACATTCTATTCTCTACCAGTTACAAGAGTAGCTATGCCAACCAAGTCATTCCTTTGCTCAAACCTTCCAATGACCCCGATCTCATTTAGTTTGAGAGTCAAAGTCTTTTCAATGGGTCATAGATCCCTACATGATCTCCCAACCAGCCCTGAATACCTCCAAATTCACTCTCTGAATTTTCCCATCTTCTCCCCTTGCTCCAGTCCCCTACACTGCTGACTGTACTGGAAGATACTGGGGTTTCTGAACTCTCCCCTTGGGTCTCTCCTTTGCTTTCCTCTTCTGAGAAATCAATTCCTCTGATATTCCAACAACTGACATCTTCAACTCTTTCTCGGAACTTTCCTCACATACTCCTCTCTCCAGAAAATTTTCCTTGACCATAATATTAAAAATTGTAGCTTCATTCATGCAAGCTCTGACCGACTGCCCTGCTTTACTTTTAGAGCATTGATTTGATTGATTATATGTTTCATTTAATTATTTTGTTTACTGTATTCTTCTACTAAAATATATGTTCCATGTGAGGCAAGGAGCTGTTCTTCTCTGTATCCTTAGCACCAAGAACCACAACAAATATGCCACAATAAATATTTACCAAATAAATCAAATATGCACCAGGGTTGTTTTTTTCCCTTGGGACAGTAAGCTACCAAGATGGCAAGCAATAGGTAAATATAAAGAATGCAGTAGTTATGGTCCCCTAGGTAGTAGGAGAAAAGCCATGAACATTAGGAGAGTCTGTCCTATACTACCACTCAGGGCAAGCTACTAAACTCTAAGTCTCAGTCTTCTCATCGGTTAAATGGGGACAGTACAAACACCACCCTTACATGAGAATTCTAAGAATTAACTAAAATAGTGTAAAGGGCTGCCCAATAATGTATCCTGCTCATTGTAAAGTAAGTGCCCAATTCCTGGCACTAAGGAAGACAATGCTTCTCACTACATACGTCTGCCAAGGATACTGCTGCCAGTATAAGGCAGCAGACATAGCAGGATTGGTCACATGGGAAGCTCTCTACGAGGCTGTGGTTATAAAAGGCCCTCATGAGACCCTTAAAAGGGAACTGGGTGTGGAAACAGAGGAGCATCCAGGAACTGCAGGGAGGAAGTGGGAACAACCAAGGCTTGTCTAGAGATTGGAAGGAGGCCAGGGTGGCCGGAGGAGCCCACTGGAGACTCACAATACTGTGTGACAGGGAAGGTGAGGCCAACCAGCATGTGGAAATTCAGGACGGGCCAGGAAGGGGTGTAAATGTGTAGGATCATTACAGCAGTGTACCAAGAGGTTGGGTATGACCTTCCATTTAGCAGCAAATCCCAGATCATCTTAAATCGGTGGAATGGATGCATGGACACTCCAAAAAGACCCAACCTGGTATCCCATAACACATCCACCACGAACAAGCTCATCTCCATCCATCCCAAACACACTCTTGCCTACACTGTCCCTTTCGTGGCTTCTCTTGCACGCTCCACTTCTTACTTGATACTTCTCATATGACATCTATTGTTCTGCTCTGGGAGGCTTCTCTTTTTGCAGGTCGGCTAACCGTTCCCTTCTCCACTGCGACTGCCCTGGATCAAGCCACCACAGCTTTCCTCTGCATCACCAGAATCAGCTCTCACTGGCATCCCTGCTCCAAGCTCACTTCTCATCCTTTTGTGCAACTCTGAAGTACACTCTCTTCATTCAGTGGGATGAGCTCTCTATTACACAAATGTAACTATGTTGTTTCCCTACAGAAATTACCTGCACTACCCAAGAACTTTCACTGCCTCCGAAAATCTTCAACATTTCTTAATGCAACTTGCAAGCTCTGTGTATCTGTCTTCTGCAAACCGCCTCTCCCGAAACCTATGCAGCGTTTCAACTTGTGTTATTCCCTCTACCTGGAATACTTTTTCCTTCTCCACTACTTCACTAACTCCTATCCAGCCTGCAGATATCTAAGAGGGTGACATATACCAACTCTATATTATCAGAGTCTTCCACCATTATTTTACAACACTGAAATTGTCTATTCATTTACCTGTGTCTGTTATCCAAGAGCTCTGGGTAGCCATTTTCTAGAAGGAGCCAGACAGTAATTACTTTAGGCTTTGTGATGTTCAAAAGCAGTCGCCAACAGCAGATTAATGAATGAGCACGTCTGAGTGCCAATAAAACTTTATTTATAACAGGTTATAATAGGTAGTGGTGGGATTTGTCCCATGTGCTGCAGTTTGCCGGCCCCTGCTCCAAGTCCCCCACTGCACTCCCAGGCCTGGAAGAGTGTCTTGTACTTCAGAGGGGCTTGGTGAAGATTTCTCAAATGAAGAAGGGATGATTGAATGAATAAATGAATAAAGAATGGTACATTTTATAAAGCCAAGCTATTCTTGCTTGAAAAACTTCTTTCCTGGAATCAAATTTATGCTTTGTGAACTATGTCTTTTCTTGTTTCTTCATGTTTAGATAATAATGGTAATAATATTTATTTAGTACTGCTTTTTGAATGGTTTATAATGATCATTTCATCCTTGCAATAATCCTACAAGCTATGAAATATTATCATCACAAATTACACAGGATGAAGGCTCAGAGCTGGTCCTCAAAGACGGTCTATGCCTGGCTCTAAAGACTCTTTTTGCCCTAATGGAGACCCCTGGCTGGGTTTATTCCTCCAGAATCTTCATGATTAGCCTGAATCCACATCTTTCTTTGCCCAGCTCAGCCCATGCCCCAGACCACTTAGCCTGAGGCAGAACAGCTAATGCAAATGTTCTGCCTGTCTAACCTCTGGGCTCTCTTATCCATGATCTCCAGGTGTGATGCACTCGCCTCTGGCCAAGGAGTTTACCTCTGTTCTCTGCCTCACTCATCCTTTGAGCTCCATTCAATTACTTTTTCCTTCTCTCACATCATGTTTTTCTGCTCTCCAATAAAGTTCTAATACCAGCAGGACACATTTCAAAGGCCAATGCACAATGGATTGTATCCAGAACTTGAAAAGTGTGAGAAAAATCCAAGAGACGAGAACCGCTCTGATGGAAGCAGTAGCAAGCTCAGCAGTCTTCCGAGGGAGATTCGCCAATTACCGAAAACACTTCCTTTGGCTGAAAAGCTCACCATTGACTCTGACTTGGAGGAAGAACATGCTGTAATGCTAAACCCCAAAGGGCTGCTTTCTGCTCTACGGCCCCGATTTCATCTGTAGCTCTTCGATGGTTATCTCAAGTATGCTACCCTGAGGATGGAAGGGCTCCCAACTAAAGCTCATTTCTCACTATCTGATTTTGTTGTTTTCCCCTTTTCTGGACAGGAGTCTGTCTCTCACTAAGAGCACACTAGTCCACATTAGCTCAGCGCAGGTGTGAATCTGACTTATGAGCCGGACCAGTATCACCACAGCTCGATGCATGGCTCGGATGTGAACTGCTCATTAGCCCTCTGCTCAGGTAGCGCTTCAGTGAAAAGACAAGACTAAGGACGTAAGCCACGAGTCACGCGTTACCTGGGAGTCAGCTACTGACACACGTGGGAACCATCCGCCGAGACCTCAGGTTCAATCTGCCGCTTGGCCACATATTTATTTCTCACTAAAATAACATCTGGCTTTCATTTTTGTGTGACAACTAGATTGGACAAGACCTTGAGTAGGTTAAAAAAATTAGACTTCCCACTCTTTCCCCAGCCTTAGGGGAACTAAACTTTCTTCGAGCTCTTTTGTGAGCCAGGTGTGTGAATAAGGAATTGGTGTAGAGGCTCCCAAAGCTAGGGATAAATAAGGAGTTATTAGTATCTCTTTATTAAAAGATGACGACTCTCTGAGGAATTCACACACTCCCCATAAGTAAGCAGGGCAGAGTTCCTGGAGAGAATACACGGTGAATTATTTGGACACCGTAGGAGCTCACAGCACATGCACTTGGCGATTTTAGGGTTCACTTCACTATGGATAGGGACCCCAGTGTAGGATGACTGGGATTGAGGAACATGTTTGGATCTCATACAAAGCCAGGAGAACAGGAGGGTATCACTGTCACAAACACCAGGAAGGTCTGATAAAGAGCTAGCAGCCGCAGGTGCCACCACCAGACGTGTTCAAGGGACACCATTACAACGCCAGTTCCATGAAGTCAAGGGCATTCATTTTCTTCTCTACTACCACAACAGAGCGTCAGTTTGTAGTAGATACTGCATTTTTTAACATAAGCAAATGAATGCCAAACTGGCTGCACGGTGGTTCCATCCCCAACCCATGGTTACAGCCTTTTTCACATTTTGTCTATAATTCCGAGAGTGGAGCGGGTCTAACCATATGATAAAGAAGGAGCCTTGAGATTAAAAACTCAGGATTTCTTACTAGCAGAAGCATACACAACAGCGAGGGAACCGAGTTCTTGTGTCCTGGCTCCTCAGTGGAGAAATTTCTGGGTAAGAAATGGGGAAGGCTGCACGGAAAATGAGACCTCAGGGTGTTGAGTCTTACAGTCAAACTTGAAATTTTTGAAAGATGCCAAATACAATGGAGATTTGAAGAAATACGGAAGTGGAGAAAACAATGCTTGATATTGGATTTTCTTGGAGATCTCACAGGCCATGCTACTTCACACCACAGACCATTAGCACATGCTCTTTGCTCACTGTATGCCCTTCACACCTCCCCACATTCCCATATGCTTCTGAACAGCTTCAGATCGTTGCTCCATCATTACCAACTTAGGAAACCCTTCCTGAACAGCACTCCCACTAAGTAAGGTTAAATCACTCTCAGAATGCCTTTATGTGACCACATGCCGCTCCTACATACTACCTATTACAACTATGATTTCCTATTAATTTTTTAGTTGTTTGATTCATATCTCTCTCCTACTAACCACACTGTCCAGGAGACTACACACTAACCATATACGGCTATTTTAAATTAATTAAAATGAGATAAAATGTTAAACACAGTCCTTCAGTTAAGGTTGCCACATGTTAAATGCTCAATAGCTCATGTGCTAGCAGCTACCACACTGGACCACACAAAGGCAGAACATCTCCATGGTTGCAGAGGGTCTAATGGATAGTGCTGCACTCTCTGAATTCAGAAAACATGGTAGCTGTTACCACCACTATACGCCTATCACACAGTGAGTGTCCATGAAATAGTTGCCAAATGAGTACATTAGGAACATTATGATTGAATGTTGGAGACAGACTTGTAAACTAGGACAATAAGGCAGCATGATTAAGTGCTATGTGGGAAAAGCAAAGGGCAAGAGAATTACAAGGAGTTTAGTGGAAAAAGCAATATTTAGTTTGGGTTTTGAAGAGTAGGAATGAGTCTGACAGGGGAGAATTATAATAGTGAGAAAAAAACATCTATTGAGCAGGGCTATGGAATCAGGAACGAGTGTGTCACGTCTGAAGAAAAACAATTCATCTTGAGGGCTGAATGAACATTTGCAATAAAGGTTTGAATGGCATGCTAAGAAACCTGAGTTTAATTCATCAAACTTCAGCTAAGACTGGTGTACATGTACTATGTACCAGTGCTAAGCACATGATCTTTTCAATATTCAAAGCAGGTTCTAGTTTATATGGATCATGTGGGGGGGTCACATGAGTTAAATAACTTGATAAATGTGTTATATGGATCATGTGGGGGGTCACATGAGTTAAATAACTTGATAAATGTCAAATTACTGATAAGCAGCAATAACATGATCACTGACATGAGGTCGACTGCACCTGTCTGGATCCCTAGTATGTCACCAGCACCTAACATAGTGCTGGAACATACTAACAGCTAAATGATGGCTGCTGAATAATGATGAAACATTTGCTTTCTACGGATGCCTCCAGCTACAGAAGAAGATGGATACAAAGGACAGAGGTCATTTTGCAGAAAGGTCAAGAGTGACAATGGTATTATAGAGATAGGGATACAAGCCATTTGGGCACCAAATAAAGGTTATGGCTTCTTCCCTTGGGTTCCAAACCTAGAAGTGCATGAAGACCAGGAACACAGACAGTCAGGACTACAGCAGATCCTCCCTCTCTCAGCAAGTGTGATGAACACACACCTAAGTGAGCAAGCTGTTGTGCCAAAACTTCCCAAAGCAGAAAAACAGCCTCATAAGGCCCATTCCCCAACAGCCTGCACGTGCGAAGCCCATGCCCCAGCGCCTCGCAAGGCTGAGCGTCTCACTTGCTGATAACGTCCTATACCTCATCTCCATTACGAGTTGGTGAGTAGAGTGCTGCTAGGTAATTGTGCATGAGGTCACACCTCAGACCTGACAAAATGTAAACAGATATCAAAGCCAGCCACAGCTGTTCAGCTTCCTGGTCCAGCCTTGTCACCAAACACATGGTTCGGGGATCCTCAATATTAGCACCACAGGGAGCTCGCAAGAAGTGCAATACCGCAGTCCTACCCAGGTGTGCTCAATCTCAGTTTGCCTGTTAATCACATCTTGAGTTGATTCAGGTGGACATCAACATTCACGAGCTAAAATGATGCAGATTGCCAAAGCTCTGGCTCTGTCTTCAGTACCTCTCAGTTTTGAAAAGTGGTTTGATATCCCCAAAGCTCCATTTCTTCATCCAAACAAATAAGAAAACAGTTGAGCTAACTCATTGTGTAGTACTGACGATTACCTATGCATATGGAAGTGGTTAATAGAGATCTTGAAGCTAGCAAGTGCTGAATTCACATTAGCAATGGTTACCAAAAACTTAGCATTTAAGACAAGAATCAGAATAACGGCTCAAGTGACCACTCTAGCAAACAAGATGTTCATGAAGGGATGAAGCTGGCAAAGCTAAGGATACTACTGGCCCAGCCACCTTTCCTAGATGCACTGATTTATCTCTCCAAATGCACGGGAGGCCCCAACCGCGCAAAGTACTTAAACCCCCATCTGCCCCGTCCTCTGGGATTTACAGTTAAGACACACAATATTAACCTCAGAGCCAATGTATACAGTGGAATGGGCCCCGACCACTCTCCTGATTAGATCAACAAACACACTACGGCAGCAGCCTCAGGACACATTTGCCTGAGGAGAGTGGCACACAGGAAGAGTCAACGTCCAGCCGTGCCTAGCTATGGTTTATAGCCAGAAGGAACAAAAGCAGAAGGACTTACCCTCTTCCCACAAGACTGGATCATGGCTGTCAGCACAGAAGGATGGGGTTTTAGGAAACAGCAGCAATGGCACCGCCCTTCTTGGGGAGCTCCCTGAGCATGTGACAGGTGCTCAAGAGTGTTTAACCGTCCTGACCATCCCAACGTCTGTAGGAGGGCCAGGGCACTGTTAACGTCATTCGACAGACAGAAAACTGAGGCCAAGAGAGTTGATTTCGTTACCGTGAACAGGCTCCATCTGCTTGCTGCGCAATAGTAGCCAATGAGTCTGGAGGCAAGGCAGTGACGGAGAAATATTGTCATTATGATAAGCTGGCCGATCAGAAGACACAAGCCTAAGGAGCCATCTTGCCGGAGGGCCGATTTAGGGGGTAGTTTATATAGAAGACCACTGATGATTGGCTGGTGGTTACTGCCTCACAGGTGGAGGTGTGGCCAAAGGACACACATCTGTTCCTCATCACCTAGTCATTCAAATGTTTCTCAGTAAGCAAATCTCAAAAACAAAGAGAATCATTTCCTGAGGCTATTCTTATCATTGACTAGTTTGCCCATGGGCAGTTCCTGACCTATTACCCAAGGTACAGACTAAAGAGGGTGACTGCCTCCAGATCATCCACTTTATCACCAAACTCACAGTAATAGACGAAAACGTTCATCTGATTATTACAAAAGACAGGGTCAGTTTAGCTTAAGTAGGAGGCTGGACACCAGATCTGATCTCAATGCCCCTGTCTTCAAAGTTACCTGCCATACAATTCACCACTCCACTAGTGAGTCACTAAACAAGAACCCTGTCACATGCAGACTGGACTTCTCACCTTATCTGTGCCTCGTGGACAGAGCTTTCCTACTGATCGTCCCTCCTACACAGCTGCCTGTGCTGAGTAATGAGCTCACCTTACCACGAGGAGGAGAGGAGCTGCATTTCCACTGAAGATTCTTCACCTGTCTGAGGGAGGAGTTCTCACTTCACTCAGCCTCATAAGCCAGTGGCCACACTTTATGAGATGCCTATCCTATCCTGAGAAAGAGCCACATGGAAATATGAAAGAAGAAATCACAGGAGCAGTTTATCACTCGAAGTACAAAGACAGGCATCTGTCAACACAGACATGCCATTAGTTTCACGGTCACCATATGTTTTTTTTTTTCCTTCATTGCTCTCAGAGCCTCCTGAGACCTCAAGAAGTCTCTAGTTGCAAAGCCTTGATGTTGTGTGTGTGTGCCAAGGTAGATGTAAAGTCAAGACGGGATACAGTAATTTTCTGCTTTAGTCTCTATGCTCAGTGGAAGTCCACTTGCTTCCACATCAGGCAGCAGATACAAATGAGATGGGCGTCTTGATCCAACCCTCCATTCTCCACTGCCTGCTCAGGCATTCCCAACTCTCAATGCTGATTTTTTAGTGGCTTTCTGATTCAGTACCTGATCTGCCCTTGGGAGCCCACATTTCTCTAGATATTTCCCTAGATACCATAATGCTCTATGTGGTCACTGACCCCATGGGACCCTGCCACAGGCAGCAATGAGACACTACAATAAAGCTACTTGCAAACAAATTTTCTTCATTGTGAACTGGCAGATGGACCCTAAACAAATGCAAGAGAAGTCTTAATTCAGAAGCTTAAAGAACCCATTAAAAGAACAATTCTCAGATAGCTAAAATAAAAAGTTCTTGATCTATGGCAGGCACTAGCAATATATACACATGTATGTATGTATGTATGTATGTATGTGTGTGTGTATGGTTATGGGGCTTTCTGGCTTACTTCAACCATACCATATAAATGATTATCTTCTATACCTACAAATAAAGCTATTCTGATTGTTAAGTGAGATCTCCTAGCCCCTCCCCCTTCTCTCTCTCAGAGAATAAGAATACTTTTTTTTTTTTTGAGACAGGGTCTTTCTCTGTAGCCCTGTAGGCTGGTCCTGAACTTGCTATGTAGCCCAGGCTGGCCTTGGACTCACAGCAATTCTTCTGCATCAGACTCCCAAGTGCTGGGATTTATAGGCGTGTACCACTAAGAATGATTTCTGAAAACATGCAAAAGTAAGGAGATGATGGTTACCTTCAGGAAGAAGAACCAGGTACCCATAATCCATTAAGGCAAAGACATGTACACACTTTGTACTGACTTCTAATTCTTGGTAGTTTTATTGCTTTTCAGATTTTTGGCTAAGGCAAGTCTATTTCTTGATAGTTTTACGTGATGAATTCCTAGTACCTTCCACTTTGAATTTCAAAAATACTCAATAGAGACAACAAAACATATGTGTACTTGGTGAAAAAAATACAGTCATGTTACATGCCCACACCAAACTGGTTCATCAAATCAACTCTTCTCCTTAAAGTATAGTGCAGGTGTTAGCCAACAAGCAACAGTGTCCTTTGGGACAAACACAGTGGATCTACCTCAATCCACTAGTCCAGTTTCTGAGGACAATGTATTTTGTCCCCTCATGCATGCTCAGGCTTTACGCTACAGAGTGAGGTTCTTGAGATCCCAGAGCCAGGGGTACCATCCCAAACACTGCAGACACCATCACTTTCTCCACCAGGCACATTTTCCCCGATGCTGGGTTCTGAACTCTTCGTGCAACCAAACTTAAGCTCTAGGAAGAGCTCAAAGCACAAAAGTATACCCAGGCATCAAGGTTCAAATCCTGGTTTGTGCTGCCAGAAAAATCTCATGACTCACAGCGAATATAGCACAGAAAATTAGTGCTTCCCCTCCAAATCGGGCTGTTTTGTTTACGCACTACTTCTTCCCATTCAACAGGCTGTCATTATGAGAGCACCAATAAACCAGGCTGAATCGTGGACACAATATATTACTGTTCAGCACTGCCAGAATTGGAACTTAAAGGCCACTTAACTCAGAACAAAATCAGGGAGCCCACAAATTAGTCACCACACAGATGCCAAGACTACGTTGGTCCACTCGCCGCACTCAAGAGTACTACGCATCCGAATGGATGTAGGGCTCCTCAGAGGACACATGGTGGGATTTACGCGCAGCTTTTGCTGCTGGGGCTGAGCAGCCGCTAGTGTGCTCCTCTCTGACCTTGGCTCCTCAGATCAGCAGCTCCCATGTCCTCAGACATTTCCCTCCCTGTTCTTTCTTGATCTCTAGCTATCAGCCTTTGGTGCCTCATGTGCTTTCTGCTGCCTCTATTGCACCCCCTTTCAATGCTAATGTTCAGTGTAGATGCTCAAAGGAAGTACAATGGGACTACTTCCTCCCATCACACTTTCTCCTCATCCAGAAAGTCAAGGTTCTGGGGAGTGTATTATGCTTCAATGTTACTGTTGTGTGGACAACAGGAAGGTCACTTGAATGAGTTCCCGTGAGAGTAATTTCATTAGAAGATGCTTAGGGCTTGACTGTGTGGCAAGCCCTGCAAACTAATGACCTGGTATTGTTAAATATTCAAAGGTCTTTGGTTTTGGTTTATCTCCCTGAAAAATAAATTGGCTTGTTTCTTGAAGGATGAATGTTTACACACTCTTAAGGTGGCATCTTTTGTGACTTCTATTTTTTTATTCATATACTTCTTTATCATTTTCAGGCATTGCGTATATTATTATCTAGCATATTTCTGTAAATTCATTTCCACTTTTTATTTTTTACTTAAACACCACTGTATCCTCCTTATAAGCAAAAAATCCATATGCATGAATATTCTTGGCCTTAAGAAGTCATTATCTAGCATATATATCACAAAAAAATTCATAAAAATTAAGACACTATGCTTGCCATGCTTTTCAGCACTTGGAAGGAACATAATCACTCAGAAGTCAATAGACTACTGTGTATTTTTCTTTCCCACCATTGCTAGTGAGAAATCTTGCACATACTAAATGTTCAATAACAATTTGCTGATTATTGATTTGATCTCATGTGACAACTACTTGTCAGGATTATGATGAAAAACAGATACTCCAGCAAATCTAAGCAAATATTTTCCCTGATTTCTAAGCCTTAAGATTTAGACGCTCCTGAAAAAAAAAAAAAAAACATGGTCTTGAATTTCTTAATTCAATTAGAAGCATATAAGAAACTGACAAAGTGACACTATAACTTGTTCTTAGCAAAACAAGAACACACTTAGGGAAGAAGAGCTTACATGAAAGGAACAGTTTTTGCTTTCAGGGTCAGAAGGAGTCCTTAGAATCAGGCCTTCCATGCTGAGCTGGGGTAGTATTGTAATCCTTATAGGTGTATTAACACTTCAGCCACTGTCACCCTAACAGAAAACCAAGAGCCATGGAGAAACCCCAGCAGCCCTCCCTCCATCCAAGCTCATTCTTAGGCAAAAAGGTTCAAGTATGTGGGCACTCAATCAATGAGGAGACAAGTAACCAAACGGAAATTCTGTTTCTCACCGGAGAAATGAAATGGTACGTGGAAAATTCCACACTGCAGTTCAAAGGGGCATTGTGATCTAATAAATTAAGTTGCATGGGTTATTAAAGGCAACTGTAAATTCAGCTTGGATATTTTTTTCTTCTTCTGGGCATTTCCCATAGCTGAAACACATGTTACACCAGAGTTCGTTCCCAGGGAAGCCTGGTGCCTGTTTTGATGGCATCTGACATGCCACGTGCCAAGATGAAGGATGCCTCTTGTAAATGACTTGCCAAAGCTGAGACCCTGGGAGCACTCGCCTGGAATCTCTTCAGAAGGCCTTGACTTCTGAGACCTCCAGGTAAAGAAGACCTATAGTAATTGACTCTGCAGCCAGACCCCAAGACTGTTCCTTCTGTTGGATGGTTCTAACACCTAATCTCACCAAAGAAGCCCTGCTGGAGTGTGAATAATTCATGAGCTCTTGTTCTCTGGGGTTTAGCAAAGTAGGTGTCCTGCCAAGTCAAACAAAAGTGATAGGGATGTGGTGTTAGGGATTAGTGCAAATCAGACTCCTACCTCTGCTTGGGCCCCAACTCTGCAACCTGTGTGACCTCAGGGTCAGAAAAGAAAGTGAACAGGCAGCCCTCAGGGGTTAGAAAGCACCACAGTAGGAATCCCACGCGTGCCCTCTCTTCTCATTTCTCCTTGGGCTTGTACAGAGAGACCTCTGGAGATAAAAAGGGTTTTAAAATTCCAAAAATGATGTACAAAATGGGTTCCTGTCAAATAAATCAACCAAGAAAAACAAAACTAACAAAGAAGTTGCTTTTTTTCCCAAGGGCTGACTCAGAGATCTGTTTCTGTAGAAATGCCTGTGAATCTGTCTTCCGGGCCATCTGTAGGGATATCACAGAGAGAAAGGAGGAGGCTGTGGAGAACAGGGAGACTGAGAAAGGGGTCCTTAACCTACAGCTCTGCATTCAGAGTCTGTCTATGACTGCAGAATAAGCAGACTTCTGACTTAGCAATCAGACTTTCCCTATTACTAGTTACGTCCTAAGACAATACATAAGAATGGGGAATTGGAGGTTAAGAAAGCAGATCACCAAACCTTCCTCCACTTTTCACAGCAATGGGGCTTTGGTCTCATCTAACCTCCCTGAACCTTGGTGTCCTCACTGGTAAAATGGAAGGATGTTAATGTGTCTCTCCTGGAAGTACAGAAAGGGTTAAACTGAGGAAAGTACGTGCGCTAGGCACAACAGAGATAGTACTATAGAAATTAAATTGTTACTGTGATAATGATTATCCCAAATAAAAATACGTGCAACTAATAAGGACATACAAAGTAAGATGGTGCTGTTGGACATCCAGTAAATGTCCTCAGAAGACCTGCAACATGACAAGGCTTAGAGCACAGCTTGGGGAGAGGACAGAGGCATCCATTCATAGGAGACTCACAAGTGGGTTCCTCCCCGGGATGGGGGGTGGCTTTACAACACAATGAAGAAATTCTAGGTGCCTGCCACTGCCACAAGGTAGGAGGGAAGGGACAAGTCTGAGGAATAAGTTGGCAAAATCTATCAAATGGCAACACAGGGACAATGGCACAGGTTAACAACAGGGCCCTGAGGCCCAGTCACCCCATGTCCATTTGCTCATAGGGATTCAAAAGATAGAACCTAGTGAATTAAAAAAAAAAAAAGTTACTATTGGCAGGTTCTACACTGGCACAGCGTGACATGGTGATAATACTGAGCTTAATACAGACACATGATTTCCCTCTATGAAACTTAGAATCTAAAAGAGAGACAAAGGTCAATCCAACATTATCAAAAAGGCAGAGAAATACAGACCGAGAGGAGCCCAGCATGGCAGACCTGTAAAAGCATCTAAGAGGAACATGACAATTCTTGCAGTCACGGAAGAAGGTGACCCTGCTGCTTAGGGTCGAAGGACAGACAATGTTATCCAGGCTGGAGGGAACTACGAGTCCCTGCCTGAGAGGGAACGGAGAGCAGCGATGGAGAGGGAGCAAGGTGAGAGCCGGCAGCACCCTGAGCACCACAGCAAGGGACTGAAGCTAGATGGTAAGAGCAAGGGAAGTGAGGGGCAGATGCTGAGCATCATCTCTGTTGAGAAGCCCTCGCTCTTTGCTCTGGCGTGAACACCGTCTATGGGCCAGAGTGGAAGTAGACAGGCAGGAGAGATCGTCGTCCCTGGAACAAGACAGGAGGACACATAAATGAGGTCAGCAGGGAGGGAGGAAGAAGAGGACAGTGTGAGAAGGCAGCCTCCACCCATTTCTCTAACTGCTCCCCACATTACTCTCCCGGACGCTGCCTCCCATGAGCAGAGCAGCGCAGAGGTACAACCTCCACCTACCGGCTGTGCCAGGCGGGCCGCGGGCTCCTAGCGGTACAGGGCTGCGGAAACGTGGGCTCTCAAGTGGCAGGGGAAAGCAGACCTGATAAGCTGGGCTTCTGGGGAGCAGCCTGTTGCTTAGATACGCCTGTAGGAGGCAGGAGACTCCTGAAGAGAGGATAGGCACCATTCCCATTTTGAAGATGGAATCTCAGTCCAGTCTCCAATAGGCCTGAAACTAAAAGACACTAAGATTTGGTCTTAGCGGCCAGTCTGCCTGTAACACCGAAGGTATGTTATTTACCCTCCCTGAGATTCAGTTTTCTCATCTGTAAAATGCTGGTAACAAACTGCGCCTTGAGGACAGGTCAGAAGATGAAATAGGATGGTCTACGCAGAGTCTCTGACAGGTGTTTCATGAATGTTTAAGATGCTCACTTATGCTAAGGGTGAGCTGACAGCAACAAACAAAACACGCCCTGCGTTATCCTCACACTCTTCACACTGTAACCACCCACAGATGGGGTAATGGGGGTCCGAGGATTCTCAAACATTTCAGTCAGACCCACCTTTATTTTTGCTGCTGTTGTTGTTAAGATCTGGGCCTAGATTCATTCAAACTTCTTATAATGTGGGATGCTGGAGGGTGACATTTTAACATTCTGAGCCCGGGAATACCTCAAAGAGATGGACAGTCAGCCCTCTGTACCCAAGGGCTTTGCAGGCCATTAACGGTGAATGGCAAAAATACAGAAAAAAGCTAAGTCCATACAGAACATGTACCGACATTTTTCTGTCAGCAATGTAGAGAATATCTGAAGTATATGAAAAATGTATGTAAATATTGTATTGTTTTAAAGGACTTAAGCATTTGCAGATACCATGTGACAATATACTAAAGCTAAAATGACAATGGCCTCATCTCCACTCCTCATGAGTCTTAGCTCTGCATCCTTGGTCTTGCCGCTAAAGCCCCCAACCTGTGGGAAAAGGACTAGATTGGGAAAAGGGTGGGTGCCAAGTAGCAGCAGCTATATAAGTTCACAGGCAAGGAGGAAGTGTGGAGGCCACTTGTGACCTGAAGGTGACCACCCCTGGATGGGCACTGGCTCACATAAGGTACACATTCTTGATCATTTATGAGCTATGGAATAAATAAAAAATTCATTCTGAAATCTATCCTTGCTTACATTTGACTTTATATACTAACTGTTGTGGTTTGAACCTGGGAAGTCCCCCAAAAGCCTCATGTTCCTATAGATAATGTGTAGAGTTAGGAGGTGGGGCCTGGCTGGAAGGGGCGGATGCTTGGGGCTTGACCTGGAGGGTCGCGTGCCGGTTCCGCTCTTCCTCCCAGTCTCTATGTACCACCATGTTGTGAGGATCTCTGCCACTGGAGATCAGCTCTGGCCCTGGCCCCATTCCAGTCCTGCCACGTGATTCCACCACTTTCCAGCTGCCCACCTGTGAATAGACTGTGACCTTCTGAAACTGTACGCTACAATCAATCTTTCCTTTCTAAGTTGTGGGTGTTGAGTATTGAGTCACAGCAAAGAAAAAGTAGCCAAGACACTAAATTATGTCATAAATCTGATAATCAGAAGAGTCATGTAATTCACAGTTAGTGTAAGATAATTAACTGACTTCACATCAGGCATCTTGCTACACACTTACCATGCATTATCTCATTTAATCTTCTCAACAACTCTGGAGTAATTCTACTACCTTTTTTTTGCACACAAGGCGGGTAAAGGTGTTTCCCAAAGGCTGCCCAGTTGGCCAGTGGTAAGAGCTGAGACAGAGCCAAAGGGCATCTGATTCTAATCACCAAACTCATCTTCAACAAAAACCAGCATTTTAGAAGTACAAGTGGGAAGCACTGTGATTTTCTACAAAGAGATTCAGACACAACTTCATCTCACTGGATCCCATGGAAACATATCTAAGTACTCAGAGGGCTTGGCAGCACGCTTTTTCTAGCAATGTCCACAGCTGCCCTACTTAATCAATTATAAATGGTGCATTTGTACACTGTGCAGTATAAAGTTCTCTAGTGTGTACATATATCATATAAATAGAGCAGTACAAGGACCAATCACATAAATTTAATTACATTTTATTTTTCTAGGAGCTCTTGGGAGCTGAGCCTGGCAGTGCTGGGGAGAGGCTGCAAGACTTTGAGGAAATTGCTAGAAGAATCTTGGGGAAGAGTCTGAGGCCAAGAGTCAGAAGACCTCCCCTAGAGGGGAGCCTGCCATTTAAGTGAGATTTCCTAAAGCCACCGTCAAGAGGCCATGCTTTGGAAAGACCGGGAGTGAAATTACCGGGTGACAAGGAGTAGGGCTGCCAGTTAGAAACTGTCCACATATGGGGCTACAGGTGGAGCTCAGTGGTAAAGCCCACACGGCATAGGCAAAGCCCCGAGCTTACTCCCCAGCAAGAGAAAAACGGGGAGGCAGTAAGAAGAAAAAGATGGGAGGGAGGGGAAAAGGAAGAGAGGGAAGGGGAGGAGAGGACAGGAGGAAGAAAGAAAAATAGAAGAGAATGGAAGAAACAAGCAAAATAAAGAAAGGGAGAGAGAGAGAAGGATGGGAGAGTATGGATGAGCAGGAAGAGGAAGAGAAGAGAGAGGGATACCCTCTTCTCCAAGCAGTGGAGAGCAAGAGTTGTCCTGAACTCGTTTCAATACATCTGTGCACTGTCTCCATCTTCATGGGACTCGTGCACCTCAAAGGTAAATTGTTTTTCACACACACCTTATGTGTGCTTGTTTTGTGTACTGTGGTTCTGGGCCTCTAAAAACATAAATCATAAATTTAAACAAAAGAAAATTAAGGCATCCTGGAATGTCTGTCTTCTTTCTCCTCCTCTGAGAGCTCCTAGGGAATTTCTTAGTTAGAACCTTAATTATGGAAATTCTCATTTGTATTATGTGATTTATTTAAAGCCACATCTTTCCAGGAGAACAAAATCCAGGTTTTGAAGCACCTCTCAAAACAATTTATTCTCCTCCACTGACTAAATGCTTTGGCCCGCAATCATGAATTTATAGTACATTATGCCAAAGAAAAACACTCTAATAACTTAATCAAACATTTAAAATCCAGCTCACAGCCATATAATATACAGAAGCAGTTCTCTCAGCTCTCTTGTTAAAAGTCAATTACCATTTTTATTCCAAAACTCCACATCTCAAAGACACCACACACACACACACCCACACACACACACACACACAGTGATTCAAATCTTGACTGATATATACCAAGCTTAGAACAACTCTCCTTATAACACTTTTAAATATAAAAATTGATTATTCAGCTGAAATTTTTCAGATTCTCACAATATAAGCACATAAGAATAAAATCAATAAAGGTAAGTTATTATCTTGAAGGCACCTAGCAGAAGAGCTGGGCGCAATTCTAAGCATGCTATGTATCCTTAGCTGCCATGAATAGTAACAGAAATAACAGCGGTAGCATGTACTGTTGAGTTTGTCTGCCTTTGTAGAGGACTCAAACCGATACATACCTCCTGACAACACCCTAACTCCTATAGACAGAAAGCACTGTTGATGCTAGTTTTTCAAATGAGAAGAACATGCTTCAGCAATTTTTGATGGGAGACCAAAGAAACAATGCCAATTTGTTGTGTATTTGGCATGGGGTATTTGGCTTAGTAGATAGCAAAAAGCCAATGAACGAAAATGTAGTTGTTTGCCACTTAGCTAAATTTCTCTGTTTCCTTATTCATTTCTCTTGGCCTGTGATGACAGGAGTGGGCAAAGGGGCTAACCACCAGGAGTGATGACCAGGCCCATCTATGTAGCCACTTCACGTGGGGACAGTCTCATAAAGTTTCAGGCATTGTGTTACTACATTCATGACATGTGCCCATTTAACTTGAAGTGAAACTAAATATAGCCACTCAGCAAGTAAAGAGAAAGAGTAGGAGAAAGAGTGAAATTTAAGGTGCAGAAGGTCCTACAGTCGCTCATGAACTTGTGCCCAGAGGCGACCAGGCGACGAGAGACGTGATTCCACCCCTTCCTCAATCTCTCAGTCCTAATGGACTATACACAGTGTGAGCATTTTACTTAACAGGCTTCTATTAGCACTTTTCAGTAGAATGGCCTTGACATGTCTCGCTGAGGAGAAATATAACTGTCAATCATGGTGAACATTTTCCATGTTTATCTTCCACGCTAGCGTTAGAACCAAGGTTCTGTTTCCACCCAACGGTGATTACCTTGTGGAAAAATGGCACTTGGAGCACACCTGAGATCTCGTGGCTGGGAAGTGACATGAAGAGACTTAGCCAGGTTCAAATTCAGGTCACTTGTAACTCAAAGGCCACGCCCTTGACTTCTGAAAAAGTTAGTGCCCACCAAACATTCTAACTAAATTTGTACACAGAGGGCCACAGGCATTTCTTGAGTGAAGCCTGCTGTTTTCCCCTCTATCCTGCGCCACACCAATGCTGTAAGGCGTACTCCTATTTGATCTTGAAGCAATAGTTCAAGTAATGCTAATTCAGGGGACCCTTCCCTCACTTCACCAGTGGAGGCGATCACTTCCTTGAGGGCTGAGCAACTGCCATGTTGAAAGGTACACGATTACACGTGTACATGCCTAGTAGACTGGAAGCCCCTTCAAGGCAAGGGTTCTGCTGAATTCTTCTCAGATTCTCTAGTGCTGCCACAATACTTAATGTAAAACAGATGCCCAACAGGTGAAACTGACTTGGGTAACAAATAATTGAATAGGGCCAAAAAAAATTCCTGAAGCTCGTCCTGGAGGTAGATGAGCTGTTGTAGGTTTGGGGTGGGAAAGGAAGTTTCTACAAAGAAAAAGTGTTTAAAAATGCCAGTCCCAGATATTTCCCAGGAATATATAATCTGTCATTTTCCTTTAGTCCTGCCTCAGAGGCTACTACTGTAGAGAAATGCTCCTACGCTGCAGGTCAGACACCATCCTAAGTGCTTTCCATGAATGCTATTGTTTTCCAGTTGTTCCATGAGCTAGAGATATGTGTGTTTTATAAATGAGGCAACCAAAGCTAAGAAAGGTTGATTACTCTGCCTAAAGTTAAACAGTAAGTGTGGATTTTCCACTCATCTGCTTAAATTATTGCCACCATTAAGCCCCTATTTTTATTTTGTTCCGATAAGAGACGGCTCCTAAGTTGACACTTGCCTGCTCCAGTTCTCACAGTGTGCCCAGGGAAGAAAGGGCTTCATGGAGGGATGCTGCAGGCTGGCCTGGGACTGGAACCTTCCAGTCTACCTGGGTTTTCTGACAGTCTTGAATGTCTTCTGTGGATTTTATGTGTTTTTAAGTACCCAAATGCTCACCATCAACACTCAGCATTTTTTTTCATTTTGCTGTGTTTATGTTTTCTTCTCTATTGAACTATTGCAAACTAAATTGTAGACATCAAGACAAAATTTATCTCAAAAAATTAAGGTGCTCCTCCTATACATCTACAGTACCATTATCACACTTGATATTTATGCTCATACTGCCCCTGTTTTATGATTTCCCTTTGATGTGCTTTATAATTCTTCAGTGACAAAAGGATAATATATTTTCAAAGGAGATTTTAAAAATAATAAAACAATGGAAAGCAGCCTGTCAAGAATGGTGTTTCTGGTGTTGGTAGCTTACACTCACAACAAAACTGGGTTACTTGCCATGGACTTGGAGTAATTTAAGTAACTTAAGACACTGCGGGCGATAAATTTGACAAAGAAAAGCCTGTCCATAATTCTGAATTAATAATTATGGTCAGGCTTTGATGTTGATACAAATGAATCTGAAAGAAGAAAAGGGCACATTCATGGGCTGTTTGGGTGTCTGGCCTCTGAAAACTCAGCATGAGAAACAGGTCACACATTACTGCTGGAGGGACAAGCAGGGATCCAGCCACTGGGAAGAACTCCCGCAGTCATGTCAAAGAATATGTGTGCAACACCTATGCATGTAAGTATATAAGCATTTGTTTCAAATCTAATTAAAGAGCAAATATCAACTCTATTAGGGTTAAGGACACCATGACTTCGCTGCTCTTTGGAAAATCAGCAAATACCAATGCAACTCATGTTTTCAAACACAGTATGCTGTATTAAAATTTCACACAAGCCAAATTCCTCTCTAGCCTGCTTCCTTTCTTTGGGAAATAAGGAAGTTGGATAATACGATATCTCAGTCTCCTTCCAGCTCCTGAAGGCTATGTTTTCTTCGCCTACCACCTGGAGTCAGATTAGTCCTGGATTCAAATCTCAGCATGACAAGTAGCTTTAATTTTCTCAACTCCAGACTTTTCCCCCTTTGCAAAGAGGACATGATCATTTTGAAATCATTATAAATACATCCTTTAAAGTTTTATCATAAGAATGTTCAAATATAGAAAAAATGTAGTTTAAGTAGTCATACATCAAACATTGAGATTCAAGCATAATGTTCATCTTGCTATGTAAATTACAAATATCAGGACTTGATCCTTAACATACTACAGCATTCATTTGAAAGAATTAAAAACATTCTCTTACTGTTATCACATTTAGAATTAATCATAATTTCCTAACATTGTCTGATATCCATGTCATGTTTTGGATTTCTCCCATTGTCCCCAAATTTTATTTTAAACACTTCTTTCTTCAAAGTAGGCTTCAGTTAAAAGCCACACCTTGAATTTGGTTGTTTTATCTGTCTCCTAAATCTTTTTTTTTAAATATGGGGAATGGGGAGGGCAGAGTTCACAGGATTGAAAATGATGAAGATACAGCAAATGCAGCTATTATTTCCCCCAAACAAATCTCATCCTTCTACACTACTCACATGTATTAAAGAAATCAATAAATAAAATATATTATCAAAGTATAACGCATACTACAAACACTGTCCCAATCAACTTTGTGTGGCATGGTCACCCAGTGACAGAGACAGAAAATGTTCACCTCTTTAATTTGACGATGTCACCGCCCTGAAACCTCCAGTGTCCCCCTCTACTTACCAACCTCCACTGCTAAACACTACCCTGACTTTTAACACCAGAGATTAGTTGTGCTTGTTTTTGAAGTTGATATAAATGGAATCAGATTATATATAAATCTTCATGTCTGGCTTCTTCAGTCATGTTGATGAGATGTATCATGGGGTTACATGATGCAGTAGAGGGTTTGTTATTGATTTTCCATTAATCAGTTCTACTGGATGACGACATCTCAATCTATTTATTTATCTAAAGTAAACATAAACATTTGGCTCAATTCTAACCTGGGGCTATTACGGGTAGTGCAGATATGAACATTCTTCAATAGGTCTTTGTGTGGGGTGCTTATGCAGGAGTGGAGTTGCCAGGGCTTAGGAGGATGCATATGTTCAAATTTAGTCGATACTGTCCATGTTCCAGAGCAGATACGTCAATCATTCTTACAGCAGTATAAAATAAATACTGCCGTTTCACATCCTCACCGGTACCTGTTAAGTTTGAACCATTTTCACGAGCATGTGAGATATGACATTGTGATTTTGTTCCATATTTTCCTAAAGACTAATAAGACATAAAGCTATTTTTCTTAAATCATTGGCCATTTGGAGATCCTTGTGGAAGTGTCTGTTCAATATTCACAAGCATTTTTCTACTGTGTCATTTGTCTTTCTTTTTACTGATTCGTAGGAGTTCTTATAAATTCTCAATATAATATTCTCTGTCAGTTATATGCTTGCCAATATCTTCACCCACTCTGCGACATGTTTTTTTCATTGACTTACGATGTCTTTCAATGAACAAAAATTACTTATTTAAATGTAATCTAATTTACTTGTTTTTCTCCTTTAAATTTAATGCCATCTTTCTGTGCCCTACACTGCAACTACCAACCATCCCAAAGCTATGAAGATATTCTACGTTATTTTCTGAAGTGCTCCTGCCTTACCTTTCACATTTATGTCTACAGTAGTCCACTTGTAAACGATTCCATGAACGATGGGGGTAAGACAATATGTCTTCCATATGGTTATCCAATTACTCTAGCATGATTTATCAGACACATCATCCATTCCCAGCTGCTTCCCAGAGCCACTTTTGCTACAAAACTCATGTCCTTCTGTATCTGGATCTTCAAAGTCATCTACACACATCCTGATCGTTTGTATTTCCATATGAATTCTAGAATCATCTTAGCAATATCAATAATAACCTGCTGGCATTTTAATTACGACCACACTGAATCCATCTATCAGTATGGAATTCCATCGTTACCACTGAATTTTTCAATATGTGAATATAATGTAACTTCCTATAAACTCGAGTCCTCTTCAATTTTTTTCTACGAATGTTCATTATTTTTGTGTTAAGATTTTACACATATTTCGTTAGACTCTTCCTGGGCAGTTAATAGTTTCAGTGCTATTTCAAACATCATTTAAAACTTCCTCATTGCTTGTTGCTTATATACAGAAACTGTATTGAGTTTTTTGGTATACTGATTTCACATCCAGTAACTTTTCTAATTCACTTTAAAATCCTGTTTGTTTCTAGACTATCTTATATCGTTCACATACCCAGTGTGTTATCTGTAAATAATAACATTCACACACCTGCCATTCTGATACTCTTTATTCTTTTCCTTCCTTCCTCCCTTCTTCTCCCCTTCTTCCTTTTTCTTCCAGTTATTATTATTACTAATCAGGAAAGCTTTCGATATTTCAATATTTTACCATTAACTATGATGTCTGTTGTAGATTTTTTGTTTAAAAAGTTCCATTTTATTCTTAATATATCAAATGCTTTTAAGACATAAATTAGTACTGAATTTTTACTTAATACTTTTTCTGCCTCTACAGAGATGCAATGACGCTTCTCATTTATTTTGTTAACGTGATGGATTACATTGTTACTTTTGAAACAGTAAAAGTTTTATTCCTATCATAGCCAAATGCGTATCAACAGAGACTCAGAATTTTATCAAATCTAAAGAATACGCTTCCACATCATTTTAGTGTCTAAAGTACAATCGTTTTTGCCGGTGCTCCAGCTTGGATCCTAAAATGCTCTTCAATGGCCCATGCGTACAGGGCATGGTCACCAGGGTGGTGTTCTTGGGAGGTGGTAAAACTTTCCAGTGGTGGGGCCTAGTGAGAGGTGGTTCAGTCACTGTGGTGTGCCCTGAGGTGCAATGGGAGACTCCAACACCAGCTTCATCTTTTTTCTTCCAAGGCATAAAGTATTATTGTTTGGACCTGGAGTGTCCCCCAAAACATCATGAATTTGGATGTAGTGGGATAACTGGAACTATGTGCTGCTTGGAGGTAAAGACTGGCTGGAAGGAGTGGATGCTTGGAGTTGGACCTGAAGGAATTGTGTCAACTTGTTGAGACTGGGGAGCTCTCAGGTGTGTGTTGTTGACTTGTGGGCCAAGAAGTGAGGCCACCCTGAGTATGGGAACCCCAACCGGCAGCTTGAAATAAGGAAGAAGAAACATTGGTACTGTGGCGTTTTCGACCGGCAAAGACACCACACGGACTCTCACGATCGTGGAACGCTGACTGACTGGACGACTCGACTTGACTCTCAACTTGACTCCCTTTATTCCGCAAAGCCCAAGCTTAAATACCCTTCCATACCCACATTAACATACAAGCAATCTAATAGGCTACACATTAGTGTATAAGTAATCTAATAGGCTAACATTAGCATACAGGCAATCTAATAGGCTAACAAACTCTCCAGACCCATCACCCCACCTTGGGAATTCCTCTTTAGAACAGTCCCGTGGTTCAACACCTGATCCAAATTTCAAGCAGAACAACACCTGAGTTAAATTCCAGACAATAAATGTTTCTTCATGGAAATGAACGTGGCCAAGGTCTGCAATGCTGAGGCTCTCGGGCCCTGAGGGCCCCAACAGGTACAGCATCTTCCTGAGAAAGCTCTAGCCTCTGACTGAGACTCCAGGTGTCACCTCTGTTCCTCACCTCACGTGGCTCTTGCTTAACTTGGTTTCTGTCTGCAATGCTGTGAGTAGCTCTCCCGCCTCTACAATGTCTTCCACCATTACCATCTGCCAGTAATGCTACGTTCTTTTACCATGCTTCACCATAGACTCAAAAATAACAAGCCAATCAACCATGTCATGAAACCTCCAAAGCCGAAAGCCAAACCTTTTCTCTTTATAAGCTAATTATCTCAGGGACTTGTGTTATAGTGATGGAAAATTAAGTCAGCTGTGATAGAAAAGACAGAAAGCATGGAGGAGCAGAGAAAGTATATTAACATTCACTCTCGTGCCACAAAATTCTAAAACCCAGTCACATGTCTCACATCACTTAAAGACAATGTTGAAAATGCAGACTATTTCTGCCCTTGTCCCTCCAGTGCTATGGTCATATGAAAACTTGTTTTCTGGAAGACTCCTTAGGAAGAACCCCATGGGAACCATACTGCCTGAGTTCGTAAAGTCTCAAAATAGTCTGCAGTCGCTACAGTTAATGTTAGGGTGGCTGAACATGCAGTTTGCCAATCACATTTTATTTCCTTATATCCAATTTTATTCTGGCAAAAGTGTTAGCATTAGAAAGTCTGCTGGAAATCTGGTTTTATTTCCATCATTAATCTCTAATTGGTTGAACATTTGAGATATTTTCTTTTAAAATCTAATAATTAAAAATAGTTAATTTTGACCTCAGGATATGTTTTCCAAGACATTCAGTATACTTTTAAGACGTACTTTCAAATTATCTTTTAGGTAAGAATATTTTCTTGCATAGCAGAAGTTATTGATATTATCAGTTTTATTTTGTTGCATTAGTTTTCTAAGAGATTCTGATTATGTATAATTTAGAACTTGTTTGCCTGATTTACATATGTATCCCTTTTTCTTAAATCCTTTTTTTACCTCTACAGTAACTTCTTACTGATTTCTAAAAGATATTCCTTTTTATCTTCTATTTTTCTTAAAATATTATTCATTATAATGATCTGTTCTTGAATTCTATATAGACTATTATAAATGTATTTTTCATGTAAAAACACTTCATTTGCTTATAAATCTGCAATTCAAGGAGAGCTTGTTTTTTATTTTTTGTTTTGCATTGTTTTGGTTTTTTGAGGCTGGTCCTGATCTCACTATGTAGCCGAGGCTGGCCTTGAACACATGACAACCCTCCTGCTTCAGCCTCCCAAATTCTGTGGCATATGCCACCACACCTGACTTATGTAGTGCTGGGGAATCAAGCCTAGGACCTTGCATTTGCTAGGCAAGCACTTCAGTCACTAAACTACACCTCTATTCCCTAGGATGGCCATGTTTTAAAATTAACTTTTCTTATTAGGATGAATGTAGATTTGTATGGTACATACTTATAATCCCAGCATTCTGGGAGCCTAAGGCAAGAGGATCACAAATGCGAGCTCCATCCAGCCAATTTAGTGATTTAGTGAGACCCTATCTCAAGATAAAAACTAAAAAGGATACAGCTCAGTGTAAAGGCCGTGGGTTCAATTCATGTACCTCAAAACAAAAAACCGAAAAGCATGAAGTTCAGAAGATAATACAAAAAGTTTCCACAAATAACCCCCACAATTTCCTCTAACATTTTAATTAGTATTCTACATTTACTGAAACATTGATACATTATTACATTATTAAGGAAACTTCACTGAATCTTCATCCTTTGTGTGTTTACTCACATCCTTTGATTCATCTCAGGCTCCCATGTGAGACGACACATTACATTTAGTCACCATGTCTCTGTGGGCTACTCATGACGGGAGCATGTCACAGTGCAAACCACTCACCTCAAGAGTCAGGTCCGTAATTCCCTCCCAGCGCACACCCTGAATGACTGAAGGCCTCCCAGTAGGCCCCACCTCAAGAATGTAACTCGATGGCCTGTGGGAATTTGATATTTTTCTCATGATTAAACACAGCTTATAAGTTCTTAGGAGAAGAATTACACATATAAAGTGTTATTTTCATTAGATCATATCAAAGATATATGCTATCAAGATAAATAATCCCTTTTTGTTATTGATCTTGATCACCTGACTCAGGTAGGATGTGTCAAATTTCTTCTCTGTAAAGTTTCTTCAATTCCCCCACCCTTTTTCCTTCACATAATATTCTTTAAAGGAAAGATACATCGTGAAGTCGACATTTAAGGAATGGAGTTATGTTCAGTCTCCTAGAAGGTAAAGAAGCTACCCCAGTTATTTAGAATTCTTCTACATGGGCGATTTCTCTTCTTCTCACTTTTTTAAAGTCAATCATTTATTTCTGTATAAAATTATGGATTTTTATTTTATACTTGGGCTATAATTCAATACTCATTTATTCAGTTTGTTACATAAACCATTTGAATCTCAACCATGAGTTCTTTCCAGTTTGTTCCTGTGTCCTTTTTATACCCACCCTCAAATTGTGGGGTTTCTTCTTTCTAAATATACATTTTGCTTTCAATTAACACAGGAATTATACATATTTATGGATGATACATGATATTTCTACAATGCGTAATGATAGATCAGGGCAAGCGGCATACCGTCACTGCAGAAACAGCTATCATTTCTTTGTGATGGAAACATGAAAATCCTCCTTACTACTTTGCAATGATTATTGTCCTCTATGTAGTTTTGATTTGAATACCTCTTTTGTGGAGCGACATATTTCTGCCAGTCTCATTTCTTTAAGATGTTTTAATTTCTTTTTATTGGAGAACAGCATTAGAAAACAGGAGCCAGGGGTTCCACCTGTTCGTGCCACCGCAGCACTATTGTTTCTAGGTCTTCTTGGTGACAAAGAAAGGGAGTGCTTACGTATTAACCTGTGTTCATACACACATCAATGCACACACATACCCACATGAGGTTAGACGTGATTTGCACTGATGTTTTTAAGACCAATGCATTACCACGTGGGTCACTGCACCCTCCCACTGCTTGTCTCTAACCATCTATTTCAGTGTGGGCAGTCTGTCCCCACCACCAACTCCTACTGTATGTGGTTCACTTGCAGTATACGTGTAAAGTCGTTTCAGAATTATTAACTCAGGCCTCTGCAGAAGACAAATCACCAAGCAAAGTGTAGTTTTTCTGTGCACGTCCTCTTCTCTCTGGGCTTATAGATTTTGTTCATTTCCAAAGCTACTTAGCTCAGCTTTTTCCCCCCATTGCTCTCAATGAGGCTGATGCACCCCTTCGCCAGTCCGTGTTCCTGATTTCCTCAAAGATTGTTACGGTCCGGATCTGGGGATGCTGAGAATGGCTCATCTTCTGCCACACCTCTGCCGTGTGCTTTCACCGTTGCCACAACTGGACTGAGACCTTTCGAAATTGTAAGCTAAAACAAATCTTTCCTTCCTTAAGTGGAGGATATCAGATATCCTGTCCCAATGAGAAAGTAACTAACACAAGAATTTGGAAAAAACGCGCACATTAAGGTTCACTCTTTGGGCTGCAAAATTCTGTAGACTTTGATGAAATGCCCACTTATACACCCTGGCCGTATCACACAGCACAGCTTCACCACGAGTCCAGCCCCTCACCCTCACGGTCTTTCGCCTTACCAACTCTCAAGTCCCTCTTCCTCCGGAACCCTGGCAATGACCCTACATGTTTTCTAAGACAAGGTTTAGCTTTGTAAAAACTATTAAGCTACCTTCTAAAATGACTGTGTCGTGAATGAGGGGTCATATTACTCCACCTTAGCAGCAATTAGCAATGTCAACTTGCCAATTTTTCTTTTTCTGTACTTCGGCCCTTTCAGCAGGTATGATGTGACACCTCATTGTCTAACTTGTATCTTCCAAACGCAAGTGATACTGGCTTTCTGTGTATGTGTGTATACCAGGGATCAGAAGGTTCAGGCCTTCCACACTGAACTACATTCCCGGACAACATTATTTCTGATTTTGAGACAAGGTCTTGCTAAGTCACTAACTTGCCCAGGCAGGGTTTGAACTTGCTTGTGATCCTCCTGCCTCAGCTTCACATAGTGTTGGAATCAGCCTGTACCACTGGGCGTGGCTGAGTACGTTTTCTTGTGTTACTTCCCCATTGTTATATCTTCTTTAGTGAAGTACCAGTTCAAATCGTTTCTCCACTTCTCATTTGTTCAAATATTTGCCTTTTTTTTTCTTGGTGGGGAGGTGTATTCGCTTTTCATCAGTGGGGATAAAATATAGGGACATCTACAACTTACAGAAAGGAAAGGTTTGATTTGCTTATGGTTTCAGAGACAACACTGCATGGTTGGTTGGTCACAGGGAAAATCATCATGGCGGAAGAGTGTGGTCCAAGGAAAGCTGCTCAATTCACGGCATCCAGCAAGCAGAGAAGAACACAGAGAGCAAAGGGACCAGGGGTGTGAGGCAGTCCCAGGGTCGCCCCTCAGGCCCACCCAGACACACCTGGAAGTGTGCTTTACTGATCTCCTTGATGCTTCTCACGCCAAACAAACTGACAATGAAGATCAACCTTCATGGGAGGGAAAACATTCTCTTTATTATGTACACAAATCTTGTATCAGTTACCTATTTTTAAGTATTTCTCCAAATATTTAGCTTTTTATTACCAGAAGAGTCAGATCTTAGAAAATATAGGGCTGTGGGGAGAGTCGTGGGATTAAAATGTTAGGTAAATGTTGATTCAATGGAATTATCTAGGATGTGATAATGGCTTTTTGAAGAGCAAAACTTTTAAATTTTATAAAGATCAAATCACCATTTTTTTATTTTCATAGATTGTGCTTTTGGAGTTCTACAAAAATCTCTTTTTCCTGTTCGTGTGAATTTTCTCATATATTTTCCTCTAGAAGTTGTACAGTGTTACATCTTACTTTTAGCTGTATTATTCATAACTTAATTTTGAATAAGACGCCAGGCCTGGGTCCAGGCATTCTTCTGCATAGGGATGGTAACTGTCCCTGCGCCACCTGTTTAAGACTATTCTTTGTCCACTGAATCGTCACTACACCTTCACCAAAAACCAGTTGGTTCTACTTGCCTAGATCTAGTACTAGGCTATTTCATTCCATTGGTTATTTGTATATTATTTCACCAATATCATGTTTTCTTGATTACTGGAGCTTTATATAGCAAATCTTGGAACCAGACCATGTCATTCCTACATGTTTATTTCTCAGCCATGTTGGCAATTTTTAAAATGATTTCTTTCATTTCTAAATGCTTTCTTGGGTCTTCAGTCCTCCTTTCAAATCCTAATCATCTAATTTCTAAACTTCTCAATATTCAGATTTATAAGCTCGTCATTCTTTTAGCTAGTTTTGGATAGCTATTCCATTCTATTATAATTGTCATCTGTTTTGTGGGTATCTATTTTTATGTTTTCATTGTTTCTAGGGAGGTTATTATGTTTCATGTTCTTGTTTTTCTAATAAAAAACAATTTCACATGAACTTCAATCATAATCTTGGTTGCTTATTTCTTTAATGATATACATTTTCCTGTAATTTCAGGCAGAAGGGGAGGGAAAGGATACTTTTTAATATCTAAGGCCATAGAGCTTACTTTTATTTGGCTTTGCAAAATAATGAAAAACACAGCCCTATATTTTCTAAGATCTGACTCTTCTGGTGATTTCTAGCACTTTTCAAGAAGTTCCATTTCCATTTATTTCCACTCCAATTTCGGGTCTAGTTCACTTCATAAACTTTTGTATCAATGCTGAGCCTTTCCTTGAAAGAAGCCTTGGCTTTTGATAGTGTGAGGGATTTCAGGGCCAGAATGCCCCAAGTTCCATGCATCATCACATCATGGTTCCATTGTACTTGTGAGGAATTTGGCCTAACAGAACTTTCAGATCTATTGCTGTTTCCAATAAGTAGAGATTGGTAATTTAAGAGATTTCCACTTCTCTGGGCCCTAAGAGGTTCTGTTGCTTCTTCTGCTTTCTCACACAGACAGGAGATACCTCAGCTGTCCTTTCACCATCAGTTGTTCTCATCACCTGCTTATACTGGACACTTACCTTTCTAAAATTATTATGTATTTGTCTCTCCTACAAAATAAATAATATAACTTAAAGGCTATACATTTTCCTCTTAACATGGCTTTAGCTGCGATCTACACTCTGGAATATATTGTGTGTTTATCAACATTCTGAAAAAACGTATGTCCTAATTTTCACTGGGATGTGTTCTTTGACTTGCTGTTTATAATTTTCTTACTACCCCTTTTAGAGGCTAGTCTATAGCTTACAACACAAACTCTTAATTCAATAAGGTATGCAATGTTAGAACGCCTATCACATCCTAGATAGTTCCACTGAATTAACACTTAGCTAACATTTTAATCCCATGACTATCCCCACTGTGTGCCGTTCTTTCTACCTAAGCTTCTTCCTAAAGCAGCTAATTCCCATTCTTTTTATGTTATTGACCTTTTGAAGAAAGCAAAGCAGTTACTTTTTTGGATGGTCTACCTAGGTAATTCACTTGTTTCCTCTTGGTTTCATTTAACTTCACTCCTTCTCTCATTCACTTTTCTGGAATCCAAAGTGGATCTAGCTAAAGTAGATCTGGGGTAAACATGTTTGTCAATAATATTTCATAGGCAGTGCTTTGGATTTTATATCTTGTTACAACAGAGACATGGTAATCAAAACCTCATCATACTCTTAGGTAGAGTGAGACATCCCACATAAAGCATCCAACATACTATGTGCAATATAATAGATAAACATCAGCTTCTCAACTTCAGCACTAGGGACATTTTGAGGTGCCTGATTTTTTGTTGTAAAGCTGTCCTGTGCATTTCAGGTTATAAAGAGATGTTCCCAGCTTCTACCCATTAGGTAGCATCCCCCAGTTTTGAAAACTAAGCAAGTCACCAGGCATTATCAAGTATCAGTTAGGGGCAAAAATAGTCCCACCTGGAACCACTGGTATAAAACAAAAACCCAAGTATTTTTGATACATTGAGATTAAGAGAAAAATGGGACATGACTTCAGACCTCAATGTACTCACAGTTTTGAGGAGAGAAACTTTGGAAAATAGGGAATTAAAATATAATATTATAAGTTTTATGATAGAGATAACTGAGAATTATCATGAGAGGAAGGTGGTATTGCTTGAATATGATTTGAGTGTGCGCCCCAAAAATTCATGTGTTCAAAGCCAACTCCTTAATGCAATGGTGTTAAGAGGTGGTAGAACCTTTTACAGGGGGAACCTAGTGGGAAGAAATTGGGATGGGCACTGCGTTCATAAGGAATTGAGACTGGTCTCAGAAGAAGTTAGTTATACTCATGACAACAAGTTGTTTTAAAAGACCAAGACTGGCCGTCTCCACTCTCTGGCTTCCTGTCTCCCTTCATGATCTCTCCTTACCACACACGTCCTTATCATGACACCATCCACCATGATGTGACACAAAGGGACATTTACCAAGGTTGACTGATGAAGCCACCCAGTTTTAGACTGTCAGCCTCCAAAAGTATGAATTAAATAAACCTCACTTCGTTATCAAATACCAAGCCACAGGTATTTTGTCATAGCAAAAGACAATGTCTAATACAGAGGTACCTTAACTCAGTCTAAAGCAAGGGTCCTTTCATGTAGAATAGGAAATTCTGAATTGAGATCTGAGAGACAGAATTCCTTCCCCATTCCCACTAAGCCTCAAGAGAACAAACCAATAAAGAACATTTGTTATGGAAATAAATGCTCCAGAAATCAACTAGCACAGCTTATATAATTTTAGGCTGTGTTTCAGAATCTGATGAATAAAGAAAGATCTACTACCAAACAGAGAAACACAGATACGGTGAGACATCAGTGAGAGCTAGAAGTAGCACAATCTGTCATGTAGTTCTTCAGTTGTTAATAGCAAATATATCTTCCCATTGTACATCACTTGATCTGACTGGAGACAGACTGTATAATGGAAACCAGATCAACACCAGTTAGGATCCACACCACGCACCCTTCTAGCTGACACTAGAGGCCCTGAATTGGAAGCAGGTACGCATACTAGTCCAGCAGCCTACCCTTAAAATCTCCTGCTGGCCCGAGCACTTCTTCAGTTCACTTCCAATATAGTCAGAGCCTGGCCTGCCATTAATGAGTTAGATTTCCTTGACTTCTAAGACATGGAGGTTGATGGCCTTTATGAACAACCTCTCCTGCAGTGTGCTATAGCTACTTGACTAAGTCCTAGTCCAAAATAGGTAAGAGTGAAAATGACATTTTCGCTAGTTCTAGCCCATGGAAAACTCCTCATGCACAAATCTTTAGGTTATTTTCCTTCTCACTGGCTTGATGTCAAAAATTAATATATTGGAGGCCATGACTTAAAGCTGGAATGAACAAGGAGTATAAGTAAACTATGTCTTGAGTCTCCACTTGGAGGACAGAGGACCTGTCAGGAACTTCCTTACTAGGTTTTACAGGAATCAGAAGTAACCTTCCACTGTGTTAAGTCACGGAGATTTAAGAGTTTATCTAGAACAGCAGCTAGTAATACCCAACTAACATACCAGAGCAGAGAAAGAGCCGGGTTTACTCTGCAATAGTAATCCCTTCAGTTCCCCAGACATGCATGGTATTTCAGCCTTATTAACCTAGCCAAAGAAAAGAGGCTTTTGCCAGAATAATTCACTGATACTCCCTGGAGTGAAATGGGTGTGTGAGAGGCTATTTGCGGGGCCATTGCTAAAGATCACACCTCATCTGATGTCTGCAACACAGGACTATGAAAGGACGCAGCGGGCTTTGATGTCAGGCAGATGTGGCTTTGAATCTCTCTCCTTATGCTTGGCAACCATTTAGCTTAATCACCCTGGGCCTTTGTTTCTTCATCTATAAAATGAGAGTAATAACACCTCGTAGGAAATTTGTGGGAATAAAAAAACCTGATAGCATATAAAACACTGGCATGATTCTTGGCATGTCCAAAGTACTCAATTCCATCTCAACAACCATGAAATTAACCAATTAGGGATTTATTTACCCTTATAATCAGAAGGCTAAGCAAGAGGTGCCCTTTTTACAAAGGACTGTGTGTTTATCTTTCCGTGTAAATGCTGATTATTTCATCCAGAGGAACCAGGTTCAACACATACTTTTAAGCTTTCTTTGGTCTGAATAAGAAGAATTCACGTTTTACAAACCTTAAAAATCAAAGTATGAACAAGTGCACTACTTTTATAATTATTCCCCTCAAAAGAATAAATACATATTTTCAAACCAATGACAATAGAACGTGTGATACGATTTGACCCAGATGGAGAAATATAGAGGAGGCAGTGCACATGACAGCAAGCATGAGTGCCGCTCAGGCACGGCGTGAGGACCTTCCCCGTTCCCGGGTAGTCCAAGGTGAACCAACTTCATGGACAACGATGGCATATCACACATCTGGTAAGTTTGTGGCAGGCGCTCCACATTACCCTCACCTACCTCTGTAAACAAGATTTGGCAACAAAGCAGATAAATACAGCAGAATTCGTCTAAATAAGATGTGAGCTGTGGCATCCCTGTCCCCCAGCTGCAGGAGAAGGAGGCTGAAATGCCAGGGCAGCCAGGATGCAGAGGAAAGCACTGTTGAGAGCCGCCCACCAGCATGACTAAGTGCTTTTGGGGACAATCCCTGCTCAGAGGGCAGAAAGCAAATATCCAGATGTTATGAGCTGCCAGATGTGATTAACTGGGGAAAGGCGAAGCTGCCCACTTAGCCATCTGAGCAGACCTCCTCGTCAAAGTGACCCTGGAGTTTTCTGTACAAGCATTCACCAGCAAAATAAATGGAGGCTCCATCCATCTCCTGTCCCCACCTCTTCTGCGCCCTCCCTAATTTTACGGAGTCAGAACAGTGGCCTATTTTTAAATCGCTGCCCATGTGTTCTCTCGTGGAAATGTGTGGGCTTCCTGGGAGAGGCTGACACTCACCCTGAGGAGAAACAGGCACGCTGAAGGCTGTGCCCACTCACCCATCTTTCCTCTCCCAGAAGGGTGCAGCTGAGGAGTCTGGGGAGCAAGTGGCCTGAGGAGGAGCTTGCTCCCCCGTGCAGAGGAGTAGGGAGCATGTGATGCTGGCTTCCATGACAGGGTAACTGCAGGCTTCTCTGCTCCGTCAAAGGGAAGGCTGAAGCTTGTATAAAAACCAGACTCGTGTACAGAAAACCAAGAAAGAGCTCAAACTGGGAAAGAGGAAAAACTAACCTCAGATGCTGATCCCATATCCTCTGAAGAAAAGGAGCTGAAGCGGTCTCTGACATCCGTCTTTACAGATTTTCAGTGCAACAGCCAACATTTCGTTAAACTTCAGACAGTTCTTTTTAACAAGGTCACAGGGCCAATTTACCAAGACAAAAACGATAAAAACAACAACAACAAAACAAAACCAGCATTTAAGACAGTGGTCGTGCTTTACTTACAGTCGTTCCAGCTGCTTCAGATCCTGGAAGGCGCCTCTTTCAATGATGCTGACCTGGTTGTCTTCCAGATGCCTAAAACCAGAGAAGCAGCAAAGGTCAAAGACAAATCTGGTCTAAAGTGTCTCCTGTGTGGCCTCAAGCCAGGCAGCCAAGGTCACTCAGCCTCTCCCAGGCCCCTCGGGGACCTTCCAGCTGGGATCAGTCTGGTAGGACAAGACAACTCATCCCAGCTTGGTGTCACGGTAACCAGGGTTTCTCCGCCTGCACACTTCTACCTGACAGATTGGTTTCCATGCCTCTATTTTAAGAATGTTCTCAGCAAATGTCCCCCCAAGCACTGTAGGATGGTGCACAGAAATGGAAGAGGTAAAAGCTGCTCTTAGAGAAACTACACATATATTCAGCATCTCTTCCCTCAGAGCTCCCTCCTCCAAGGATTCAAAAATACTTCATTGAAAAGGGCCTTCCCTGCTCACCCCAACAGGAAGGGTGAAGCTACTGTGAGGTGGCTAACTGGCTATAAACATCAACCTCGTCCCGGGAAATGTCCGTATCTAGAACTTGGCTAAGCTCAACCTCATGACAGTCACAAAAGCTCTCTGTACCCTTACCTAATTTGCTCACTCCCAAAGTCCTCCCAACGGTCGATTAAAAACCCTAAACACAAACACTCTGCCTTAGGGAGTTTGATTCACGCATGCAGCATATCCTTGTGAACTGAGCATACAATGAAACATTTGTTTCCTTTTAAAAAAAATGGCAGCTTAGAATGGATTGGCTGAGCAGTAGGGCAGGGTAGAGTGAAGCTGCTCAGCTTTCCGTGTGGGTGGGGCGGACCCTGGGCTGGGAAATAATGCAAATCACTTTTGGTGACCCAATGAGATGGGGGGAGATGCAGCTGTAACTGAAGGAGGTTTCTTTGGAAGGCAGAGTCTATGAAGGGCAGAGAGAACAGCCTTGAGGAGGGCAGATCCTCAGTGACGGCCCGGAGCTGAGACACGTCACCACCTCCTGCCCTCATATGCACTGGTCTCATGCCCCAGCTCACCCCCTCACTGTGCCGAAAGAGCGAGAAGACAGCACTTCTTTTTATCACCATAGTCTAGAGTTCACTCTGCTAGGTGCCTGGTAGTGCTGGTACTTCCTCTTTGCCTGTTAAATGGGTGAAAACTATCTGCGCCGGGGCACATGTTGATTTTGTATCCAGAAAGAGAACCATTTAAGACACCTCAGTTTTTTATCAAAGCAAGTGGGAGCATTTTATTATGCTTAATGATATTTTACATTGGTATATCCAAACATCAGCTAGCCAGAACTAAGTGTCAGTTGGGCAGGTCAGCTAGTTCGCTGTATTTCTGTCACTTTGGGGTTCTCACAGTCTGACTGTTCACAGGCTTCTCATTTAACAGCTAATGGAAGCGACTTAACAAACAGACATTAAGAGACCTGTCAGGGAAACCTGACGTGTATGTATGTAGTCACACAGTTAGCTTGGGTGCACCCTCGAGGCCCAGACTGGTGAGGTTCCCAGGTGCAGTTTAAAATCCCTATCCTACTCCTCATACCTAGTGATGTTACATAGGGCTGGCTTAGTCAACCTTCCCAAGACACGGTTTCCTCTTTGCAAAATACAGAAAATAAAACAGCATGCAGGTTCTTATAAAAACACAAAAAAGAACACAGTAATTACATCATCAAGCCCAGAAGTTGATATACAATTGGAGATTTAATACATGTTTCCTCCCTTCCTTCCTTCTCTTCCCTTCTGTTTCATTCCACCACATGGCGGGGAGGCCATGGAAGGCGAGCAGACTCACAGTAACCTATCTCTCCAAACAAGGAGCCACTTCAGAACCTGTGAGTGGAGTTTTGCTCATGACCATCTCACTGTCATTATTTCCCAACTAGAAAAGAGACTAACAGTGAGTGGCTGAGTTTCACCTTGCTTCTGGGTTTCAGAAAAGCCTGACTTGGACTTCTAGTTCTGTAACCACTGAACCAGCACTACTAGCTTCTTTGAGAAAAGAGATGTGAGAAAAGAAAATGTGTGTGTGTGTGTGTGTGTGAGAGAGAGAGAGAGAGAGAGAGAGAGAGAGAGAGAGAGAGACACACAGAGAGAGAGAGAGAGAGAGAGAGAGAGAGAGAGAGAGAGAGAGAGAGAGATGATGCCTGCCCCTCATCCACCTTGGAAGGCTGACTTTTAATGGCTTTCTTAAGAAGCCTCTCGACCTCTGGCTTCCTGCTAGTCTCCCCCCCACTAGGGGAGACTGGCAGACAGAGAAGGCAGAGGATGTATCTCCTCATTCCCTGCCAAATCACTTTAGGGAGACTAGTTCCTTTTACCTAGGGGCACAAGTGCTATCAGGCCATCCCAACTGTGGTGGGCTGTGTTACCACTTCCTCCCACTGCTCCACAAAGCCCAGGGGCAGTAGCGTCTCCACGCTGTCACAAACCTGGGGACTACGCCATCTTTTGTTTGGATTTTTTCCTCTGGTCAAACCTTTGTCACTAACTCTTTATCAGCTCACCTTATTTGCTCTGTGTGTGTCATCTCTTCTGCATTGGAAAGGTATGCAGGGCTGCCTTGAAAACTACTTCCTAGATCTGTCAGAGTCCCGACCAGTACCTGACACTTAAAGGCTCAATAAATAACCACCACTTGATGAATAAAAGAAAAATCAGTTAATGAAAAAGCCATGACACTCCAGTCTGGCTTCCCAGCCAAGGTGCAGGGCAGAGCCTGTGTGAAAGTCATGGCTACCGCCCTTTTCTCACTGACCAAATGTGGAGGACAGGGGACCTATGAAGAGCTGGGCTCCAAGAGAGCTATGGATGGTATAAGTCTGTTCTGAGTTAGAGGGACACAGACTGGGCTCATTTTCAGCTCTTCAGCACGGATTTTATTATTATTATTATTTTTTAGTTTTAGCACTGGATCAGAATCGGAAATGGCCCTCATGTGATGATGGTGGAGGCGGAGTTTAACTCTCGTATTAACCCCATTTGGGATAAAGCTGGCTCCCACATTGTGAGCATAGCAGAACCCTTAAATAGATTACTAAGAAAAGGAATATAATTGATACCACCCGAAGAGACCTTTTCCTACTCCCACCCCTTGGGAGAAGTAACAGTCACCGGGAACTTTTATTTCTCCTCCTTGAGCACAGTTCACTTAGGGAAAATTGCCCTGGGGTGGAACTGAAGGTCACCATGGCTGTTGCATCTGCTTTCACCTGCACCCTATTAACAGTCACACGGGGAAATGGGTGGTAAGCTCATGTTCTTCAAGACAACTGAATCTTCTCTGGTTTCACTAAAAATTGCAAATAAGAAGCAGATCTAGGAAATGTGCCAAGATTCAATGAAAGCTTTAATAAAAAGTCATCTAGGTTATTCAGCTAAAAATACAGACTGAGAGAAAATCCTGTGAAAATGTTTGTGTATCGATTGGTGTTAGAAAGCATTTCAGCTATTCTTCCTCAAATTTTTTCACAGTAATAAAGGGCCACTTGACTGGGATTGTCTTTGAGTTGGTAAAGAAGATAATGAAACTGTATAACAGTCCATAAAATAGGAGTAAAAGGATTTTTGGCTTTATTTATCAAAATAAGAAATACGTAGCAATTAACCGAAAAGATAAACTATAGCCAAAGGAATGTTGTAGACTATCCAGAGGCAATTAATGTGATCTTTCGTGATTATTTTAAACTCTATTCGCAGAGAGCAGATACAGAAATTGGAATTTTTATCAGTCTTCCTGATGTAACAGTAAGAAAGGCAAAGGGTTATTTTTGACTTGGTTAGAAAATGAAGTGTTAGGTAAAATTCTGACTTAGGCGAAGGAAATCTTTCAAAGACAAGAGATTGAAAGGAGAAGAAACGGAAAGGAGAAGAAAGACAGAGGTTAACAAATGTCTGTTTTTTATCTGGACAAATGACCTGAAACAGGTCTACTGCTTATATCTCTTAAATAAAAATCATCCTAGGTTGAACCACGTAACGCCCCTACCCTTATCCCAATCTTGAGTTTGATCCACATACACCTTTGTCAGAACTGCCAGTTGCTTGACAGATACAAAGCTACTTGGGGCAAAGGAAAGATTTAGCAAGGGTGGTTCTTTACTCTGCGATCATGACAGGAGTGTGTTTAGGACCAAAGACAGGGTGGAAAAGCATTACGTAGCTGGAACCCCAACACTCAGATTCAGCCCCCATCATTCAGTGAAACTCACATAAGCCCTGTACATCAGAGCTGTATTTTTTTTTTTTTTTTCATTGCAGGGGAGTAAGCTCAAGGCCTTGTGCATGCTAAACATACATACATTCTACCCTGATCTATACTCCTAGCCCAGCTGCATATTCAAAGTGGGAACGCCCTGACTGTTGTGGTTGTTTAAGCTTCCCAGGATGTAAGTGCGCAGTAGCATCACATGCACGTTAGAAGGAACACAGTCTGGTTTCCAATTCCAACTCCCTCAGTCACCTACAAGGTGCAGCTGGAACTAATTGACCTATCTGTGCTCTAGGCTACTTTGTTGCAAAGAAGGGCTCCTAAGAATGCCAACCTCACATGTTACCACTATGTAACACTGTGCTTGGATCATGGAAAGTGTCCTGTACATGTTGGTTGCCATCATCATCCTTATCCATACTTGTCAATCAGGAGAACAATGTTATAAAAGTAATGCTTGGAAGTGCTAGTGACAATAATCATAAATTGCTCATGAAAATAGTAAAATCATAAAGTACTCAGTCAGTAACTACACGAGTTAAAAAAACTTTAACTATTCATTCCCAATATTGTTGATGAGAAAACCTTTGGCCTAAAGAGGTACAGAGATTAGTGTTAAGTTGCATGTGAAGTTAATCTTAAATCAAACCCGAATCTGATACTTTCTGTCCTGTGTACAAAATTCATTTTCTTCTATAGTGCCATTAGTAAAAAGGAGATGGCTTCAGGTACCAACCTGTTAGCTGATACATCTGGTACAGATTCATGTGGCACGATTTCGTGACAGAAGTAATACCAAGGCAGTGGCCAAATTACTCTGGTCACTGTCTAGGTCTGGAGTTACACTTATTGGTCAAAAGCAACTACTGCAAACGGAGGAAAAGAGACTTAATAGCTCTTCTTTCAGATCTCTAAATATCTCAACAGACAAATATTTTATAAGCTTCTCACCACTCATAGACTTAAAGATGAACAAACATATTCAATATTCAGCGAACAAGTCAAATATTCCTTGCTCCTCTATCCCCTCAATGCCCATCTAAAATGTTGCTACCTATCTGCACAGCTGTGAACGTGCAGAAAGGGCTCTGACACTGTCTGAACCTCGCTTTCCCTTCTTCCCTCCCTTCCATTAAGTACCAAGATAAATAATATTTGTCTTGATGGCTCTTTTAGAGCACAGGCTGGAGAAGAAATTATAATCTCTCCGGAAGGGAAGCATGGTTAGTCAACCTGACATTGCTGTCATCTTGGAAGTTGGGCATGCTGATTTATTTGTCTACAGTCTTCTGTTTTCCCTGTCACTGATACTGAGTTCTTCCATCCATCTTGCCTGGCAAGCAGCATCCAGACCCAGAAGGTGACACCTTTGAGCACTTGGATATGATGATGAAGGCCATGAAGGGCTTCCATTGAAGCATAGTGAATTGTTGTTGCTCAGTGCCTCAAAGTGTGATGTCACAGCAGTGAAATATTCTTGCAAGGTTGAAGAGCTGGAAATCAGAATGTATCAGAGAACCAATTGCTACTTACAAGACTCGGAGGTTTTTGAGTCCAGCAAAGTCCATCTTGGAGATCCTGGTGATGTTATTTCTGTCCAGGTCACTGCAATGGAGAGCAAATTCAGGTCAGATTTTGCAGGTTACATTTATGGTCTACACAACCCAGACTGGCTTGGACTGGAAGAACACTGTTAGTCAAAGAAAAGGCAACTCCAATGATTACCGATATCCCTTGAGCACGCCCAACTAACCTTAAGGATATTGTATAGAATAAACCATTCGTTATGTATGTAGCAGAGCTCTGTGATATTTCACCTTCTGGGCTTCTGTGCCCCTTCTTCAAGTAACAATCTTTTATTTCCATGTCTCCTGCCCTCAGTTTTCAGATCATGTCTGAAATCATAGGGCTGACCCTTCTTTCCAATTCCACGGATTCCAGGGATCGGCACTTGATCCAGGCCAGATTTACAAGCATCTACAATTCTCTGACCACAGTGATTATTTTGGAAATGCATACATGGCTCAAACTAACAATATCTTACTCATTGTGATTGCTAGGTTGTTCAGGCTTGCTAAAAGCCATCTTGTTACCACTAAAAGACAATATTTGAGAAGCTGGGTATGGTGATACATGTATAATTATAAGAGGCTGAGGAAGAAGGACCACAAGTTTAAGGCCAACTTGGGCAACTTAGCAAGGCCCTTTCTCAAAATAATTAATTAATTAGTTAGTTAATTTTAAAAGGGGTTGGGGAAGTAGCTCAATGCAAAGACAGTGAGTTCAATCATTACTCATGCCAGAAGCAAGATAACCTCTGTCTTTTGATATTTCGTGAGCCAACCTGTGTCATCTTCGTATTTTAGTTTAAGGAAGTATGAGCCGAATTTTCTATCACTTGAAACCAAAAGAATCATTATTGACTCTGGTACACTGCTGGACATTAATAGACAAGCCAGCTTTGTCCAACAGACAAAAACAAAGTTGTCTATTTTCCAACAAGCTTTCAAACTCCCGGAGGGCAAAGACCGTGTCTCTTTAACGCCCCAACCCAGAAGGAGATTATATGCCTGGAACATGACAGAGGTGATTTTCCTAATCTCATATATTAACTAAAAAGACAGTGGCATGGATTACTTCAGCCTGATTATTAAATGCCAGAAAATGGCCCCAGAGAGAAGGTTTTGCCATGCAAGAGATGAGAGCCTTATGGTGGTAGTACTGGTGTCAAGGTGGAGGGGCTACCACGATAGCAACAAATTGAACTTATGAATGAACCTGTGAACAAATGCATAGATATTGTGTGTTCATTAAAATTATCTAGGACTACTGCATGCAAAATAAAGAGGCCATGAGTCTAGCTTCATTTTTCTGCATGTGGACAACAAGTTTTGTGAGCACTCTATTTGTTGCAGACTAACTTTTCTTTATTCCTCATTTTTACCAGCATATATAAGCAATACACAATGGTTACAACAAACTTGAGGATTTTGTGCACACGTATATCACAACTTCACATTCCTTCCCTGTCCCCTTTCTGGCCCTTCCACCCCCTCTTTTATCCCCTCTGACTCTCAACATATCACTTATTTGACTATTATTTATGTGCGTCCTGAGTTCTTATATTTAAAAAATCATGTGATATTTAATCTTCTGATACCATATCCAAGTGCTCAAAGGTATCACCTTCTGTGTCTGATTCCCTTCACTAAGTATAATGGTCTCAGGTTGTATCCATTGATTTACAAATGATTCAAGTCTATTTGTCTTTATGGCACAGTAGTACTCCCTACATTTTTTAATTCATTAGTCTATTGTTAGATATTTTAGCATCTTCTTGACTCAGCTATTGTTAGTTGTGCTGCTGTAAACATGGGTGTACACAAATCTCCATTACATATTGCTTTTAGTTCTTTTGGAACGATACTCAAAAGAGGTATCAGAGTCAAATGGAAATCTCCATAATGCTTTCCATAGTGGTCCTACCAGTTTACAGTCCCACCAACAGTATAAAAGGATTCCTTGTTCTCTGCATCCTCCTCAGCATCCAGTGTTGTTTGCATTCTTTACATTCTCACTGGGGGTAAGATGGTATCTTAATGTTGTTCTGATCTGCATTTCTCTAAAGGGTAAGGATGCTGAAAATTTTTTTCATGTATTTGCTGTCCATTGTACTTCTAAGAGCTGTCTATTCACTTCCATTGCCCATTTTAATTGGGTCTTTGATTTTTGAGGGGTCTATTTTTCTTTACTTCTTTGTATATTCTAATTGTTAGCCTCCTGTGTAGGGTACAGGTGGTATAACTATTTTCCCATTCTATCAGTTGTCTCTTCCCTCAATTATTTCTTTTGCAATGCAGAAGCTTTTCAATTTGATAAAATCTTCTTTGTTTATTCTAGGGGTTATTTGTTTGGCATCAGATGTCCTACTGAGAAAATCTTTGACCACACCTATATCTCGAAAAGTTTTACTTATTTTATCTTCCAGAAGGTTCAGTGTTTACATTTTTAACTTCTAGGTCTTTGATACACTTTAATATGATTTGGTACATGGCAATAGGCGCAGGTCTAGGTTCATTCTTCTGCACATGGATAACCAATTCTCTCAGCACCATTTATTGAAGAGGCTAAGGAGAAACTAGACCCACATTTTCACCATGTACCAAAATCAAATCAAAATAGAATAACGACCTAGATATTGGAGCAGAAACACGGAAACTACTGAAAGATAAGATCAGTAAAACCCTTGAAGATACAAGGGGTAGGCATGGATCTTCTCAATAAAACACCTAATGCATATGAAGTAACTTCAAGAATCAACAAATAAGATTATATCATATTAAAAAGCTTCTGCACAGCAAAGGAAGCAATCAACAGAGCAAAGGTAAAATCAACAGAATGGGAAAAATTCTGCCAGGAAGTCCTGGGACAGAGAGCTATATTATCAAGAATATACAAAGTACTGAAAAAAAATTAGACCCCTTGAAATTAAAGACCCTACAAAAAAAAGGACAACTGAAGTGAACAGACTATTCTCAGAAAAAGTATGAATCACCAGTAAATACATGAAAAAATGCTCAACATCTTCAGCCATTAGAGAAATGTAAATCAAAACAATACTGAGGTTCCATCTACCTCCAGTAATGCCTGGTATCATGAACCCAAAAAGCAATTGCCAGAGAGGTTGTGGAGAAAGAGGAATGCTCTTACAGTGTAAGTAGGACTATAAACTTGCACAACCACATGGAAAACAATACAGGCATTCCTGAAAAACCTGAGAACAGATAGCCCATTTGATCTACCTATACCTCCTCTAAGGAATCTTCCCCAAAGGGTTAACATCATCACACAACAGCGACGCATGCACACCCATGTTTCTAGCAGCACAACTTACAGAATCTAAATCTTGGAAGCAGCCAATATGTTCATCAGCACATGAATAAGATGTGGTATGCTTGCACACTGGAGTACTACTCTGCCTTAAAGAAAGGTACATTTGAGTCATTTGTAGGAAAACAGTATACCCTGAGACCACCATGCTTAGTAAAATAAACCAGACAAAGAAGGTCAAATATCACTTGGTTTCTCTAACATGAGAAAACCAAGACATAAAAAAGAGCAAAATACAAGAGAGATGGAAGAAAATAATCGGAAGACAGACTTTGTGGAGAGGGAAAGGAGATGCGGGAAGATGAGGGAGTGGGAAAGGGGAAGGGAACTAAAAATGATCAAAATTAAATCTATATACACATCTATGCACCAACTGCCCAAGCTGATTGTTATCATTATAACAAATATATATATAAATAAAAAGACTAATTTTGTCCAAAAAAAGATGCAGCTATGGTGGTGCTTGATAAAACCTCAGCACTGAAAGGCTGAGAAAGCAGGACAACTTAACAACTTAGTGAGCCCCGTCTCAAAAATAAAAAATTAAAAAGTGGTAGGGCTAGATCTCAGTGCAAAGGGCCTGGGTTCAATCCCAGTACGATAAAGAGACAGACAGTAAAGAGAGAGAGGGAGAAGGGGAGAAAGGGAGCAAGGATACAAAAGCCTGAAAAGTATGGTACAATTCCTAGTAGTGGGTGCTGAACAATGGACCCTAGATATTTTACTTATAATAAACTTCCGAGGATTGTTGGCCTTTGGAGCTTTTGCAAAATGCCTGTAAATTGGCTTTGCTCCCTCCAGAGCACTTGCCTGCTGCCATGATCACTCGTAACAGTGAGATCTTTTCTGGGGAAATGCATTAAGTGATTTCATCATCATGCAAACATACAGAAAGTAATTAAAATACTGATGGCTACAATGTCACAAGGAGACAGAAGCTTAGGAGACCACTGACACATGTATGGTTTGTGACTGGCCACAAGTTTGTTACAGTGCACCTGCCTGTCCTATGGGGAACTCTCAGAGCTGGGTCCAGATGTCTCCAGACTCTTTGGTTTTCCTAGTCTGGTACTGAAGTTGTCCACCCCCTGCCATTACATTCCAGGAGGACACTTGATAAAAGAAACAGAAACATATTTTAGATGCTAGCACTGAGTATAAGGAACGATCAAGACTGAGGAGGAATCATTCTTTTGACATCAAAAACAACACTGAAATTGCCCCGCATGGTCATGAACACGTGCAATCTCAGGTACTTGGGCTGAGGCAGAAGGATCACAACTTCATGGCTAGTCGAGGCAACTTAGCAAGACTCGTCTCAATACAAAAATAAAAACAGGTCAGGCATAGCTCAGCAATTCAAAGGCTCAATCCCCAATGATAAGGTAAGAAGAGACCAAAAAAAAAAAAAAAAAAAAAAAAAAAAAAAAAAAAAAAAAAAAAAAAAAAAAAAAAAAAAAAAAAAAAAAGGCTGAAATAAATTTCAAGTGAGTCCTGGAGTAACCTCACCTGGATACCACCTGCCTTCCCCACCCTGTTTTCTACATCCTAGGTCTACCACGCAAGGACTCTGGAGACAGGAAGCATCGAGCATTCTAAGTGGAGTGTTGGGGAAGGAAAATGAGAAGTACCCCAGGAAATGAAGGTGTGCTAGTGTGAGGGTTAGACCCTGGCAGAGGGACGCCTGTGCCAGCTCCCCGTCATTCCCCAGCATTCCTCTCGCCTCCCGCTGGAACTGGGATGGATGTTTGGGGACCATGACGACTGAGAATATGACAGTGCCACTCAGGGTTAAATTGCCAGGACACAGCAAGACATTGCAGCATCTTGTGCTAGAGGTTAACACCAACATTTTCTATTAATATTTATCATGATAAGGGGCACAGAGCGTGCTGGGGACACTGAGAACATGGCACGGTGGGATATGCTGGGGGGGGGGGCACCCCAAGCACAGAGTCGGTGTTTGGGAGTCTGAGCTTCAGAGGCAAATGATTTTGAGTTTGATCCCCATCCAGCCACCTACTGAGTGACCTCAGAGCACTTCATTTGTGAGGCTCAGTTTCTCCACTGACAACATCAGGACGACAACCTTGAACCCGGACAGCTTTGTATGTGGGTTAAGTGAGATGATGCATATACAGTACTCAGCCAGCACCTGTTAAATGCTGTACCCTGGCATCTATGATTACTATAATTAGATGAAGTGCACCTCTCCTCCCGCCATGCTAAACTACCCATTTACCAAGAGCAGCCGGCCATTATGCAACTCAAACTTTGTGCCTACCACCTGAGATTTCTTGCTCACACAGTTTTCTCACAGGGACAAAGAAGGGAATTGTCTGTAGTTGATAAATACAGTGATGGCGCCAAGAAGCAGCCCCGCCCGCCGTGTCTCTATCACAGCATTTCTGAGACACCGATTTCCCTGGTAGCTGGATGCAGAGGAATTCAGAGGGCCAGAAGGCAAGAAGAGGATCTATCCTCCCACTAAGTTCAGCTACTAGCTCTCATCCCCCCTCATAAAACAAAACAAAACAAAACAAAGTCTCTGCTGTGGAGGGGTCGGGATGGACACAAGCATATTTGGCTCACATCCGAAACACCTGAGCTTAGCACACCGCACTCCAGGAACTCGCTGGTTGTCTTGGGCCTGAGGCTCACCCAGGCACACACAGTCCTGTCCTGTGCATGTCCGCTCTCCTCCCTGCCCCGCTGCGTGCCATCTGCTATTCCATATGAAGTTATAATTCTGTTTCTCAGGGATGATTGGATAAAACCTCACGTGGACTCTGAGACCCTCCTCTTGCTCTACCCTATGTATGTGCTCACTTCCCCTAATAAAGTGCACTGCGTTCTCTGAAATGAGTTTCTGGAGGTCATTTCAATGTCTCCGTCACCATACTCTCCTCAGCTGTTAGGTGGGTTCTGCAGGTCAGACTCACATCTGGCACCCAAACAAGGACCTAAGGCAAGCAGGAAAGGCAGGTGTGGACGCCCTGGGAAGTAGAGGAAGTAAGGCTGATTTTCTGCCCTCTTCAAAGGACTCCTAGCGGCAGTTGCTACACTAGAAGTGTCATGGCGGCGGCAACCCAACTGTACCCTCCTCATAGCTTACAAACAGAGAAGGAGAAGGTTAGCACTTCCTCGGTGGAAACCCCTTGGGGGAATTAGAGGTTCAGGTTCTGGGTGTGAGGCAGGCTCAGAATCAAAGGGAGAAGCTGAGACGAAGCAAAAGGAAATAAGTTCTAACGAAGACCCAAGAAAAAGAATAAAGCTCTCCTTCCAGAGGCTAATTCTTTAAAAATAGAGATGCCAACTGGGAGAAAATTCCCCTGGGAAAGGTCTCGATCGTGGGACACCCCACACATGGTGTTCCCTGGTAATATTAATCACACTGCTCACTGCTGGATATCCATACCACTTCAATACATGAAAAGAACTCTAAAGGCAGTGAAGGAGGATGGCCCTAGTGGAGTGTCTTGCTGACCAGCTTCTCCAGAGTCTTAGTCGAGATTTAAATTGTCCTGAAGACTGGAAAGATCTATGCAGGGCAGCCCCTCTGGCGCCCACATATCTAAAGTGGAAAGCCTATTATTGTGCGGAATGTGAACAACAGGTGGGTCGAAATCACGGGGCTGATGCCACCTCTACGGAAGACAGTTTACGAAGTGAGGGACACTACAGCTCTCCTCCAGTTCAAGCGCTGAGGCTGGCTTCATATTTTTAAAATTCCTGGCAAAGGGAGGCACGCAAATGTTACAAGGGCTAAAACGAAAGGCCACAGAGGATTTGACTCAACTTATAGAGTGAGTTATAAAACCCGTAGAAGATAAAGTGGGCCACGCATCTGCACGTGACGTTTTAGTTAGAGAACTAGTTTGGGAAGGTCTCACTAAGGGGCACCGAGCCACGACTGCCCCTGTATGAAACGGACCTTTAGATGACTGGATTCACGAGGCACATGAAACGGTCTTATTTAGTCCCTTATTTACTCTTTGGGAATCTTAATTTTGCCTAAAACTGTATCGCCTGTAGGGCCTTGTGTTTCTATTCTGGACCAACTTGCACTGAATAAGCTACAGATGTACCCAGGACACATAAACTGGCTGCGCCTGTGGCTTCAAGTTGCAGCAAAACGGTTGATCCCGCTTTAGGAATGCCCGCGAGGAGACACAAGCCCAGCCTTTGCTGGGAGTCGTGCTGGCTACCCCGTGCCTCCTGACACAGGTGCTTTGGCAGCCTGCCGCACACATCATATGTGCCTTCTAGCTCCTCTTCTAAAATACTTGACCCTCTCAAACCACTTTCCTTACTTATAACTATGTTTGGCCCAAAATCAGATAGGCTTTACCTGCCAATAACCAAAGGTGACTTGACTTATAAGCCAACACACCTGTAAGCCTAACGTGTAATTCAAAGATGCCATAAAAAACCTTGCTTAAAAACCAGAGGTGGAAGATGCCTTCACCCCATGATGCACTTATTAAGTCTTTGTTTACTTTAAGATTTCTCACCTTTTCAAAAAACTAATGCAGAGGTTCCCGTCCACAAACAACGGGCTCCACTTACTGGTCCATCTTATCTAGCCATGGTCTTATGGAAAGACCCCATAGGAAAATCCTGGAAAGGCCCTGAAACCCTGCTAACAACAGGGAGAGGGGTTGCTTGTATTTTTCCACAGAACAACCCCATCCTGCCATCATGCTGTAGGTGTCGGGCTGTGGAGCCCCGGAGCCTCTGACGAAAAAGATGAAACTTTACTTTCTCAGAATCTCTCCAGTCATTTGGATACCGGCCGGCCTGACGAGCCCATGGCAAAGGCCCCTAGATGCTGGGTTTCTGCTACGGCTGCCATCACAACCTGTCTGCTCCAGCTTGGACTGGCACAGGCTAGATCAAATGACCAAACAGGCTATCCTTGGTTCTACAACAGAAAATAGACCTCAAACAAGAACAAATACAGATTATATTCCAAATGCAACAACTTGCTTGTGATTCCCGCTTTTTTCATATTTCCAGTACTCAACAATAATTTCTCCTCTTGGGTTAGAGGTCCTTGACAACATCAATACCAGAGTCTCTATTTCCGGCTCCACCTCCTTTATACAGGGCTTACACCTTAATCTCCAGACTCACGGTGGCATGCCTTGGCATTGTGTTTATCTGCGTCCTTTGCTATTGTTGCAATCGTCTCCAGTGTTCTGAACATAAGACTTTTACTGGTAAAAATTATCCATCCTGTTACAGAGGGTAGATGTGGAGGGGTTGGGATGGACACAGGCATATCTGGCTTACATCCGGAGCACCTGAGCTTATCACAGTGTGCTCCCAGGACTTCCTGGTTGTTATGCACCTGAGGCTCACTGAGGCACACACCATCCTGTTCTGTTCATGTCTGTCCACCTGCTTTCCTCCCCGCCTTGTCTCATGCCTCCCATGATTCCATATCAGGTTAGAATTCTATTTCTTGGAGATGATTGGATAAATAAAACCTCACGTGGACTCTGGGACCCTCCTCTTGCTCTACCCTATGTATGCGCTCACTTCCCCTAATAAAGTGCACTGCATTCCCTGAAATGAGTTTCCGGAAGTCATTTCAATGTCTCCATCGCTACCCTCTCCTCAGCTGTCCGATGGGCTCTGCAGATCAGACCCACACTCTGCCAGAAGAGACATGGGGCACACAGGCTTTGAGAGGAGAAAGGCCCGGGTCCCAATCTCTGTCCCAGCCCCAGCTGTGTGAGTTTGAGTAATTCACTTCCCTGAGCCTCCATGCTTGGTGTAACCACTCCTACTGGCAGACCACAGAATGGTGACTGAGGGACACAAAGCCTGGCCTTTCAGCACACTTGCCTGCACAGTGAGACTGAATTAAGTCGACACTGAGGAGGTTCTGCTGCGCCACCTCTGGTCCCCCTCACCAGCCAGTCCGGGCATTTTGCAAGATTTCTCAACTTTTAGCTTTGACTCCTGAGAGAATCAGTACTTATTAGCCTGGGAGGGGTTCTGATCAATCAAAAGGCAGTGATTTCACATGGGTGGGATGATCCTGGATGCATGAGCAGTGCCAGCACCCAGGTCTGAGGAGGGGGAGTGTAGTGGTTTTAAAACATGGCTTTTTTGCTTTTCTAACATACTGGCCCTCTAGAGGCATGCATGGGTGTCCAAACTTGGGGCTTATTTGGGATGCACTGAGTGAAGAGGAATTATCTTGGACCATGTATAAAACATATAATATAGTTAATGTGCACAAGCAACAAGACTTTCAAAATATTTTTATTACATTCTTGAAAAGAGGGCAAAGGGCCTATGGGCTGCAGGTTAGGCACTCCTGGCAGAGAAACCGTTTCCCTTGAAACTGAGCTGTGTTTTGATACAGTTGGGGCAAAAAGGATTGTGGGGAAGGGATGCTGTAGCACTTCTGAGGCTAGCTTCAAAAAGACAATGGGTGTGCCTTGCCCATTTCTCACTCCCCCTTGTCTCAGGGCGTATTTGCACTGGATCATCGAGCTGCCATGTAAAAAAGACAACCGAAGTCTGCAGCCGGTGAGGCCATGAGAAGGAATGAAAGAGAGAAAGAAGGAGGAAATGGGGGAGAATAAGAAAGATAAAAAGAGAGAATCGAAAGATTGAAGAATGAAGGCCTGACTGTTTGAGGTACATACACCTTTGAGATTGCAGTCAAGCAACACAGAATCAGGATCACTCAACTGAACTAATCGTGAGGTCTCATGAACCAATAAAGACTGTGAGAGATAATACCAAAATGAGTGCTATAACTTCTGCCATTAACTTTGAGGTCATTCATTTTGCAACACCAAAAAGAACAGTAAGGAATAAAAAGCCACATTTTGGATATGTAATTCCCCATTAACAATGGAACTCCATTCGCGTGTGTCTTTGTGGCAAAAGTGAGGCCTGCTGCTACCTTAAAGACCCTTAGTCCCACCTCCATAATCAAGGATGGTCTATAGGGGCTGAAGGTACCCACATCACTGTGGGGGTCGAAGAGTAAAGTCTGCAGAATTAAGGATGTCCATCTTGGCAACTGAAGCTCAGGATACCAGAGGAATCACTACAATACTACAGTGCTCATCAAAGGAATGTTTACCATTCAGCGGACATTGTAACCAACTGCCGCGTTGTCCACCAAGCCATCTGCTGCACAGAGACAGCTCATTTCCCAGCTTCCCTTGTACTTGCCCCATGTGGCTAGGTTCTAGTCACTGTTACCATGGACAGAAGCAGCGCATGCTGCTTTCATGCTTGGGCCATGAAACTTCCTACCTAATCTTCCACACATTCTCTTCGCTCATCTAGAGCTAGAGTCAGTAGATACTATGGAAGAATCCCAAGACAGCAAACAGAAAAGGCTGAGCCTACCGATGACTGCACAGAGCAGAAACCTCTCCTCCCACACCTCCCATTTACACACATCATTCTTAGACAATGTGCACAAATAACTCCTGAGCCACTGATAGTTGGAAATATTTGCTATAGCAGTCTGTATTGACAGATGCAATAGCTTGGCTTTCTAGTCTTTCATTTTTCTTCTCATCTTTGCAGCAGTTCTGACAGGTAGGTATTATTATCTTCCTTCAACATTCTGTAGGAAAGCCTTCCTAGGAATTTGCTGAGGCTGGACGGTGCACGCTGCACTGTGCTAAGGGTGATGTTTGCTTTCTCTCATCCAGACAACAACCATTTGCAGTAGGGACTATTATTATCTCATCTTTGACATCAGAAGGCTGAAGCACAGACTCCCTGCTCTACTTTTTAGAAGCTTTTTACCCATGAAGAAACTTGCCATGAGGTCACATATGATGAGTAAGTGGCAAGACTGGGGTTTGAATCTGTACTCTCTGAAGGCAGAGGGCAGGCTTCAGCCCTGACCTCAGGCTGTCTATCTACCACTAGAGTTTACACATTTTCTACTGTGTCATGTTACCTATTGAATGGGAAACGGGAGGGAGAATACACAAAGAAACAGATATGACAGAATAGAAATTTCCATTTCCATGGGTTGGTGAAAATACAAAAGCATATTCCTAGTGACTCTGCTGTCCCCTACTCCAGCCAAGATGGCAGACTGCCTCCCCCTCTTCCCGTGAGGCTGGGCACGGCGGAATGCGGAGCCTATCTGCACACCAAGGGAGGGAGGCCTTTTTTGCTGCCCGCACCCACGTCTGCTGTCTGCTATGCTGCTCATCATGTGCCACGGTGCCTCTATAAACAGGCATCACCATGGTGATTTCCTGCATTATTTCTCCCCATCCCCATCAGTGAATCATAAACCAATGCTGAGACTTGGAGCTCTGTGGTATTTTCACATCTGTTTGACACCTTGGGTGGAGCGGGCGGGAAGAGGAATTCAGAGCAACATTGGGAAAAAAAGGAAACAAATATGAGACAAAAACGACATTTTCTAGGGCAGGCTATTGGCCCTGTCTTGGCACACACACCCTTATGTTATTCTTCTGATTCATTCTGCAGCATTCTTGCACAACTTCCTTTTTGCCATGGTACATCTGAGAAGAGGGCAGAGTAAAAATTTACCCCCAGGGAAACAGCTTAGTGTGCAGAAAAGGACTTCAGTGGAAAACCCACAAGATGTGGATGTGAATTCCAGCTTCCTCATTCTTAGCTGAATGGCCTGAGGAAGGACACAACTTCATTGAGAGCCCCAGAGGTTGTAATTGTTGTTATGACTTTTGTAAAATATGACCCAAAACATCAGCTGTCCAGGATTACCCTGGGACTCAGGGACTCAGGAGAAAAGTCTGCGACGAAAGCATTTCTAAGCATAATTCAGAGCCATTCCTTTTTTTCCTCCCATAGCCAACAAATGATAAAGGATGCAATGACAGATGTTAGAATATAATTTTTTTAAAAGATGCAGATAATAGATACATGAATATGATCAAAATACATTATATACATTGAAACTTCCTTCCTAATATGTAAAACTAGGAGGGGAGGATGGAACAAGGAATTGGTAGGGGGACATGATTTAACTGTATTACTTGTATGAATTAACCTGTATAACAAATATGCATTATTAAAAATGAAAAAAAATCTAAAAAGAAGCTTATCTGTGGGTGAAATGTACAGATGGTCTCAGACTTTTTAAAATGGTTTCTCAACTTAAGAGTTTTTGACTTTACGGCAGTATAAAAGTGTGCTCAGACAATCACACTGGTTTTCAATAAACCATATAAAAATGTAAAATTAAATATAATACCTAAATGTAATATATAAAATGGGCTTTTTATTAGATGGCTATGCCAAACTGTGGTCTGATGTATTCTAAGCGTGTTTAGTGCAGACTGTGCTAAGCTATGATGTTCACTAGGCTAGGTGTAGTAAATGAGTTTTCAAGTTATGTTGAAAATATCCCATAGTATAGTGGGATATAACCCCATCATAGGTAAGGAGCATCTATCTATGCATCATTTGACAAATGCTGAAAATATCCCACAGTATATTGGGATATAACCCCATCATAGGTAAGAAGCATCTATCTATGCGTCACTTGACAACAGATCACTAGTCCAAATAAGACTTGTAAGACTACTTGTCTCCAAACAAGTATACAGAGTGCTGCTTTCCAGGTGAAAGGCAAAAAAAAAAAAAAAGTATCAACATAAGGTGAACTTGTATGAGCTGCTACACAACATAGCTATCTATCACAGAGGTACACAAGAAAAAATTAGGAGTTAACTGACTTGGAACACTATGTCCATGGGGTACTTGTGATGAGTAGGTTGGATGACATGACCTATGAACACTGTCAATGTTAAGATCTATAATACTCCTATTCTGGGATCCATAACTAAGCTGGTTTTAAAAATGAAAATATAACTTGGTCTCAAAGATATTGAAATTTGGTTAAGAAAATGGACTAAGACTCAACCTCTTCATGGAATGGCAGAATGGAAGCAAAGATAAGAAGGGTGGAACCAGCACACACCCTTCCAGGTCAAGCGCCTAGCATCTGCCTCTTCCAGCAGAGCCTCGCCTCCCAACAGCATTTGCAGCACAGCACACAGGTAACCCACAACATCCAAACATATGAGGCTTCTGGGGGACACTATGGATCCAAACCATAACTCCCTGTAAACAGACCTTCCTTCCCTGAATAATGCTAGTTTGGTTTTCTACCTGTTTTCTGTTTCTTCCTGATATATAATTCAGTCACTCAGTCACCAGATATGTCTTGATCATCCAATTCCAGGGGTGTCATGAATGCTAGTATACAGCTAGACACATCAGTGACGATAGCCCCTCTAATGGAACTCAGTTCAGTGAGGAAAAAACAAAAGAGCAATTGCCACAGATGGTGATAAACACTCTACACCACAGGTGGGCCAACATTTTCCTAAAATGGTCAGATAGCAAATAATTTGAATTTTGCCAGCCACATCTTCTACTGCAACCACTCAGTTCAGTTCTAGTCAAGCCACACAGTTCCATTCTGAAGTTTAAGAATAGTCACAGACTCTACTTAAGCAATTGGGCAGGGCTGTGTACCAATAAAACTTTATTTACAAAAAGAGGTCAAATGAAGCTAGATTTTGTCTAGAGGCTGTAGTATATAGACTCCTGCTCTATACCATAAACAACATTTTATAAGAGTCTATGAAGGAGGTGGGACTGTATGGGACCGGGAAGCTTCCAGGTAAAGGTGATATTTTAATTAAGATCTCAAAAATGAGACAGGTATAGCCACATTGGCATGGAAATACGTGAAGGGAAGAAAAAGGATTCCTGGTAGAAGAAACAGCATGTGTAAAAGCCCAGAGGCATTGCCTTAGGATAAATGCAAGCGCGCGCGCGCACACACACACGCGCACATATTTGGCGGCTAAAGCATGTTGGAAAGAAAAGCAGGTCTCTACTTCTTTCCTCTCACCCTTCCTTCTCCCCTTCCACCCTTCTTCATTGTTTTTTTCCCTTTATCTTTTCCTTCCATCCTTTTTTCTGTCCTTCTTTCAAAATTTTATTAAACGTTCTGGACTTGGCATTCTGCTGTGGCTAAGGGAAAAGAAGTTAAACAATGAAACAATTCCAAAAAACAACCCCCCAAACCAACGAAAACAAAAACAAATGGTATTTTCTTGGTGAGCTTGGCAGGCAGCTTCTCCGGTGTCGTCTCCTTCCCTTCTCCTCCAGCGTGGCAGGACCCAGAGACTTGCTCCTTACCAGCACAACACAGCAGAAGTAATAGGATGTTTCCTGTCAGAAATGCTCCATATGATTGCAGTGCTCTTCTTGCTGAGAGATTCCTTATCCTGATAATTACGATGAAGTAAATGGCCATGTTACTGAGGCTCACACGGCAGGAGCCCAGGGCAGCCCCAGTCAACAACCAGAAAGGAACTGAGAATTGTCAGTTGGAATCTAAACAGCTAGGCAGTAGCTGAGGAGGATGAGTGGCCAGAATAGGGTTCACCACCCAACAGGCAATGAGGAGGAGCACTCCGCCGACATCCTGAGAGCCTGGGTCAGTTTCCTACACACGGCTGAGACACAATACCTGACATCCACAACTTAAGGGAGGAAAGGTTTATTTTAGTTCACAATTTCAGAAGGTCTCAGTTCATTCATGGGCAGCCAGCAATCATGAAAGCACGTGGTAGAGGCCTGACTGAAGAAAAACTGTTCACAGTACAGCAAACAAGAAGCCAGAAGAGGAAGAGAAAAGCTAGTGTATACTTTTCCAGATCAAGCCCCAAGTGTGCCCCACTGCCAGCCAGCACAGAGAATCCGTACACATCCTACAACATCCAAATATATGAGGCTTCTGGAGAACATTTCAGACCCAGCCCATAACAGCTTGGAAGTGGATCTTTTCTCAGTCAAGTCTTAAGGATTAGATCTCAGTTTCAATCAGCTACTCAACCAGAGCTGTGTGAGACCCTAACACAGAGCCCTCAGTCACCTATGAGGTAAGGGATGCGTGTTGTCTTCAGGTGCCAACTGTTAGGCAGCAAGGGACAGTGAGTATGACAGGAGAGAGACAGCCACAAGTACACAAGCGGACTACAGATCAGTACGGATCTATAACCAGGAAATAATTTCAGGCGGAGGAAAAGAAAATGAAGGAGAGGCCCTGCCTTGTCTGGGTGGATGGAGCTGGACAAGTCTCTCTGGGATGGAGACAGTGGGTCTGAGACCAGAAGGATAACGACCCAACTCAGAGGAGAGGCTGGAGAAGGAAGAAGTTTCCAGGAAAAAGGACAGGAACAAAAAGCCTTGTGAGGAAAATGGTGTTTAGCTGATCCAAGCACTAAAAGGAGGGCCAAGTGACTGCTGCAGACAGACTCCAGCTAGGGCCACACATGCAGGTAACCCCCAGACTGGAGCATCCAGAGGGCTGACAACATCCTTTCAGCAATTAGAACTACAGAAAGAGCAAAAGAGAAATGACTGATTTAGCAGCCACTCGCCTCTTCCCCTTGACATCAACCCTACTCTCTGCCACTGGATTAATTCCCTTCACATGCCAACTTCACTCGTGCGGCCATCTGGGTCTCATCACTGTCCTCTGCCCGTCTCATGTAATTCTTTCTTCTTTATAGCCACAGACATTTATTGAGCACCTATCAGATTCAGGAACTATGCGAGGCACTCTGTTGACACGAGGGTTTCTGCTATTTGCTGGCCTCAAAAGCCTGCAGTGTCCTCTCTCCATCCAAATCCAACTGCTGTGAGTTTTCCAAAAGATACACGGAAGTCCTAACAGCTACCAATATGAATGTAACCTTACTCAGAAACAGGTTCTTTGCAGATGCAATGATGTTTGTTTAAGTGAGGCCAGTAGAGTCAGCCCTACTCCAGTGAGGGAATGAGGGTGTCTTTATAAGAAAAAAGGGGGTGGAGACACACAATGCTAATTCTTGCTGACAGCAGATGCAAAGGTGAGAGTGATGCAGCCTCAGCCCCAAGAACGCGCACAGCTGCTGGCCACCAGCAGCCAGAAAGAAGCCAAGATTTCAGAACAGCAAGGCCTTACAAGGCCCTCCATTTCAGATTTCTAAACTCTAGATATGGGAAGGAAGAAATGTACTTTTTAGGCCCCAGTCTGTTGTGAAACCCCTAGGAAACAGGTACACCCCACCATCGGACTGTGTCAAGCCCCAGGATGCCCCCGCAGCCTTTTCCACCTGGCCAGTCCCACGCTGCCTTTGGTCCTTCCCTGAACTTCTGAACCTCTAGATCAGCTAGCCCCTGCATAACTCATTTGGGCCTTTCATCACATTTCCTTTCACCTCGTGTGCTGCCGCTTGTTTCCTGTGTTTCCTGCATGTTTGACCTGTCTCCCAAAGGACCAAAGAGTACACTCCCTACACTTCTTCCCAGACACCTCAGATGATGAAATAAGGGTCCTTGGAGAGAATGCGGGAAAATGGATGCTAGACTAGTCTGAATCTAAAGGGGTGATGATGCAGACGTTTTTTAAGTTTAAAATGTATCAGTACTGCCAACATTCCCTGGGTAAAGATGTATTATTCACTTTCCTTCTACTCCCCAAGAGAGTACTGAAAAAACCATACCTCTTGACCTAAGACTCTCCCCACAACTAACATAACCAAGGAGAACCAACCATTCACAGCTCTGAGAATTTGGTCCAGGCAGGCTTACGCTGCCCTGCCCTGATAGATGTTTTTCTGTCTCTGTTTTTTTTCTCCCCAGTCTAAAGTACCTAATGCCACTCAGCCACCAACTGTGACAGAAGAGTGAAAATAGCATATGTTTGAGAAGCATCCAGTTCCCATCCCACTGGGTCCCAGGCAGCTGTGTTTCTCTAGGGATCACCCTCGTAGAGCTCTCATCTTTTGCTTTATCTATTCAAACCTCCCACCATGGGGCATTATTCAAGGAGTCTCTGATTCTGCACTTTATTCTCATCATTTATATAACCACATACAAGTTTAAAAAACATATACATGCATTCGGGAAAGAAATGACTGAATTTGATTTAAAGAAAACTGGCTTCACACAACCACAGTTGTTTGAGAGCTAAGCCTCCCTGGGCTGCATTTTTGGCTTGGCAACACTCTCGCATATATAATTTTACACCTGCAAAAGCTTGCAGCCAGTCCTGTGCACACAGCTACCTGCAGGGAGAAGAACGGGCCAGACAGAGGGGCAACCTGGATGGTTGGCTGCAGTTGTGGTCATGACTCTGTAAAGAGGAAGGATGGGGAGGGGGACTCTCTGTTTTTGTTCTGCCTTTGCAGTGCAAGGGCTCTCTGCTCCTCTTGCTCAGTTCAGTTTCCTATCGCTGCAATAAAGGGCATGCACGGGACACAGCAAGCTCTTCGTTGGGGACAGTAGAGTAGGACTTGCGAATTGGTAGCCCTCAGGCGAATTCTGGCCTGCGGACGTGTTTAGTCTAGTTCTCCCTGTGATTTTCACATGTGCAAATTAACTGCCAATTTTGGAGCTTTTCATAGTAAAATTTGGAATTTTAGCCTCTCTCTAAAAATCAGACAATCAGATAACTCTGGGCCTTCATGGCCACCATAAGCTGGCTAAGAGTTAACCACACACTTTGGGGAAGGTAAGTGCCCCCATAATTTACCAGTCGCACCCATCTGCTTTTCCACGTAGGTTACTTGCCTAGTTTTCTGAGGCATTTGGGTTTGAGAGTCTCTGCTGCAGCCCATGTTTAATGAAAGAGACAATGGAATCACCCTGAGCGCTAATGTTAACAGATAGTGTTATGATTTTAGGCAAGTTACCTCTGTCTGCTCATCTTTAAAATGGGAATAGTAATAGTTTCTAAAAGTAAATGAAGTAGTACATATAAAATGATTCTATCCTTGGCCTAATCAAGTAAGAAATGAAGAAATAACCAATAGTTCTCTACTACAAGCAAAGGGTGAGCACAGGTAAGGGACAGGGGTTGGCAGGGCCTCAGTTCCTCATTAATACTGAAGGAGCACCTGGTCTCACCTCACAGTTCTTCCCTCCAAGCTCTCTCTTTTACCACAGACACATCCTGCAGAATGGGCTCTACCTTACGTCATACTCGGGACATGCTAACCCCTACTCTCAGAAAAAAATAAACGTAGATATACAATTCTCCTTACAACCTTAAGATGGTCTGAAGCAACACTCTACTTTTCTAAGCAATGATCTCCAGGTAATAACCACCCGTCCAAAGGTCCACCTTGTGTTCTCCTTATCATGCCCAACATCTCAGAGCCTTCTGAAGACCTCTCAGAAGGCAAAATACCCATCCCCACACTGCCTAGGAGAACATGCAACAAAATGGCTCTTCAAATAACGGGAGTCAGAGAACAGATCAGAGAACAGAGACTGGGGTCAGGCAAGAAGCACGGGGAGCATGGTCCGGAAGGCATAATGCTGCATCTGCCAAACTATTTCATTTTCCTCCAAGGCAAACAGCAAGATTAAATTTCTCACACCCTTTGCGTCTAAGTGGGACCATGTGACTGATTTCTGATGAAAAGAATGTGGATGGAAGTAATAGATGCCAGTGCCAGGGAAGGCCATAAAACATCCTGCCCCGCATTGCATTCTCTTCTCCTTTCTTGTCTTCCTGGCATGGAGAGGCCATGTGTCAAGAACGATGGTATCCCAAGATGGGAGGAGCCTGGCAATATGTCACAATGTGACTAAGTAACGAACTGGAGCCTAAGACACCCCATAGGCCACCCACACCAGACTAGGACAGTAGGAAAAAGAAGAGATTCACTTTTATTGTTTTGCCACTAATACATAAGGATTTATTTATTTGTCCCTGCAGTGCAGCCTGCCTATGCTGACTGAGACACCTGTCAATATGCCACAGAGGGAAAGATTGGCCCACAAGCTAGCCATCCATCAAATTTCTCAGACTCTCTTTCTGACTTACAACATGACCTTGTGAAATGTACTTCCTCATAGTTAAAAGGAAGAAAATAACCTAGTTGACCCCCTATGGCTACAGTTACAGTCCATAATTCTTACAGGCTTTGGACTCCACTAACACATATTATTTTAAGCCAAAGAAAAATTCTTTTATGAAGACCACCTAAGTCTGGTCAATAGCAGTAAAAAAAAAAAAAAAAAAAAAAGCCAGTTCTGTTAAGGTCTAAGTAAATTTCTGCTGAATGAGTAATTATTCAACAAGAGCCAATGTGTACTATCTTTGATGTGCCAAGCACTACGCCAAGTGCTTCAATTTTAGACCTGTTTTTAATCCTCATATCCAGCCTGTGAGGTCAATGCTATCAGTTGTCCCGTGTTACAAATAAACAAATGGAAGCACAGAAATATTTGTCTATGACCACAAGATACAAAGTACCAAATGAGCATATACATCCAGGCAGTTAGTTATCAGTGCTTGAAAATTTATCATTCAAAACTAAATAGAGCTCTGAAAAGTGTAAAACAAACTAAAATGTTATGGTCAGAAAATTCTAGTAACATACCTAAAGCTTCTAGCTAAATTAATACACGCTGTAATTTCTTAGGAACCCAATGCTGTATCTCAGTTATGTTTGACTCTCCAGGGCTCAACACAATGCTTAGTACACAAAAGTCACAAATTAGTACCTACTAAATGACTGGACAATCTGAACTTGAACTCTGCCTTGACTGTTTTAATCAAGTTAGATTTGACCTCCTTAGGGATGGCTTGGCATTCCAAAGTCAATATCATCATTTTTTCTTATATAAGTAAATGTGGGCATCAGAATGAGGGAGACCATCTAATGCATAATCCAAAGTTGAATATTTTCCTGAGTGAAAGAGGATGTTGCTAATGATTATACCAGGAAAATACACAGAAATTCAGACTGTCCTAGGCAAATCAGTACCAACGGTTATCCTAGCTACAAGACAGAAGTAGTGAGAATTACTCACAAGGGTACCTCTCTGCCTTCCATGTCTTTGTTCTTAAGGAGGCCCCCTTTCCTGTCCACTTGGGCTGGAGGTCTTTCTAAATCTATAGCTATTTTCAAGGCATGTGGTCACACCTCCACATTCAGCAGCCACAGAACACACACACTATTAACTTGTAGAGTAGGTGCAGTAATTGATTTAAGAAAACAGGAAGGAGCAGCCTGAGGAATGCAATGATTGCTGAAGGAATATAAACATGGCTTGCATTGGAACTGACTGCATGCTTTGTATAAACACTAATAAAGTGAGTTCAGGCTGAGCTGTGACTTTAAAGGAAATTCTTCCCCATAAACATGTCCTGCCATGCCCTAATAACTCTTTAATTTGATGCACATTTGGGAAAGATGATGCGAAGTAATCACAGAATAATGTTAAGGTCTGTTATGAAGGAGGAGTACTGGGGGGGGGGGGTTGGGGGGATGTGATGCAACTTGGAGCTAGCACCATCCACCAGAAAGTTGGCTTCACTGCTCATTTCACACATGGAGGGAATTTGCTGAGTGACACACAGGAAATCAGAGACAGGTCTCTGCAGGTTCAGCACAAGGAAATCCTGGGTATCATTCAATGGAGCCATATAAGATTCATGGTCGGTCCATTTCAAGCCCACCTTCCTTCGCAAAAGTAGTTCCCACCTGCTTGTGGTTTCTCAAGTTTTTAGACCAAGGTTCTTCCTATTTCAACTGCACTATGAGCTCCTAGACATCAAAGAATGCTTGTTACACAGCCACACATTGGCCACTGAGAAAGCAGAATAACATGGGTTCATGGAAACCAGCCACAAACTGTAGCATGAAGGCTCATGCACTATTCTTATAACTTTCTATTAATAATTGTGTGGTTTAGGCAAACTACCTCTCTCATCAGCAAAATGGCTCAATATCCCTTGCTGAACCTCAGAGGATTTTTGAGATGATCAAACTAGGTAATGTAAAAAAAGGTTTAGAAAAATTATAAAATTATATAAATATAAGAAATCAGTAGTTTTGACAAATACAAAAATAATGACAAATAGTAGTCTCGACACATACTGAGTTCTTGTGCGGCATTGGGCACTATCTTCTTTGAGTCCTCATAGCGGTCCCCTAAGATAAACACTGTTATTATTTTTACTACTGATACTTCATGGGAAACTGAGGTCCAGAAAGGTTGAATAACTTGCCCTACTTCGCACATCTTCTAAGTGCTACCCAACAGAGTAATGATTGTGGAGGGCCAATCTGGGGGAGCTCGGTGCCTGCTCTTCACTCCTAAATCTTCAAGAAATTAAAGACACCAGTTTGTCTCCTTTAATAGCCTGTGACAACAAGGACAAAGGCTGATTGAGGGTCGCTTCCATGTCTTTCAGACACAGTGGAGGACTAAGGAGTCAAAGATCTTAAATCAAATGACTACAGTTCCTCCTCCTCAATCACTTTGACTTGTGGACCAACTCTTGTGGTCCGCACACAGAAGCTCTTGGCCAAACACAAGTCCTGCCAACCTCTGTCCAAGTTCACAGCCCTGGCACACTCTCCACCTTCCCCAAGATGAATGGTTTCAGCCTCCTGCCATGACTGTCTGGAGATGCAGCCCAAATAGCTCATCTACCAACCAGGTCCTCTGTATCCACCATGCCTCTGTCTAGGTAGGTCTTCCATCTGCAATGCCTTCGCCCACAGATCAAAATGAGCTGCAGCTGTCTGGAAGCTTGGCTGAGGAATGGCGACCTCTTTCAGTAAAGAGAAGAAAAGCTGGGCAGGAAGAGAATATCTTTACAATAAGACAGCAGGACTAGAACAGGCCCACCAACCCTGTTCAGGCGGGAGCCACTCTCTACCATCTGGCACTGATAAAATGCCAAGGGACAGAATTAGGCAGAGGGAGAAAGGCCCATGTGATTCACCAAGCCGTCCTTCATGTCCAGACCCAAGGCAGGCAAGCCTCCTTTCATCATCCATGAAACTATATCTTGCTTATTATGACAATTTGAAAAACTTCTCTGATTATTCCTTAGAGAATCCAATTTGTTTCCTTTGTAAAGAGGAAACAATTCTCTTTCCAGTTTGGGAGGTGGGGACATTCCATTTATCTTGAGGGGGGAAATCTGTTTCCCATTATGAATCACGTTCTATTCGTAGGTCTATTTGTGAAGAATAAATCTCTGCACAGAGAAAAAAAAAATCCTCTCTACTCTCCTTAAAACATTCATGAAGACTCACAGGAGGGAGGCTCCTGCCCTCTTCTCGGCTGTTGCGACTAGGATTGGATTTCTAGTCCGTCCTTGGAAGAAAGAAACTTTTGCTAATTTTCTAAAACTCAGTAGTATCCCCGAGTACTCCTGTATGTCTGATAGAGTCTACCAGACAGTCATTCATTCAATCAGCACGTATACATGGAGACCAAGTGCGAGGAACAAGAGAGGGACTGGAAAGGAAAAATTAAAATAAATATATTAAGTTCCAAGTTTCTGTGTCCAACAGCAGGGGTCACATACTGCAGTCCCCAGGACAAATCAAGCCTAGGGCCTGTTTTTATATGAAGTGGGAGCTAAGAAGAATTTTTATATCTACAAATGGTTAGGAAAAATCAAAGGGATATTTCACAACACATAAAAATGACTTGAAATTCAAATTTCAGTATCCATAAATAGACTTTCTTTGGAACACAGCCATATGTATCCATTTGGTAGGGTCAATGGCTATTTTCACTCTATTGAGACATAGTTGAGTACTTGTCACTGAGACTTATGGACCCTAGAGTCTAAATAATTATTTGTGGCCCTTTACACAAAATACTTGCTGATCCCTGATCTATGAGCTTCTAAACTCTAGCAGGGACAAAAACAAGGAAAGACAGTCATGGCAATGACAAGAATAACCACCACCACAGGAGCGTGGTGGGTGAAACAGAATAGTTAAGAATGTGGGAAGTAAGATCAGATGTAAGCTGATTTTGTCCTTGGTAGACAGAAGTAGCGACAGGACTCTGAGGAAGTTACTAAAACTCTATTTCCTTAATCTGTAAAATAGGGGTCATCTGTAACATTGGTAATCCTCCTCCTTGGATTGTGCTGAGAATTAAGTAAGTTCATACATGTCAATGAAATAATACCTAGCTTATTTGTAGGTCAATGGTCGCAACTTGAGATCATCATGCTTACTGAAGTGAGTCGAATGAAGATGGTTAAATATCACATGGTTTCTTTAACATGAGAAACCCAGAACATTGGCATTTAATAGAACTAAATGAGTATCATTTGGGGAGTCAGCCAGGGTAAGGGTGCAGGGTGGTTAAAAAGGGAGAGGCGGAGGGGATTATGATGTTGATGAGACATATATGTACACAAAATAGCTAAGCCCGATGTAACCATTGTGTTTCATATATGTACACTAATAAAAATGGGGAAAAAGAAATACTACCTATGTGCTGTATGTGCTCATTATCTCTGTGCTCTTATTAATGCCACAATTACTGCCTGCACAACTCCAGGGGGTGCTACACATGAGGGTGACACAGGAAGTCAGCAACGGGGGGGGGGGGCACTGAAGATAGTTAATGTTATAATGAAGCTTTCCCAGTTTCGAAGGAACGGGAAGCAGTAGGCATTTCAAATGAACGGAATAGGTCCTTTCGATTTTTACTGTTACATCTTTCATTCTTCCAAATATAAAAGATCCAAGAGGAAAATTTAAATGAGCAATGAGGGACTGCAGTCAAAACCCCAAATACTACCCCGCCTTTCTCCCTGCACAGGGTCTCAGCTCAGTCACCCTGAGAAAGGTCCCCAACACCCTTTCCTTCTACTACACCTAGCTCCAGTCTCTGGAACTCTCCGGCTGTGGGCTATTTTAAGTCCAAATTAAAGGCTCCTCTCCCTTGAATGGCTGCAATTTCCGCGTGTGGTTTGTTTACTCTGACGTGGCCTGGGGCCATGGTGCGGGTGCCTGGGGCACTGCCTGGGATCATATTGTTTTTAGGGAGGAGGCCAGGCACTGTGCAGGGCCATTTCACCTCAACACACTGCGCAGACAACATAAGCACATGGATACTTAGATGGACAAATGAAACAGTGGGAGAGTCCTATATATCTGGAGATCCATGGTAAAAATAGAAACATACCAAAAGCAAAATTGCCCTGAAAATTATGTTGAACTTCAAACCCCAGAGAAAAGGACTTGCTATTGTCATTCCCTAAGCCCAAACCTGTTGTTTCTTCTGCTTCTCAGATGAAGGGCGGTTGAGCTAAAAGCAGCTTCAGCTCTGATGAGCCTTTGCCACAGACCCTTTCGTCACAGGTAGCACTAAGAAGCATGAGATTACAGAAAGAGACTGCAAGATCCCCCTCACAAGGGAAGAATGGCTTAATAGACCAGTGATGGCCAACTAAGCACCGCACCGTGGCAGTAAAATCCAGAGGAGGCTGGAAGGAAACAGTACGTGCAGGCCAGCAGCCTCCTGAGTCCTTAGTACCAGTGGTTTCTACCTGGGCTGTGCCTGGATTACAGAAGGTGGGGGCAACAAGGATCAGAATCCGACCTTGTTCCTTCTGTGGCTCCTTCATTTCTCTTACTCCTCAAAGGACAGAAAGAGAGAGATGAGCCTTTGAGTCATTTTTGGAGGACAGAGTCACCACAGTTCCCTTCCTGTCCCATCTGCAACCTGATCACGAATCTCTTCATTGGCCCTGTAGCCCAGGTTTTTTCCCCAGTCCCCTGAGTTTTACTCTGGAAATTTTCTCAGCTTTTTGCTCAGTGTTGGCTCTCCTGCAACAGCCATCATACATGAAACCGGCTCCAGGAGAGATCATCTACACGGTCATAAGTCCATCTGGAACTTGGTGTTTAGAGATCTGCATACAGGCACAAGGACGTCTCTGTCCCTTTCTAGCTGAGAGCTCACTGTCTAAAGTGGCTAGAAGTGGGTGTCACATTGCCTGCATAGCACTGAGTCCCACCAAATGGGCTCATTTTTTGTTTGGCTTGAAAAACTATTTTATTCTTATTACGTCCTTTTTAAAAAAATAATCCCTATATTATACCATTTTCTGTCGCTATAAAAAAAAAATACCTGAGGATCATTACCTTATAAAGAAAAGAGATTTATGAAGCTCACAGTTTTGGATGCTGAAAGTCTACGATAGGAATGGTCTCATCTGTCCAGTCTCTGATGAAGAGCTTGCGATGGGTGGCATCATGACGGGAGCGCATGTGAAAGAGATCACATGGCCACAAAGACAGCCAGCATGATTCAGGGGTCGCGCCTTCTCTTTTTATAACACTCACTCTCATCCAGACTACCAGGGATCCACGTTAATGTCTCCTACAGGTGCTACCCCTTTGACCTAATTACCTTGCACTTGGCCTCCACCTCTTAAAGGTTCTTTCATCTCCACACTGTCACACTTGGGACAAGTGCTGGCTTGGCTCCAGAACATGAACCCGTGGGGGGGGGGGCGAACCACAGCAATGCCACTGGCCGGGCATGGAGGTGCCCACTTCACTACAGAGTAATTTACTCCCTATGACTTCTCAAGCAGCCCAAGTTACCCATTTATATGACCCGTCTGACTCCAGGTAACTGGAGTCGACTCTGGGGTATGGAATGATGAGGTGTTTTCCAACCGAGTTTAAAAGCTCAGTTAGGAAGCCAAGCCTAAGAGACAATCCGTGCTCTGGTGCCTTACCTGGGCTTCTGTTCAAACAATAGTGGGTGATCTGAAGGCACTGATGTGAATATGTCTCCCACAGCTTCCAAGGCCACAAGAGAAGAAAGATGGAGAGGAAAGGGAGTGAGCATTGCTCACCCCCTCGTCTATCTGGAAGACCTGACCCTACAGACTGCAGAAGCAGACCCCGGCACCCAGTGACCTACAGATGGAGACAGCTGTAGATGAGCCAAAATATGGCTCCAATAAAATTGAGAGCAGCTGACACTTCTGAATAACCTAGTCCCCTGGGATCCGGGCTGAGTGCACACGGGTAAGCACTAGCCCGTGCCCGTTTTCTTCTTGTCATGCTTAATTACACCAGGATTGTGCTGAGTCAAGCAACCTGCTGGGGTGGAGGCCTCGGCATGACCTCTCCCACTGCTCTCGGCCAGCTGTGGGGCTCAAGTAGCCGTGTGTGTTTCCACTGAGAAACTCAAGAATGAACTCAGCACCAATGCACATGGTGCCAAATGCTAAGCGCCACATCTCAGCCTCTGGGAGGACGGCGCCTCTGAATGCAGAGAGAACAAAAAAGACGTGCAACAGCCGTGCCACTTGCATTCAGCCCCAGCCCTATCTTCAGCTTGAAGTGCAGCCCTGTCGCCATGGAATGTGGCCACCAGCAGCCAGAGGAGGCCAGAAAGAGGGAAGCAGACATCCTTGGTGCTCTCAGGTACCATCTCCCTATTTCTCCTCACCTGTGTGCACATTTACTCATGTGTGCACAGTCACACATATGTAATGTGTACACAGCCTTCTCTAAACACCCAAGGGAAAAATTATCTAGTTAAATGCTCTAGATCAGCAGTTCCCAAACTTGAATGCACATTAGAATCACCCAAGGGAGCTTTAGAAATCTTCCAGCCTTGGCCGAACTCCAGACCAACTAAGCCACAATCCCTGGGGCAAATATCAGGCAGCGTATTATTTTAAAGCCCTACGTGATTTCAATATTCAGCAAGGATTGAGAATCATCACTGGGGGTGAACTGCAAGCCCTGGAATATTCCATCCGCACAGTTACGCTTTAGGGCTAAACTCTCAAGCTAGAGTCAGCTGAAGATAACAAGGAAATTTTCCGGCTACTGGCTACAAAGCTACACTAGTGTTAGTCAATCAACAAAAGCACTACTGCGCACCAGCTATATACCAGGCTTTCTTCTGGGTATCTAGTCTGTCTCCAGAGCTAAACTCCTGGATATCAGCTAGCTTGCAATTTGGTTCCTAGTGAAGTTAATCTCTGAATCAACCAACCAACCTGCTAATATTTATCAAATACCGTGTGTTCAACAGACTGCACAGGTGTCAAGGAGTAGAAATTTCCTGACCCTGAGGAGCTTGAACTCTAAAAAGAAAAAAACTAAGAATCTGCTCATTGAGATAGAAAAACATAATATGGTGCATAAGAGATAAAGGAATATGCAGTTGACCATGTAAGATAGCTAAGAGACATCAAGGAGCCACTTTACATTAGGTATTGTGTAATTCTATGGGGAAAAAAAAACAAAGGCAAGATTCTATCTTCAAAAAACTCCAGCTGAAACAGTGATCCCCCAAAGCGTAGTCCTGAGACGATCAGCATTACCTGGGAACTTTCTGGAAAGGCACACTGAAATGCCCCATTCCAACTCACTGCCTCGGGGGCTCTAGGAGTGGAGCCCAACAATCTGCTCTAACAAGCTGTGGGGTGATTCTGGCACCAGGTCCAGTTGGGAACCAGAGGTCTAGACAACTAACTAATGCTACAGGAATTGAGAAAAGGAAGACATCTCCTTGGGATGATGGAAACCTTGAGGAATCTGTACCTACACTCTGATACATTGCGGGAGGGAGCTAAGACAATTACTTCAACCTCCTCGTAAACCGTAGGGCAGCAATAAGCAATAACAGGTAATGAGGCCTCCCATGCAGCACACACAGGACACTCTGCGCCATCCCCTAGTGCAGGGCCTGGGGCCACTCAGCACTCACACCTGCTCTCCTCCGCAAGCGTGGTGCGGCGGAGCTGTTCAGCTACGGAATGTGGGTGGAACAAATGAACAAGAACATGAAATCATTAATGCATGACTTACGGGATGGGACCTAGCTTTGGCAAGCCTGGAAAAGCAACATCCTACAGGCACATGGAAAAATGCTCACGGTAAAAGAAGACTGTCTAAGGTCGAGTGATCAAAACTAACACTGAGACTGGCACTTTCCTGACTCAGCCTTCAAAATGACCCTAACAAAACCATCTTGCCCACAGGCACCCACAATGTCAGGTGGGCACCCGAGCTCCAGAGGAGACTTCCTGGGGCCAATACCTACTAGTTGGATCATGCTGTCATTTAGCCCCATTAAGCCTCTCTTCTCTGCTTCCAGAAAATGGGTACAATAGTAGTACCAACATCATGGGCTTGTTGTGAGAATTAAACATGATATTGTGTGTAAGCCAGTTAGTTTGAAGCTAAGTATAGGAAATGGTTTCCATTCAAGTCCTGAGTGGCCACTTACGTGCAGGCTGGGCATTGATAATTCTCTTGTATAGCGGTGTACACCTGAACCCCAGAACATAGATGTTATCACCCCCATCTTACAGAGAAAGTACTTGAGTTCTGAGACTCATCTAAGCCATGACTACTAAGTGTCAAAAGAGATACCACTATCAGCCTCATTTGAAAACCCACAGCCTTTCTACTGCTATAAAGATACCCTTCTTTCAGGAGTATGCAAACGGGGAACACTCACATGCACTGTCAGAGGGCCAAGTTCTTCATGGGGTCACAAACGATGGAAGAGGATGTAGCTCAGAAGTGAGTCTGGGGCAGGGAAGTCACTAGTGGGGTGGGAATAGCAGGGAGACCCTGCAGATTAGGCTCTTGGATTCTAAAACTGCTGACCCCTAGCCAATGAGAGTTTCTCTCTCTCTCTCTCTCTCTCTCTCTCTCTCTCTCTCTCTCTCTCTTTCTCTCCCCCCCATGTGTGTGTGAGTGTGGGTGTATAGGAAATACACACACACACACACACACACACACACACACACACACACACACATACACACACACAGAGTCAATGGCAGAGGTCAGGCTTGGGTAATGTCTCTCCTTCCCAATCCAAAAAATGGTGACTGGAGCCTAAGCCCAGACAGAACAATCCAAGGCTGCACAAAATTCACTGGAGTGCTTAGAAACCATTTTCTCCCTCTAAGAGAGGCATTACAGCCCACGAAACAGCACAGCAAGACAAGCCCCTTTTATCTCTTCCAGGTCTATTTCCTTAAAGACCAAATTACGGCCTTCTTTCCTCTTCCTCCCAGGTACCAGCTGCACCTCCGCCAGCTGTCCAGGGGCTCCGAAGACCCACACTGCCTTCTCCTGAGGATGTAAACCATATTGTGAATTAATGGCGGCAAGTGCAGTTGGCCTCCTGTCTCCCCTGGACAGCTTCTAACAAAGATGCCGAATCCACACCAATTTGGATGGCACCCTCTGTGCACTTTCGGTTCAATGGGTCCAAGAGCTGCTGGGATGCCCTCCCCTGGAACAAAGAGGACACAGCCTAGGAGGGAGCCTGCATTTTTCCAATGATTAACAATTCACTCTCCTTCGCATCTTGCACTTACCTACCTGCAAGGAGACATGTTACCTCCAGCTGACCCTAACTGCCAAAAATATTCCTGAGTTTTCATTTTTATCATCTTTGTGTTCTACAGTTGCCATGGTAGTAAAATTTACACTCAACGGTCTCACTGCCATTTTCAACTACAAATAGAATTATTGTGTTCCCACTTTGGCTCAGGAAGAAAAAAAAAAAAGTGCATCTACTAGAGACCAAACCCTGGGCTAGGCAGAAGTCTTGTGGCTCAGGTGAACAAGAAAGGGATTTCTGGAGGATTTTTTCCTCCTGTAGAAAGCAAACATTTTGTTTCTCTTGTGTTGAGGTTTTTTTAAATTGTGACAAAGCTTACATAGCATTAAATTTGTCATTTCAATTGTGTTAAAATGCGCTGTTCCGTGGCATTAATTACATTCAAAATATTGTGCAACCATCCCCACTATTTCTAAAACTTCTCCATCACCCCAAATACAAACTGTTCTCATTAAGCACTAACTTCCCATTCTTACTTCTCCCACCTCCTGAGAACCTCAAATCTACTTTATGTCTATAAATGTGGCTGTTTTGGATACTTCACACAATTATGTGGAACCACTCAGTAGTTGTTTCATTCTGCTTGGCCTCTTTCACACAGTCCAGCATTCTCAAAGTTCAACCGTGACCTAGCATGTATTAGAACTACATTCCTTGTGAGGGCTGAGTAATATTCCAGTACATGTAGATTCCATGTTTGGATTATCATTCATCTATTGACAAACACGTGGGTTGTCTCCACCTTTAGCTAACCTGAATCATGGTGCAATGAACACTGGCACGCAATTATCTGTTTGAGTCCTTGCTTGTAATTTTTGGGTAGACAGGTTTAGGAAAGGGACTGCTAGCTCACTTGGTAACTCCGTTTAACTCTGGAGACACACCATACTGTTCAATTTGTCCACATCCTCACTGAGCACATGTTCTTTGAATTTTTTTCCCTTACTTTGTTTTTATATCATACACATCCTATAACAAAAAATTATGAGGTTATTTTTCTGGAAGAGCCAATCTGTGAGGTCAGCAATGGTTGACCACATTACTACAACATCACCAGTGAGCACAGATGTACGCACATAGCTTGAATGAATGCATGATTGAACTCTCTTTTTTCCATTCATTGTTGTATTATCTCCTTGGATTTGCTGCCCTGTCCAACGTTTCTCTGCCTCTCTTGTGGATGTACCTGAATGTGTGCACTAGCCCCATAACAGACCCAGGAGGCAACCAAGATCACAAGTCTCAGAGGCCATCAGCACCAAATATTGCAAATATTCAGAGTCCAGCAGCAACACCTGTCTTCGGGGTTTGCAAGCCTACAATTCTGTAACATCTGCTCTTTTTAGGATCAGGATGAGCCCCCTACCAGGACCTCAACAGGAACAGCAAAATAAGCTGCAGTGAATCCTGGTTAGGAGACCAAAGCAGGGGACTGAACAGACTAGCTGAGCTGCAGCTCTAAGCCCTGCCCTGTATGTGCCCTATTTATTTCTTTGTACTTCCACTTGGCCCTAATCCCATTCTTGTGAGCATTAAAATGGAACAATAAAAACACTTAGCATGGTGCCTGGCACCACGTATGGCCTCCGAACAATTTAGCTCTAAATCTCTTATGAATTCCAACATTTAACACACAGATCAAAACAGAACCCTTCCTTTATCTAATTCCTCGGACCCCTCAGGATCCCCCAGGGACAGAAAGAACTCCAGGTCCAGAGCAGATTCATTGCCTAGTTTTCATAATTATTTTCCGGCCTCACTGGAAGGACTGAGAATATCCATCCGGACACACAGCCAGGGACTGGATGGGGAACTGGGCCTTGCTTCTCTGCATGAGGCACCAATCTTTCCAAGCTCAGTCTGGAAAAGCTATCACACAGGACTGGACTGTCCTTCAAAGCCCCAGAACCCACCGTCCATGGGGTCAGAGACCTTTCATCACACTACGATCATTACATGAGACTGAGTAAACTTTCCAAAGAAAAGGGTGGTGAGTAGGCCAAAAATTCAGTCAGAATGGAAGGAGGCTGTACCACAAGGACCACAGAGAAATGCAGGAAGAATGAGCTATAGGCTGGGACTGGGTGGTATTTCATGCTGGCAGGACTATAATTCTTAAGTATTTGGAAGGCAGCAGCATTCAACTTGCCCTGACAGGAAGCTTTGTATTAGACAGAAGCATATTGAAAATATCAAAGTCTCATGGAATAAAAAAATAGCTCTGGGCCCAATACTTCACCTGTACGTAGCTTAAAAGTTTTATTGGACATGGAGACTCTCAAATCAAAAGCCAAGCCGGGGACACCGAAGGAAAAAGAGGATTACACAGCACGACCCTAGTGGGGTGGGCTGGGGTGGAGGGGACTGAGACCGGATAATAACGGTAAGTCTATTTACTGAGCCCTGTGCTGAGCATCTTCCCCTCACACATCGTTCCCTGGATCCAGCAGCTCATGAATCAGGTGGGGTAAGTCCCATGTTCTGGAGGAGGAAACTGGGTTCAAAGTTAGAGATTCACTGGATCTTATATGTACACACAAAAAAGGTAAGAGAAAGAAAATTTGTCTTGTATATTATATATATAGATTAAGTATACCTTGCCCAAATTGCTAGAGACCAAAAGTATTTTGGACTTCTTGTGTTTCAGATTTTGCAGTATTTGCATATACATAATGAGCTATCTTGGAAAGTGGACCCAAGTCTAAATGTGAAATTTATTTATGTTTCATATACACTTTATACACAGAGTCTGCGGTAATTTTGTACAGTACCGTTACTGCACCTGCATTCTGACTGCAACCCATCACATGAGGTCATGTGAGGAATTTTCCACTTCTGGTGTCAAGTTGGCACTAGTAAAGTTTTGGATTTGGGACTGTCCAAGCTTTAGATTGTTGGATTAGGGATGTTCACCCAGTATTATGATGAACTCTGAGATTGCTACTACTGAATGTTTCTACTGGCAAAAAAAAAAGCCAATTCCTTAGGGTTCTGTCTAATATAACATTGTATATAAATTATTTTATATTCAATAAGTCATATATAAATTTTAAGATATGTGTCAAATTTTGTGTGTTGATCACATGAGATTATCTATAAATTATATAATATACAAAAGAAGTAAATAGCTTAGAAGTTGAGAATAGGGATTTTTGGGTTAAACTGCATGGAAAACATTGGTTCTGCTACCCAGGAGCTTTGAAGCATTGGGTAAAAGTATCTCTTTCAGTTCGCTCCTTACTCTGCTATAAAATGATGTAAAAACAGTACCAACCTCAGAGGATGATTATAAAAATTAAGCAAAACACAACCAAGGTTCTAGAACAGTGCCTGGCACATCTTAATTAGAAACAGTCATTATGCACCCTGTTGTTCACCAATCTCTTGAAACAATTCTCAGCAATAGTCAGTACCTCCTTCATTTCAGAGGGGAAAGACAGAGCAAGACTCAGACATCCACCTCAGACGATAAACCAGACAAGGGTGCATCGGGAACAAACGGCCCTGAGTCCCGCTGTTCCTGGTCATCTATCTGGCTCCTCCTGGAGGTCTCCTTGCACTTTCTTTTGCTTCTCCACGCAAGGGCACTGTATCAAAGCAGCAGCAGCAGATGTAACAGGATCAGAAGCTTTCGGTCCCATGGAGCACGGGCTCCTTAGCCATGTGACCAGAAGCATTTTGTATTTAAGGTTCCAATTCTTTTTCGCCTTTTCTATTTCTTTTCAGAGTCCTCAGTACATTTCCTAATTAATCACTCCCACTTAATTTCCTAAAGCACTCACATCCTCCCCACAGGCAAGCAGCCCTGTCTCAGGCAGAAGCACACACACCAGCTGGCCCCTCGGCTGCGTGGGAGTATGTGAGAAGCTTTGGACACAGCCCAAAAGTGACACAGACACAGGGAAAACACACACACACACACACACACACACACACACACACACACACACACACGTACGGCTTGGGGAGATATAAGATACACTTCCCATCCTGGTGACTAGTAGGTTTCCTGGTGAGCAAAAAGGACATTTGAGATTTGGATCTCCAAGGAAACCTAAGACGCATAAAATCTGGCCAGAGCATCTCAGGATGAAGGGAGACACAGTCTACCAGGCAGAGCTACATGGGCCCTGCAGGAAGAAGGCTCAGGCTCCACCTCCAGCCAGGCTCACCACCAGCTAAGTAACTTTCAACAGAAGTTTTCATATCGTTGAGCCTCAGTTTTCTCATCTTTAAAATGAAAACAGTAATATATACCACATGGTACAGTTGAAAGACAGAAGCCATGAATTATAACAACTTAAAGGAGCCAGAAGACACATGTGATTAAGTCTGCTGCACATGAGGAAAACAACATGATATCAAATAGCAGCTGACACCCAGTTTTGAGCTGTAGTTACCATAGGGAATGGTGAAGACTGTGGCAAAATAGAGCCTGGCCTCACCTAAATACCAGTCAATTAATGCCCTAGAACTAAGTTTACGGCCTTTTCCGGACTTTCTCTTTTTCTTTTAAAGCTAGAAGTAATTTATATATGCATTCACCAATCTTAGAATGCTGGCAAGAAATTAACTTTCAAAAAATCATATGCGCTAACACCATGTGAGCCAAGTACAACATTCTGGAGGGCTGGATTTGGCCTCCTAGCCACTGATTTGCAAATTCCGTCAATGTAAGTATTAAGTGAAACAATGTAACACATGACACACTTAGCTGTATGCATAACACATAATAAACACTCAATAAATGGAAGCTGTGGCTGCTATTAGTAGTAGTAGTATTAATTCTTCTATACCTCAGAACCCGTATCTATAGCAATGACTGTCAGGATTCTCTACAACTGTCTGGCTCGCACACACATGGAAAAAATCTCTGAGGTGACTAGGGAGGCTCACCACTGTGAAGCTACACACTTAATCTGCGTTATTAATGCAAACATGCTACCCAGAGATAGAGCTTAACAGTGGCTTTCTACTGGAAGGGACATTTCACAATGTCTGGAAATAGTTTTTGGTTGTCAGAAACCAGGGTACTATTGAAATTTAATGGGTAGTGATAAGGTATTATTTCTAAATAACTCATACTAAACGGGGCATACTACCTCAACAACAACAAGACAAATCCAACCTAAATGTCAATAGGACAAAAATAAGGAAACCTTGGGGTAGACAGACATTTCCCACTGAATTCTCCCACAGAAAGGACATCGTGAAGTTAAGAGGACTGAGTTGGTTTCACGGAATGTGGGAGAGGCCACTAGGTGGAAGAAGAGCACCTGTAATGTCCTCCTCCGCGAGGCTCATAGTTCCAGCCTGCCTTCCACAGCACCCACAACATGATCACCGTAAAAACCACTGCATCGTTACTCTTTCCTTTAAAAGCCCCACCAAAGGTACACAGATTGAAAAATGGGCTCTAGAGAAACTGAGGACTGGATAAACAAATTGCCTGAGTCAAATTCACTCAACAAGTTGCAGGGTAGATAGGAAAGATAATCCTTCTGGGTCCTGGTCCACATCCCTCGGGAAGACATCATTTCATTTTGCTGTTGCCATGGTAATTATAAATCAATTTTGTCTATCCATTAAAGCAGTTAGTCTGTAGAATATTCTCACAAAGCATTGTTGAACTTGCCCTAGTTATCCCATGGATGTGAAAGTCATCACATTTTTTGTATACTCTATAATTCTGGCTACATTTATGACTGGCCTTCACCTTAAATGGGGTAAATAAGTAAGGTTACGCTGTGCAGCGGGCGCCATGCATTGCTATGACTACTCCAGACAAAGAAAACTGGGCTGGAGGCAAAAGCGAGGGAGTCTTGTTCACTATGAGAAAAGAAAGCAGAGAGAGGTTTTATCAATACTCCTGTTATGCTGTCTTACCTATTCTGATTCTTCCCTACACTCTGAATAGTTTCTTTTGGTGAGTTTTCTCAAACTCTGCAACATATGAGGAACACCTGCGAGCTTTATAATATCCCAACATCCAAAAAGCACCCCAAAATCATTAAGTCAGGATCTCTGGTGATAGAACCCAGGCATAGGTAATTTTATATCTCCCCTGGTGATTCCAATATGCAGGCAAGTTCAAGAGCTGAGATTTCAGGAACCATTATTCTTATTTTACAATGATGCTGACATCCTAAGGGAAAAATGAACTTGCCAAAGGGCACCCACCTGGTGAGTGGTAAGCCTATGATTCAAACTCAGGCCTTTCTCCAGAGGCCATGCATAATCTCTCGTACTGTGCCACTTTCTCCCCAGGAGTGCATTATCCGTGGCTTTTTCATTTAGAGTTATTTGGTTGCAGGTTGTGAACTTGAGCAAAAGATAATTCCCTTGAAAGTTATCAGGAACGTCTGGGCTTAATGGAAGTCTTAAGAACAGAAAAGCAAGCTTATCTGGTCCTTGCGCAAGGACCAGGTGAACTGGAAAGACATCATGTTTAATCTCTTTGTACCACTGGTCAAGATTCCAGTTCCAGTTCCAGGCATCCAATAGACATAACTGGGATAGAAGCTAACCCTTTGGCTAGGAGAGGGTAAAATCCTTGATCACAGATCCACAAGGCTACAGCCCCGCGTGCCGCGTGGTTACAAAAGATAACATTTCAATTATCACAAGGCAGGCTGCTGCTAGGAAGAAAGAATGAATGGATCCTGGGCAATTAAAAATCAGCACAGGTCTCCTATAAAGAGCAGAGATCAGGAACTGATGAGAAAAAGAAGACAAAAGACAATTTCACAAATACACGATGATCCCACAGAAGAATCAGCCAAAACCCAGAGGCCCATGCAAATAAAATCACTGAGACAAACAGAGTCATCTAGCAGAAATATGCCACCTTGGAGGGGGCCACGAATGGCCTCAAAATCATTAATAAAATACTGTGTTTGTGCATTTTATTAAGGACAAAGCCAATGTTTTTTAATCAGGTTATTTAGACCACCTAAAGAGGTTAAGTTTGTAGCTGAAGGAAAAATCTCTCAGAAGAAACGATCCTAATAGAGGGGCAGGTCCCAGGAACTACCCGAAAAGGTTAAACCTGATCTGCCCTGTTATCCTTGTCCCACAGAGAACAAAGTACAGCCTGCCAAATATGAGGCCACTTAATAATTTTTGGGGGGACAAGGTCTTGCTCTGGAGCCCAGGCTGGTCCTAAACTCACTATGGAGCCCAGGCTGGTCTTGGACTCATGGCAATCCTCCTGCCTTGGCCTTCCAAGCGCTGGGAATACAGGCATGCACCACCATGCCCAGCTTACATAGTGCTAGGAAATCAAACTCAGGTACTTAGCACTTGACATAGCACTTGCTAAACAAACGCTTTAATCAGCAAGCACTCTAACCACTGAGCATTCCGCCAGCCCTGAGGCAAGTTTGTTGGTAAATTTACCAACAAAAACAGTCATGAGGTAAGTAACAGGGACCCTGCTTTCCCATGGTGATGCAAGTAAATTACAGAACAAATCCAGTGAGAATAGTAGATAGATATGTGCAACTCTGATCAAAGTGGGTACAACTAGTAGAGTCAAAAGCCAATGGAAATAATCAAAACTCAGATATGGATATGTTAATATAAAGCACGAAGTTGACACTGCATTGGCAAAGCACTGACATTATGTTCCTTGCTGGGGACCCTGAACTCCTTTGCAAAAAACTATTTCTCCAATCCATGAGTGCACCTTCCCAAATTAGACACCAATTGTCCCTAGCATTCCTGGAACTGAAGATGGAGACCATGTGAGTGATTATTACAAAATACATTGTTACTCAATGTATAAATTCAAAAACAAGCTAGCATGCAAACAAAAGAACAACAACTATTAACTGTGGCTACTCAATTTATAGGCACTATGTATGAAGTCCCTACTAAATGTCAGGCGTTGAGTTGGAAATTTTACATGACATATTGTTCACGCTCAACATAATATCCTAAAAGATAGTTACAATGAAACCCATTTCACAGGTATCTTAAGACTCAAGAAGATGAAGGGACCTATCTGTAGACACAAAAAAAGTGATTTTATTTGAAAACGGATTTGTTCAGCTTGAGCATCTATGAGCTTGCCACAATGTCATGGGCCTTTGTCATCTAAAATTTAGTCAGGATACCAACTGTGTGCTGGGTATTTTGCATATATTATCCCTAATTGTTTCAATAGGTATTACTGTCTCCAATTACTTTTCTATGAGAGAGACAAACAATTTGTTGAAGGACACAGTCTGAATTCCAATATTTGAGTCCATATACTTTCAGCTCCAGAGCTCAGAGTCTTTCAAACCTTGTGCTGGAGCAATTCAATCTGATTTTTAAAAATGTGCTAATTTTCTTAGTTTTCACAAGTATTGTACTAAACACTATAGAGAAAGGTAGAGCTCCTTCCCTCAAAAAACTTTTAATACAGTTAAGATTAGATTCTAGGGTACAGAAAATAATGATGATAATTGTACGAGAGGAGAAAGAAAGCAGAGCTTTAATTTACCACAGATGCTGAAGAGAGATTTCTTACTGGGGAGCCTGTCCTATCTGAACCATTTTCTAAGTCTAGTACATAGAAACTAAGTAGTTTCTGAGTTCTCCTGAGTTCCCGCACACATCCTTCTGCAGCCCTGAGATTCCATAGAAGTGAGAATGTTCTGAAGCCACCATGATGTGAGGAAGCTCAAGCTATACAGACAGGACCCAGGTGTACCGATTCTGGTCCCTGATCCCAACTGAATACACCCTTTCTGCCAGCCCAGCCAAGATGCCAGGCATGTGAATGAACAGATCACAAGGGCTTTAAGCCCCAAGCCTCCCCTGTCATTCTGGAGCCTTGAGCTAACATCCCAGTTACTATGGAACAGAGATGAGCCATTTCTACTGAGCTATGTTCAGCCTCTTGAGCCCGAGAATCATGGACCACAATAAAATAGTGGCTGCTTATCTACAACACCAAATTTGGAGGATGTTTGTTAAGGAGCAAGACATGGTTAACATAATGGCTTCTTGAATGGTCATTTAATGCCAGGGACTGTCCTCTACGCTTGGCATGTATTACCTGATTTGATCCTCCTAGCAACCCAGTGAGGCAGATTACTGGTAGAGATTACACCCAGGACAGCTTAGCTAGAGATGGAATTCAAACTCAGGTCACATAACTGTAGCATCACTGCTCTCAACTGCTATGCTATGGAGGAAGGGAAATTATGTCTCTCTACAAAACTTGCAAAGCTTCAAGCCAATCAGTGTGAAGAAACACTGCCTATTTTTGAAACTAAACATCTTTTTCTTTCTTAATTTCAGGAGGCTCACTGTGGAGCTGAGCTAATTATTTGAGCCTTAATCAAGAACCAGCCACTCCCTGAAGCAGCTGTCCTGGCCTCTCTCTTGCCTCTAGGAAGTCCCTTGGGTTGGCTAAATTTTGGCTCTGGTCTAAACCTCAAACCCCAGGCCCTGAAAGTGAAGATGCACAGGGCTGAACGAATCCTTGGAGATCGTCCAGTCTACTCGACTCATCTCTTTTAAAGATGAGGAAACTGAGGCCCAGCGAGGTCAAGTGACTTGTCCAAGGTCACACAGTATGTCAGAGGCACATCCAGGTCTCCAAATTCCCAGGCAAGCATTCTTTCCAGTCCACTGTGCTGCAGTTGCTAAAAATTCCCCAGAGCTGCCTCCCTCAGCCCTCCTCTTAACAAAGCTGTTTTTCCCCCCACACAACTACACACAGTCACATTTGGCAAGAGGTGCTATCAGCCTTGCTCGGCTTGAGAAATGCTGTTTTGCAATGGGGCTTCTTTGTTCGTTAGCAACACACAAAGAAAACCGTAGTGTGGTCTTCTTGGAAGGAGATGTTTCTTGTTTAAAGACGGGAAGAGAGCTTCCTGGCTGCATCTGACTCGAATCAGCATGCAGCTCCAGTCAGCAAACAACCCAGCAGAGATTTAGGTCTCTGCAACATTTCTAGAACGTGGAAGGAGGGCACATGGCAAGAGGAAGCACATGGGAAATGTTTCAGAGTATTAAAAAGTACGCTTCAGCAGAGAGAACAGAGCAGATCGGTTACCATCTTGCAGTATGAAGTGATTAGTTGGGGGTAGGGTGAGGGCCTAGACTCAGCCAGAGCTCCCATGAAGCAAACGTCCTTCTCCTTTTGGACTCCAGCACTAGTCCGGGTACCCGCTGCTTTCTGCCTTGCCATTTTCCTCACGTTGGATCTTGCCTGGAGAGACCTACACAGCTACAGCTCTGGCACTGAGTGCCTTTAGGATATGATCAACAACCCCCAGCTACCCTCTGGCTCGCCTGCTCCACCCCCATTCTGCATCATTCCTCATTTTCGGCACTGGACTTGGTCCCTCCTCTGTCTCCTTGGCTTCCTATACCGGCAGAGGCTTCCCATGGCTCTGAGAGATCTTGTATAAAGCTCAGATTCAGAAATGAAAGCAGAGAAACTCCTCATGAGAGTAAACCCCACTAGAAACCTGGTACACTCCTGTGACCTCTCTCCTGCAGTGTGGGTTGAGATCTCGAGAGGAGGTTTTACTACATGATCTCAGGGAAACCTCAAAGGCCTAGAAAGTTCTCAGGAAGGGGAACAAGGGGCGAGAGGAACAAAACTCCGCTCCGTGGCAGAAACTCGGGACTCACCAGCTGGCAGCAGTCAGGAAGGGCAGTGCTAGCTTGGAGCAGGAGGAAATGATGAATGTGTTTGCTGCAGTCCTAAGTCTTCCATTCTGAAGGACCAGGTGGACGCTGCCTGGGAACTTCCCTGTGACCCATTCCCATCCCAGGTCTCCAGGCACAAGGACAGATCTCCACTGGCCACACGAAGGTGCCCTCGGTCAGCTGTTCCCTGCAGCTTCGTCTCCGCAGCAGCCTCCTGACCAGAGACCATCCCAAAGCCCTCTCCCTCATTTTCCCACTGAGTATTCTTTGGAACCCTTGTTCTCTTTCTTGAGAACTTTCTAGGCTTTTTAGGCTCTGTTAACCTGAAGAAAAAAAAAATAAAATAAGACAATGACCACCTCCAAGAAACAATGTCCAGGGATCCTATTAAAGCTCTGGAGGGGAGGGCATGCTGGCACCCCAAAGTAGACCCCGGTGGCTTCTCAGGGCCTCAAGTGAGGCTGTGCTGTATGCCGGTGTTTATGAAATGCCTCTCAAATAAGGTCAGTGTTCTACACACAGCTAGGACTCTAATAAAATGCAGAACTTGGACTGTTTGCCAGCTAGCTGCAGAGGCATACTTGAATGCTTTCTCAGACACAATTGTTCTCAGATTAATATTTTCCCCTTGAGTTTTTTTAAGTTCTATTTGTACTATTTTTTATGATGTGTGAGTTTTCCTATATATTAGTATACACTAAGAGGGATGCCTCTGACTTGCATTCATCAGTGGCTCTTGAAGGCTTAATGTTGTATCCTTCACAGTTCTGTCACCACCCCTATCCAGAAAGTGTCCCCACTGAGCCAAATACGGCAGCTCTGCCTTGTCAGTCATTGGATCAAAAGGGGTAGTGCAAACTGATTTTAAGCTGTTCCGGATATTTCACTTGCCTTAGTCATTATGGTAGACACTCAACAGATAGTTCCTTTAAATAGGCCCAGCCTTCATGTGTTCCTTTATTTGATCCTACGAGCTCGGACACTACCACTTATTAATTACCCAACGAGGAAAAATTCCTCTAAACTTTATGTGATTGGGTGGGTAAGATGGCTGGTGTAAAGCTATGTTTGCTTTTATTAAAGAAACACGCAGTCAAGTGGGAAAAAAAAGAGTAATGGCTGGAAGACATGAATGACTGTGGAAATGTCCTTATCTGCACATGGGGAGATTCCAAAATACTCCCTGATCATCTTCCAGTACAGGATTTAGTGAATCGAATCAAGTATCATGGGTGGACTCATTAACATATTCACATTGTACTACATTTAGGAGACATTTGTAAATACCTGATCTCAGTTTAACCTTGTACTGGCCCCATAACATAAGTGTTCTTCTTACCATTCCTAAAGTTACAGATGGCACGAAAGAGATATGGAAAGGTACTCATGGGTCCTGCAGTTGAAAAATGACAGAAACTAAGTCTCACCCTAGATCTCTTTCCTCATTCAATGTCATATCTGCATTGTTCTCCCCATCAGTGTCTCACTAACATCACTCAGGAAACCCATACCATGGAATACTTTCTGTGTGCATTCTAGGGCTTGCCAGAGATGGTCAGAAGAAAAAGGAATGTTGAGATCAACCAGAATGTTAGATCAACCAGAAATTTCTGGATAACGTGTTCCTTGCTCTGCTTGGGAAAGGGAATTCAGAAGTCTGTCTAAATAGTTCACCACTTACAGAGTCTAGTTCTGCAGCATCTCTAAATACTCTTGTGGCATGACCAAAGGCATCAAGGAGTCATAACAATGAGCTCTGGGGTCACTTCTGAGACACATCTATGACATTCCATGGAAGACCCGGGCCAAGAAGTTCCTGAAATCCAATTTTGAACCTTGGAGCACTGATGGCAACAGTCCAAATCTGGTACCAAGGCTGTGGGGTACTACATGGAAGGCAGAAGAGGATGAGAATCTAACTTAGAAGGGTTAAGGCAGAAGCCAGGAGCAGATCAGGTTCAGAAGATGTGCAATTCCATGAACAAGTCACAAACTTCAGACGAGCAGAGGATGACGGATTTCATGTCATGTGAACAAAGATGGATTAGGGTGCATATTCATTCTGGAAGGCAGGGGAGCAAAGAAAGAGCATGCCTGGTAGCACACCGGCACTCAACCAGCTTGAGAAAAAAAAAAAAAGAGGGAGACAAGGTGGGTGGTTAAATGTGCTGGCAGACTTTCACAAACCACGATACCACTACTGCCAAAGTGCAGAATGAATCAGGGTTCAGGAACCCAGTCTGGTGTTCTGGACAAGAGAAGAGAAGCCAGAGCCCACACAAGCAGTGATAGGTCATGATAAGTGAAGTCACATTCTGCTCTGGCCAGGATGCCTCTTACATGTATTCTGTTCTTACGCGGCCTGATGGCAGGGTGGGAGGAGCCCACAGATCATGACTAAGTAACTAAATTGTACATTTAATGAGAGCTGGCAAACAATCTCTGTCAAACTCTGAATAGATACTTAAGGGAACAGAACTAGTCAACAAATACACCAGAACTGTTCACAGAGATTACCATCTTGTCATGATCTGGGTATGGTTTGAGTAGGAGTAGTGTATATCCCCTAAAATATATTAAATTTTTGGTCCCTGGTGTGTCAATATTGTGAGGTAGTAGAACTTTTGAGAGGTAGGGTTTAGTGTAAGGTAATTATCAATAAACCTATGGGGACACTGTCCTCAGAAAGGATTAATGTAGCTCTTATGAAACCAGTTAGCTATTCCATAAGAACTGTTACAAAAGTATATGTTTGGAACTGAAGGAAATAGCACAGCAGGTACAGTGCTTGCCTAGCAAGCACAAGGCCTTGGACTTGATTCTCCAGCACCACATAAACTGGGCATGGTGGTGTACATTTTTAATCCCAGCACTCAGGAGGCTGAAGCAGGAAGATTGCCATGAGTTTAAGGTCATCCTGGGCAACATAGCTAGTTCAGGACCAGCCTTGACCACACACCAACATCCTGCCTCAAAGAGTATGTCTATTCCCACCCCAAAATTTCTATCTCACAATGTGACCTCTCACGCTCACCTATATGACATCCCTAATTAGGTGCTCACCATAGCCAACATCAGGCTCTCTGGACCATCAGCCTCTTGGACTATAAGCTAAACAAACACCTTTTCTTAATACACTATAAGCTATCTGTTACAGCAATGAAATGGACTAATGCCCTTGGCATATTAATAGTAGTAAGAATATACTTCTTCCCAATAACTATGATCTTACATTGTTGTGTTGTTCCATTTCACAGTGATATTTTTCCTAAGACTTGACCTAATGAATTCTCTTTAAATATTTCTATTAGATACAACCTTCTTAAGTTCAGCTCCTATTATTACAAATTGGGCCCAAGGCCAGCAGACCATGAACTTCGGCAAAATGTATTGCTTCCCCATTTCTACCAACGGGAACCTTATTCATCATTCAAGCTCCAATTCAAATGCCACCAACTTCCCCAAACTACAGACGGCACTTCTTATTCAGCAGGTGTCCAGATCGGTCCATGGACAGTCTTCTCGTGGTACTACGTGTCAAACTAATGGTCAATGATTCAAGTCGGACACTTTTTTAAATTCTTCTAATTTTCTTTGGGGAGCAGGGGAAGGAGATGGAAAAAGGAGCTAACATGAAATATTCAAGGAGAAAATGATATGATCAGTGATTACAGCTTACTATTAGGTACACAGCATCTACCTGGAATAAAAATCACACAGGTAAAGTATGAGAGCAAGGGCATGCACAAAAGAGGGCTTAATTATAGCTCTTGTTCTGGGGGCGATTGCTGTTGTTGTTTACCAAGGTTGGGGAGACTCTGAGGCCTCAGTTTCCTCTGCTTTTTCCTCCATCATATTTACTGCAGGAACTATTTATGTAAATGTGACCCATGCCAGTAAGTAGCCAAGAGATTTTAAAAAACTGAAGCTACGGCATAGAGATGTACCTAAGTGGTAGAGAATTTGCTTACTGGGCATGAGGGCCCGGGTTTAATCCGTGAATGGGGTGGCAGGAGGAGAAGCCACAGCTAACTCAGCCCATTCCTCAGGCTAAAATACTTTCCAGGAAGGATTAACACACACACGCACACGTCCACACCTCACATCCCGTGCTGGTAAGGCTTCTTCTGGTACTAGCCGAATAGGACAAGGATGAGAAAGTTCGATGAGAAACCAAGCATTCAGAGAAAAATCAGCACATTGAGGAAAAAAGCATTAATTGAAAAGCATGAATTGAAATAATTCCAGAGAAAATATGAACTCGAGGGAAAGAAGATGCCACAGGCCAACGAGACTCTAACATTTTTAAGCACCTCAGCCAAAAAGAACAGGACAAGACATTTATGTAATCCAAAACCCTCGACCCCAGAAAAAGACAGAGAGGACTCCACTGATTATACTGACAACACGGATAAAGATCCACCGGGCAAGTTCACTAAGATTGCAGAGGAAATAAAGCATGGGAGATGGAGAAAGGAGTGATTAATTCACTAGAGGAGGAAATAAAAGTAGAAAAGTTTCCTGAAAAGCTTATGAAACAAAATGATTTGCCAAAATTTAATTAAGATAAATGAAAAGTGTTGCACTTACATTTTAAAAAGTCAGCTACACTAGTACAGGATGGGAGACAATAAGATAACAGCAGGGAAGGCTGGGGACGTGGACGCAGGAAGTGAGCCAGGACCAGACGAGCTGGCCCATGGACTGGCCTTCCAAAGGGAAAAGGTCACTTCAGAACACACCAATACAAGCCAAATAACAGAGTTCAGGTTTCTTCCTAACTAATAAATGTTGAACATCCCTAATCCAGGAATCTGAACTCTAAAATGCTCCAAAATCTGAAACTTTTTTAACCCAGACATGACACTAGAAGCAGAAAATTCCGCAACAAGAAACTTTGTTTTATGGAAAAGATACTATATAAAATTATTTTCAGGTTATGTGTGCTGTGTATATGAAATACAAATGAATCGTGTGTTTACGCTTGGGTCCCCTCTCCAAAGATATGTCACTAGGTAAATACAAATATATCAAAATCTGAAAAAGATTCCAAACTCAGAAACACTTCTTTCCCAAGCATTTAAAATAAGGAAATCTCATGACATGTAGCCCTAGAAACTATTGAAGGAGGAGAAGCAGGCATGGGGGACGAGCCTTCTCAGAATTCTAACACACAGAACAGCAGTACATAGAAGAGAGGGCTTGGATAAGTGGTTACTGAGAAACGCAACAGCAATAAAAGTTTTGAAAGCCTATCATTTAGAAAAAGGATGATACTTGCTCTGTGTAACAACAATCGATGAGAGATAAGACCAAGCTCCACTTGAAGAAAAAGTTCTTATTAAGCCTTCTTTTTTAAATGAAATAAATTGTCCAGGAAGAACTGAGTTCCTCATCACTAGACATAAGTGAACAAAGGATACTGAAAGATCTGCCCCATATTGATAAAAAACCCAACCATTCCATGGCTGGTACTTGAAGAGAAAGACCACTTCCAATCCACTTAATATTTTTTCAAAGCAGATTTAATCCTGATAGTGTTGTGGGAGGAAGCGTATAGTCTGTAAGAAAGATGATAATAATAATGATAGAAAAAATTATACTAGATGGACTACATTCTGGGGAATCTGTGTGAGTTTATTGAGTTTATCCAATACTCACACCATTCTATGTACGGAGCATTATTATTATTCACATTTTACAAACAAGGAACTGCAGTCATACAGCCTGTAGATAGCAGAACCAGGAACTGAGCCTTAACTGGCTCCGGAGTCCCCACCTTTACCTCCAAAAATCATCACTTTTGCTACTCAGTCTCCCTTTTACATTGAGTATTGGGGCCTCTGAATCACTCTCATTGGCCTGTTCTGCCCAGGGACTACTGCATCGAACAGGGCATCAAATATGGCATCAAATACAGCACTGCCAATGCAACTAGGAAGGCTATGAGAGTCCATGCGGGCAGGTAGAGAAGGGTAACCTACTGACAGCCAGGCAGGAACAACTGCAACAAGACACAATCTGCATCTGCAGACCAAGCACCAGCACTCCCAGGGCAAGCCTCCCACCTGAGAGACACGGATCTCAATGCAAGGACGCAGCGGGCATGCGGATGAGGGAGAGCCTTGGGAAATCAGCACTCTGTACCACGCCAGGCTCCCTCCGCACTGTCTCATCCGAGATCAGTGGGAGTCCAGAAAATCTCCTGGGAAAGTACTCCCTCCTTTTTGTTGTTCTTTCTTTTCAGCAGTTCTAAAAAGGGTTAAGACCACCTTACATAATGAGGGTGGAGCCTGGCTGTAAATAGAGCTATTTCAAGTAAAAGCAGCAAGAGAGGCAGACCCAGGCAATCAGTAAAAGAAAGCAGTTAGGGAAAGATAGAAGGAATAGGCTTTGAGAGAAAAAGCAAGAGCCAGAAATTTCCCATGAAAATCAACCTCCCAAAATGATAAATAAATAAAATGCATTCTTCATGTAAATAGATCACAAAGCAGCACACCATGGAAAATATATAAACCGCTTTGACCACGATGTCCTTTTAAGGAACAGGGGCCAACCTGGGCCCAGCTGCAAGGGCAGGAAGAAGGAAGGGAGAAGACGAACAAGAGGACCACGTAAGAGGAGCCCAGGTACAGGCAAGGGACTTCCCTTCACGGGGCTCTGGGTTAGAGCAAAACTCAGAGTGGGCAAATGAAACCATACAGCTGGACAGGGCCTAAGGTGCATCCATGGAAACCACAGCCATGGTCATGATCATTAACAGTTCCTGGAGGCTCCTATGTACCCAAGACGGCAAAGCACTTGCTATATGCAATCCCATTTAATCCTTCCAAGTAGGTAGGTTTATTATACACGCTTTCCAGCTGGATAAATTGTAGTTGGGTAAACAATCACAGCAATGAAGAGTGAACAATGTGGTCAGCACAGTGTGGAGCACATTCCATGGACTGCCTCAGGCTCTGCTGACAACAGCCCCACGTGGTTCTCATCCCTGAATTACCAGTGGAGAAATGAGGTACCAAGGGATAAAACAGACTGCAGTCCAAAGCAATGAAGAAGCAGGCCAGAGTGCAACAGCCAGGATGGGAAAGAACGTGAAAGCCCAACCCAAAGCTCTCTGTCTCTCTAGCCCATGCCCAAAATCTAACGTGTAGGGCTCTGGACTCCTACTGTCACTGCGCATGCAGAAGAAGAAAAGGATTCCACACCCCACACCAACATTTTCTTTTCACTTTTCTGGAGGAAAGGGATTCAGTGATAATAAATGGAACTAGAGAGAAACAAAATAACAAAGGAAAAAACAAAAAAAAGCAGAATTAACTTAAAAATCCCAGATGATTGGCAAAAGCAAAACTCAATAATGATCCCACAAATACGTATCAATTAATACAAGAAGAGCAGCAATCAAAACCCACAGAGAGCTCAGGATGATGCTGATGAGCTCCTGATTAGAAAGTCCTAGGGTGGGAGTGCGCAGAGTTGCAAGCTCTTTCATGGGCATGTGCACAGTAGGAGTTTTGCAAGGTTGCTAAGCAACGCCTGGCAACCAGACTGCGGAGTGGATCACTCAGTAGGAGTCTTGAGTAACTCCAGTAAGGCAGTAATTTTAGCTCATGAAATCCACATTTTAGACAACCTTCCAATCTCATGTACTAGGTTACTAGCAAGTAGCCCTCAGCCATCCATCAAAATGCAAATCTGGAAAGGCCCATCTTTCCCTCAAAACAGCTAAAGAAACATTTTAGGCTCATCAGCCTATTCCTTGAAAACAGTAAGTGTCACACACTGCTCTGGGCACTGAGGAAGAAGGTAGGGACAGTTTGCCAGTAGATTACAGGTCATACTATAGAAACCACTGGGACTATGCTGGAATTCTACTTTCGGGTAAATGAGGCACAGGGAAGTATAGCAATTTGTTTGGAGTTGCGTAGCAACCTGGAGGCAGTTACACTCCACACGGCTTACTAGACAACAAGCAGAACACTGTCACCCCTGAGAGGCCACACCGTCATGGTTGGCCCACAGAGGCCTCACGCTTCTCCAGCTTGCCTCTGGTCCCTCGAGCTGACCCTGAGGTCTGGAAGTACCAAAACGCAGGGACTAGCGGTGGAGCACCTTGGAAAGTCTCCCACTTGACCTCAAGACCTCTGTGGTCAAGTGAGGGAAAGCCCATGACACGGTGTCGGTTTTTATTGGACCCAACCACCGGCAAGGCTCGCCGTCATCTGGAGTGATGGAGAAAATTAAGTTACCACATTCTCACGTTTCAGCCTCTCGCCCGCTTTCCTTCGCAAACAGGAAATGTTTATTTAAATACAGCAGTCTCCAGCATGTTCTGGAGCCAAGCGAAAAACCAAAGATGTCCACTCTTGCCCCTACTCCGCGGTGCGGGCCACCACCTCGCTGTGGGTGAGAACGGGCCCCCGGCTGCCTCCCGGTACGACAGGGGAAAGAGGCCCCGAGGAAGAGTTCATTTTCACCCACAGCCTCTTTTTCCAGGCTGAGGCTGTGGTTGGAGACGAATTACATCTGTGGGCTCCTTTTGTACTCAGAAGAGTAAATGCAACATCTGTTGACTCTGTGCTCGACGGTAAATGTTTGTTTCAGACATCACCATTCGCTTCCTCTCCTCCAGGAGCCTCTATCTCTGTTGCATGGGTAACAAATGACACTGGATTCTCCTCTCCGTTTATTTGACTTTCTTGTGGGTGTCACCTCCTTGCTGAGGAGGAAAATAACTGTCAGCAGTTTATAAAAGGCAGATAGTTTCTCTTTCTGTGTGATACACTGACATTATGGAGAAGAACCTGGAACGCAGACCTCCAACAATGATCCCAGCAGCAATTCAGACCCCACTCCAGGCCTGCAGCAAAGTCTAAATTATCCCCACCCAGCTTGTCCTTAGTGTCATACGACAAGATTTCTAAAGTCAAAAGATGCAGAGACACCCACACACCCACCTTCACAAAAGGCGGCGTGGCAGGCCGAGTAGCAGGAACGCAGAACAGAGAAAACCACCCTTCCTTGTTGTAAAGCACAACTTCTGGGTTCAAGTCCAGACCCTGGATTTTTGGAAGGTCCTGAGTAGTTGATGGCGATGCTAATAAATTGGTGCCCCTTGACAAAATGCTGCCTGAGATATTTAAAAAGCTCATCAAAGGAGGTATTCTCTGTTCCTCTTTGTTTATATTCTTTAAGCTGCAGTTCTGATTTTCTTCCTACATGCAATGACTTTACATGCAGTTTCTGGAACACAGTAGAAGTCTGAGTATAATGGTTGTTGAATGAATCAATGAACAAATGAAGAAAGGGATGGATAAGAAAATTCTCTCTGAAAAAATCGTCAGTTTATTGTCAAAATTCCCAATATGCTCCAGAGTGTACAGAACTGAATGTTCCACCTGAGTTCACTGAGCGGGGGAAACAGAGGACTGATGGTGTGCTGCCCTTAGACTTGTGGCAAACTTGACCCAGCGGGCTCCTAAAGGCTGCTGCCCCATCTCAGGAAGGAAAGAGACTGTGTCCAGGCTCCAGAGCTCCATCGCTCACACGCATGTTAACCAGCGTCACCACACACTGCAGAGGAGTCAGATGGGACACAGATATTTCAAAGCAGCTCCTACTCTACCAATGTTTGTCAGTGACCATGACTGCAGGATGTGGCCCCTGGCAACATCCAAGAATTCAATCCCTGCCAAATTTCTCCAGCTGTAGAGCAGACAAGGTGTCTTGAACTGCTGGGGTCTCTTCAGAGAGGCAGCCGGGTAGCTCCCCACTTACAGTACCATGCCTGCAGATCTTAAAACTAGGAAGTCCCCAGCTAAGGGGTCCACTCTCCTAGGTCTCCCAAACATGTGACATGATTTCACTGGAACAAGCAGTTGACTGCAACGGGCAGTCTCAATAACCAAGCCACAAAGCTAGTGTCAGAGAGAACTGAGTGTCTGCAGGATACACCCGAAGTAGTGGCAACAGCAGCCTTTTCTAAAACTGCTCAAACCAACAGAATTCTCCCAGAATGGTCTGTTTATAGACTGTGACCCAAACTGGCCCTTGCTTCAAGGAGCCGGCAGAGTGGTCAGGAGTGTGGGCAGGCAGGCTTGTTGCATGACCTTGAATACATGCTAAGGTAGCTTACCAGTAAAAAGGAGTAATAAGCAGTACACACCTAACTCATGGGACTGGGTAGAGATTTAAGGAGATAACACAGAGACGCAGATCAAGGCATGAGACGCATTCATTAAACATTAGCTATGGTTATTACTTTACTGACTCATGTGGTCAGCCTTGGTGTGAGGACGAGAGGTGCTTAGCATCTAACAATGTCACTAAAACAGGTTTTTCATAGATAAGGTCGAACACATTGTCTGTATTAAGATGCGGAAACCTGGATTCGGCCCTTTTGCAGCCATCTGAGTTCACTGAGGGGGTTGGAGGGAAGAAGCAAGTCTTTTCGCATTTCCCAGCCTGATGCTCTATACCGACCTTCCGGACCCTGTGGTTGAACCTAACAGAACAACTGCTGCACTTGAAAAATTAAAAAAAAAATGTTTTGAGCCAAAAGAAGCACAAAGAATACAGAAGGGATTTCTCTGGACTCTCTGCCCAGAACGGCACAAAAAGTAAGTGGAAGAGAGGAGGAGAGGTGGTTGGGAGGTGACAGAGAGGGCGAGCATGCAGGACCATTCATCTCATCACAAGCCTCTTCCAGCCTGACGTCAAAAAGGCAGAAGGGAGGACCCGGCGCCCACCTGCAAGGCAAGACGCGGCTGGAGGAAGGGAAGCAGCAGGAAGGCAGGGGTCCCTCCTCTCCGGGACTGCCCGCACTCCGTCGACCAGTTCTTCCTCTTTCCACACCCTGCCCAGAACTGTAGGCTAAGGGGAGCCCACTCCAGAGTCCAAGTTTTGGGTTTGGTCTCAGGATCAAAATGATAAATGTTTCCAAAACGTTGACATATGAAAAGTAAATATTTGGTTGCACAATTGGGGTTAAAACGAGGGTCAATCCACCCCCCTCTCCAAGCGCCTCTCCACTCTCTGCCAAGCCCAGGGTTGGAGGCTGAGTGCGGTTTGTAAGATTATAGCGCTGGGTCTCATTTAAAGGGCTGTCAGCATTTCCATTCTCCGGCCCGTTTGGGGAAGCATTTATAACCGAGCCGTAAAAAAAATCCACCCGGGCTAAGACTCGGCACGGCAGAGGCTGCGCTCCAGGCAGGGCGGGGTGGGGAGCACCCAGTCCGAACGCGTCCGGTTCTTTTCAGAAGTTACACCTTCACACACCCTCTCTACTTTCCACGCAAGGGCAGCTGGAGAGCATTTTGATCTGCCAGCGGGACCCTAGTCTTGGGCTCTCTCCCCCGTCGCCACGACCCGACGCCCTGTCGCCCTCACACCCCAGCTTTCTCCTCCGTGCTCTTGCGCGTTAGGGAGCGCGGCTCGCTCACCCCCACCCCGCGACCCTGAGGCGACAGTGTTCTCTCTCCGCTCCAGTCAGCCGGCCCCGCGTTCGGAGTCCCTGCTCCCCTCCCGCCGGTCTGGGCCGTCACGGGGGGTGTGGACCTCGCTCTCCGCACCTGCCCACCGCGGTCCCCTCCCCCGCTCAACTCGGAACACCAGGGACCCGACTGGGGCGGGGGTGAGCGCAGAGGTCGCGCCCGGCGCTGCGGGGGAAAGCAGGAACTTGGGCCGGCGGCCTCTCGGGGGACCCAGGTGGGTGGCCCGCGCGGGGCGGGGCGGGGTACTCACAGGCGCTCGGCGTTGCGGGGGATGCCCCGGGGGACGGCGCGGAGGCCCAGCCCGTGGCAGTCCACGCTGGCGGCGGAGCAGGTACACTTGGCGGGGCAGGCGGCGGCCGGGGGCCCGCTCAGGACGCTCGCCAGCGCCAGGGCCAGGGCCAGGCGGGCGCGCGCGGCGGCGCCGGCCCCAGACCGCCGGGGGGCCATGGCGCGCGGGGGCCCGCGCCCGGGGAAGCCGCCGCGGCGGGGCAGGGCGCGGGGGGCGCGGGGGGCGCGGGCGGGCGGCGGCGGCGGCGCGGAGCGGGGGCGAGCCCGGCGCTCAGGCGCACGGGGCGCGGGCGGAGCGGGGCGCGCCGGCCGGCGGCGGCGGCTCCATCGGCGGGGCTGGCGCTGCCCCGCGGCGCATCGCTTGCGGCACCCAGGTGCCGCCGAGCGCCCCGGGCCCCGCCGGCCCCCGGCGCGGGGTGCGGGCCCGGAGGGAGACCGGGGGCGAGCGCGGGGGAGCGCGGCGCCCGGGGCGGTCCGGCGGCGGGCTGGGCTCGGGAGCGCGGCGGCGGCGGCGCCTCGGGCGCGGGGCGGCGGGGCGAGCCGGCTGGCGCTCGCTCGCTCCATTCACTGAGCGGGGCATTCACCGGAGACGCGGGGCCCAGCCCTCCCGCCCCGCAAAAACGCCGACTCCGCCTCCCATTGGCTGCGCCTCGCGTCACGTCGACTTAGTTGGGAACTTTGCTGGAGCGCCGGAGAGCTTGGAGGGAGGAGGCGGCCGAGGATCGGGAGGAAGGAGCGGGGCAGGAGTGGGGTCGCCAGCCAGCGCCGAGGCCGAGACCCTGAAGCATGTTCACCCCCGGGAAGAAGAGGAAACGCGGGAATTAAAACACAGAAGAAGAAAGGCAGGAAGAGAAGAGGAGGAAAGAAAGAAAGAATAGAAGAATCACTTCTACGAGCCAAGGATGATAAGTCTTGTGGCACTATTTTTTTTTTTTTAGTTCTGACTAGACTGGGCACTTAGTTCCCGCAGTCTCTCAAAGGGTATCTGAGCACCCCCCCACCCCCCACCCCACGCCGTTTTCTAGATAAAAATTCAAAGCTCAGAGAAGCGCCTTCCAAAGGCACACAACTGTAATAGTAGCGGCCACAACTCTGGCACTTTGGCCCACAGAAGCTTCCCCTCTACCTAGCACTCGTTGCAAAGATGGACAGCTGCTTTCTAGGGAACACTACACTACGGCACCCCACGTCACCAGGCTCACAAACATCCTTGAGGCTGCTGCTGGCAAGTCCTGCTCAGAAAAGACCTAGCCTGCCTTGCCCAGACCCAGCACCCCGTGTGACCCACGGAAGGGCAACGCCACGTCACAGCTCTTGGGGCATCTGCTCCTGTCCGGTGATCGGGCCACTCATGTCACCTGTGAGCCTTGGTTCCTTAAATCAGTGGGCCACAGCCCTGTCCGGATCCACCTCCCCTGTGGCATGGCTTCCGTAGAGCAAGCCTTTGTGCCAAACATTCATTCGCATGCAAGGCATCCGTCCCTTCTTCCCCAGCCCCTCCTTCATTCTTCCAGTGCCTGCTGGAAACTGGCCGGGTCTGAGTTTTTCCAGATGCTGGTGAGGCGGGGCACATGTTACAGGCTCCATAAATACTTGTAGGAATGAGTTTGTTTGTTTGTTTGAAGGGAAAGAGTAGAAACTGGAGGAAGTGTTGCCCAGACTTCCTTAGGTCCCTCTCATATGGAAAAAGTCTGAGGCACTCCTGCACGCACACACACACACACACACACACACCCATAACACAATCACGTACACGCATGCATGCTCACACACACTCACTCAGTGACAGTGCGCTGCTCCTTGTCTCATCTGTAATGCTATTTCGATTCCTTCGTTCTCATTTTTGTTCAGTGAAACTTTCAAGGACTTGGACATCCTGTAAATGTGTTGTAGAGGTCCAGATTTTACTGTGTTACACTTAAGTATATTACGTTATACTTAGCAAGTTATTCTACTTAGTAGATTTTTAGTGCTAGCTCCAGGCACCTGAGTGTACATACACACACGCGTAGACACACACACACACACACACACACACACACACACACACACACACACAGTCACATACACTCCAGCCTGCATTATTCGTAAATATATTAGGTGCAATTTACTGCTGTTATTCTGGGGAACTGCTTTTGGCCCAGATGCTGTTGCCATTGCCCTCTGCTGGCCAAAGAGGGTCTAAGCTCTGGTCCTCAGGGTGACTTCAGCTTTTAAGAACTCTAAACATCTTTTCCCCTCTTTCCTCTGAAGCTTTCCTCCAAACCTTGAACCAATTTAGCACCAGGACTGAGGCAGAAGAGAGAAGTGGGCAAGGGCCCAAGGGCACAAAAGCATCTCAGACTGTCTGGAGCAGAAAGGCGTGGGGGTGTCTTTGTTTCCCCACATGCATGCATGCTAGTGCATGTTTTGCAATCCCCCAGACTGGGTCTGGGTCTGTGCTCGGAGCGCAGTGGGAGGCTGTGTTTTCCATTTAAGCTTCTGGAGGGTTTCATGAGTCTGGCTAGATCTTTAAGTGACTTTGTAAGAATTCCAAAGTGCCGTTTCCTGGGAGAAGCCCCTTAAAACAGATTGCAGGGCTCATTCACTGTCAGTCATCTTAAAGGAAAGAGCAAGAGGAAAGACAGAAGGCACATAGGGCACCTGCTACACACAGTCATGGGCTAGGTAGACTAGAGCAGCCTTAGAAGCCATCTTATCCAGTATTGCTGCAAACACCTTCTGGCAACTACTGGCTCCACATGTCTCTTCATGAGGGCAAAAGGTTTCCTTGGATAAAGATCAAAATGTTCCGCACTTCTCTATTCTTAGAGATTCGCATCACAAATGAACTTGTTTAAGGCTCTGAGAGGTCCTGCAATCAGGAAACCTGCTCAATGTTGGTTGAACTCAGTTTCCCAGTCTCTCTGAAACCTTCTCATGCGAACTCAAAATTCTCCTGGAACATATTTTGAGAACCTCAGATATAACTCAGTTCTTGAATTTACTGATAAGAATATTGGGCCTTAAAAAGAGGTAGGCAGTTTGTACGAGGTCATTCAACCAGTTCTTGAGATAGCCAGAGCCAGCACCCATGTCTTTTTGTACTGGAAATGGGACTCGGGCTACTCCTGTGCCTGGTTCTGCAGCTTCTTCAGAATGCATCAGCCTCCCCATGGAGGAACTGGCCTCTCTGCTGAAGTCCGGTTAAGTCCTCAGGAGGTCAGGCTGCTGGGTAGGACTTTCTATGTCCAACTGCCAAAGATAACTTTGTACCGCATGGTGTGATTTTTCAGAGTTTCACAAAAGCCTTCCCAGCCAACTTCTTGATTTTTCCCTTTCATTTTTCATAGGCAGCTCAAAAGCCAAGTACCAACCCATCACCCAAAAGAAACCACCTCAAACTTCCCCTTCTGCCTGTTTTCCTTCTGCCATTTATTGCCCCACCGCAATCACTTGAATTTTCCTGGTTGCAAACAGTAGAAAAAAACTGTAAATAACTGAAGAAAAAAAGGACTCATTGAAGAAGAAAAAAAAAAAGAAAAGACTTTTAATAAGGCCTTGGGTAGCCTACACAATCTATCGGAAAAAAAGAAAAAAAAAGGTGAAGATGGAAGCTTCAAAAAACATGAGAACCAAGACGAGAGTCTAAGTGCCAGGCCCAAGATTTCTGAATTTTCAGGCGGGAACTACCAGGAGCTTGGCCTAGCTGCCCAGGTGGATGGGGTGTCGAGAAGGCAAAATACTGGAAGGCACCGCTGCTCTCTCACACTGCACCACCAGTCTGAGTCTTATTCATTCTTCCCAAGAAGATCCAGATAAGGATTATCTGAGAGACACTGGGACCGGGGCAAACTAGTGTTATCTGCAGAAATTGCCTTCCTACCTGTGTGCTAAGTCAGCTTTTCCTTGGAATGCTGGTCAAAGAGTAGAACAAAAGAAGCTCATGATGCCATCTCTGTGTAGTTTAATCCCTGCAATAACTGAGTGTAGGACAGAGCACGGTGGAGTGCTATAATTCAGCCAGCCGCCAGTGGACACATCCAGTTCTTGCTGCTATTTCCCTATTTGGCCCTCTGTCCTTGGACCTCCTGGCATCAACCAGTTCAACCCGCCACCACTGGACATTCTGAGTAACCTCTAGCCACTGTCCTGTCTAGCCTGCTCCCCTGGTCTCTACCCTTTTCTGCTAATAAGTCTCAACCCTATCCATTCCTGTTAATATCTTACTAAGCATTACCTCTCACTCGCACCCTACTTCACTGCCTCAGCACTCCCAGGCCATAGATTAAACAAACGACTGTTGCTCTCCCTGACTGCCCACCCCCCCATGTATATTTCTGTAACTTTGTTCTCTCTCTGTCTCTCTCTCTCTCTCTCTCTCTCTCTCTCTCTCTCTCTCTCTCAGTACATCCTTTGCCCTGCTGGTCCAAGGATCTTTTAGCAGTTCAGATCTGACCATGTAATCCTGAATGTGTCAATAGATTTCTGCATCCTCTGCCTGACGTCCTTACACATCCCTTTTTGCTATCCTATATTCTGACTTACCCAGGCTAGCTCAGCTGTCCATTCCTCCAGGAATCCTTGCTGGTCCGGACTATTGGATTCTTGAGAACAATGACCCAGAACGCTCTATTTCTTCTAGCATTTTATTATAAAAATTTTCACATGTATGGAGATACCCAATACGTTTTTTTGCGTGCTTGATGCCTAGAAGTGCAAATACACCTCTGGTGATTTAATGAGCAAATAATGTGCAAATGATCTTCCCAATCAGCTGGCCTATTTAACATTCTCCTGTTTCAGGCATATTTATTGTGATCAGTGTTAACTTAATCTTTCGGAGAAGGAGGAGGTTACGTTCTTCCCGGATGTCGTTACAAACAGCGTATTAATACATCCTTCTAGCCTTCTATTCTGATAATATTTCTGCGTCATTGAGATTGATCGTTCGTGCTGGTCTTTGTCTCACAAATTCTCTAGACTCAGTCTGCATGGTTCCCCAAGAAGTCGACTTCTACACACTGCAACTTACTAATGGTCAGAGTTGATGAGGGTAGAGGAGGAAATAGGGTTTGTACCTGTGGATTTCTTAACCTGCCTCACCTTTCCCTTTACTAAATTTCCTCAGTTTCTCCTGTGGGTGTCTCATCCACTTCCTGCCAGAGACTGTAACACTCCACCACCTCACCCAGCCTTTAGGAAATATACAAAGAGAGAGAGGGGGAGAGAGAAGATGGAATCCCCGATTTAAGACTGAGACCATGATTCTATTAAATCCTCCTGGAAGACAGAATGACTCATGTCTGTGAATTCTCAGTCATTTCTAGAGGGCAGGGTTGAGCAAAAGTAACCATCAATTGGACCTGGAAGTTTTATCTCCAACACAAATGTTTCTTTCTCCTTGCACCACCATCCCCAATAAAGATTTACTTCCAGATAATCTATTGAGACTTTTCAGGGGGCAGGTTCTACTCTTACTAAGTATATGTTTGATGAATGAATATGTAATTTATAAGTAACCTGAAATAGAAAGAAACAGCAATAAAGCATTCAAAATCTAGATTTACCTACAGTGGGCAAGTATGAGTTGACCTTCCATTCCAACCGTGTGACTCTAGTTTGGAATTTTCTGCTTTCATGATCTTGCCTCCCTCAACAGGGTGATTTCCTAGGAGTGAGTACATGAGCTAATCAAAGTCCTCTGTGGGATGTTTTTTCCAAGTGGACCCAGAAAGGAAGATCTAGTCCTTCGTGATTATAAAACTGTGACATGTAAGAAACAAGAGTAAGAAGCTATGATTTTATCTGTACAACTCAAGATGGTATAAAAAATAATTTGACTCGTTTTCTTGAAGTCTAAAGGCAACCAGCTTAATTTAGCAATCCAACAAGCATTTATTGAGAATTTGTATTTTCCAAGAAGACATAGTCACAGCTGCCAAAAGTTTAATTGGGAAGACAAAAGATGTATGAAAGAAATGAAATGTGCTATATGATTGAATACTAATTGACACAGGTCAGATAAGTAAATGCTATAAAAAGACCCAAGAGAAATCACTTCAAGCTGGATTAAAAGGGCTGAGGAGTACAACCCAAATTTTGATGGATACATTTGGCTTACTGAGATCAATGAGAGAAAGGGGGGGGGGGGGTGGAATAGGGTCTTGTGTGAGGGAAACAACAGCAAAAACTATAAAAACAGAATTATTTGGGGGGTATGAAAAGAGCTTTGGGAAATGGATCGAAGAGAAGTTGAGGTTCATTTGAGAGCCAATCTGAGAAAAAGAACTTTGGTACTTAATTTGCTGTTGAGTGTGGCCTGGCCATCTTGTTATAGAAACTCTGGGCGCTTTATGGAAGTAATAGGTTTGACTTTGAGAAGTCATATAGATTAGAATCACCAAGGGAACCAAAAGTGTGTCCCAAGATCAACTTTACCCCAGTATGAGAAGAGGCTGGGTGATCTGGGTGCTCTTTTTTTATCCAAACTGGTACATCAAGAGGCCGCTCAGCCAGGTGTGGTATCATACTCCTGGTCCTCAGGGTCAGGGTGCCCCCCTTAGAAGCGTGGCGGGCAAATCAGTGCATTCACAGGCCTCTCCAAATGATAAGATTTGTTTCGTATCTGAGCAAAGGAAGAATTGTCACTGGGGGAATGGCTCTTCAATTTGAAGAGTATTAATCACCTAATTAACCAGAACACCTGCTCATAGAACTTGTCCCACCCAGGGAATCAAATTAAACAAAGCATGAGGACATGCCACACAGACTTGATGGTGGTGTCTGCATCCTTGGCTGGCCTCCATGGGCACTGGAGCTCAGTATACTCTCCAGCCAGCTGTTGGGCTTGACAGAGGCTTCAGAACACCAGCCTTGTTTAACAGGCTGCTAGTAGGGCAAACTCAGAGAAACTCCACTTACAACATACCTGAAAATGCAGATGCCCCTGAATGTGCTGGCCACTGTTCTGAGTGTTTCACATTCATTTACTCTCAAATTCTCACAAAAACCAAATGACATCTCCTCCATGGCTAAGGCTGGCTTGAGGCTCTAGATTCAGTTCCTTCTGCAAAGAATACAGGAAGACTACATTGCCCAGGACCCTTTGCAGTTAATGACTTATTCTCACCAATCGGGTATGTGTGTACAGGAGATGTTCACATCACTTCCACGTTTGGAATTTAAAATTTCTTACGTAATCAGCCAAGCACCCTGTCTTTGCCTGTTGGTTGGACAAATAGAAGAAATCCAGTGAAACATCCCAGGGCATCCTGAAAGGATGGTGACAGAGAAAGGCAGACACTGGAATCCGTGAGCCATGTGGGAGACGATACCCAGTGTTCATGGTGTCTGTCGGACTCAGGCTGATACACCAGTGCGATTTTGGCAATTCTTTCTCCCCTAAATCACACAGTATCAATATTAAGAAAAGCTGCTACTTATGTGGTGTGATTTCAGAAAGAACAGGAAATTCTCTCCATAATATTTTCTCCCATTGGCAAAGCATTCAAATGGTTCTAAATAGAAACCCTCATTTGAACTACACTTACATTGTATCCATTCATTAGATATTTATTTATTTACTTATTTATTTATTGAGATAGTTGTCGCTCTGTAGTCAAAGCTGGTCCTAAACTCACTATGTAGCCCAGGCAGCCTGGAACTCACAGCAATCCTCCTGCCTCAGCCTCTTGAGTGCTGGGATCACAGAGGTATGCTACCATGCTTAAATATTATATGGTGTCAGGTAATTGAACTCAGGGCCTTGAAATTCCTAGGCAAGAGCGCTAATGACTGAGTAATTACCCTCTGAGTAATTTCTACATACAGGAGTTATAATGAAGACAAAGTGAACATCATTGCTAGTCTCATAAAATCTTACATGGGCAACAAATATAAACAATAAATTAAGCAAGAAAATTAGCATAATTGCAAGTTATAAATGTTAGGAGAGTGTGTTAGCTTTCTATTACTGTAACAAACACCTAGAATAATCAGCTTACAGAGAGAACAGATGTATTTTCCTTTATAAGTAGTTTCAGTCCCGTTCGTGGTTGGTTGAGCCCACTGCTTCTTCTGGAGGTGTGTCCCAGTAAGGAACAAGTGAACAAGAAAGCCTCCTTACCTCCAAGTGGCCAGGGAACAAAGAGAGACAGAAAGATATTGGGGATTTATGATCCCCTTCATGCTCACACCTCCAATGGCTATAAGTTCCCACTGGGCCTCACCTCTTAAAATTTCTCTCATCTTCCAATAGCACCAGAATGGGGAACCAAGACTTTCAAGCCCATGGACCGCAGGGCAGCAGATGTAGCTCAGTAGAACACTTGCATGGCATGTGCGTGGTCTCATATTCAATCCCCAGTGCCTCAGGGAATACCAGCAGCGATAAACGCAGACATCAGGGGGACACTCCAGGCCCAGACTGTGCCTAAAGAGAATTTACAGTATAATATAATAAAGACAAAAAGAAAAGAAAAACATAGTTTTTTTTTAAAGGTCAGGGAAGGAGACTCGAAAAAATGAGAGGACTTTAGGTATGATATAAAAAGAAAGGAAAGGCACAGGTCACTGATTCAAGAGAGAAAATCACCCGTGCAAAGGCCACAGAGTAAGCTTTGGCTAGTTAGAGAAAGATGGAGCAGGGCACCACAGCTGGGTCCTCGGAGTGACGGAGATCTGCATAGGGAAGTTCAGGGTTACCTGCCCGTCACTGTTATACGGACCCCAACACATGCGAAGGACTACAGCCAGTGACATCCGCCCTTACACTTGTGTGGATGAAAACAGCACTATGGCATGTTTCACAAATCTGCTGGCAACACTCTCTCTGTACTTTTGGTCGTATCCTCATAAAAGTCTCATGAAAGAGAACCTTCAGAAGTTCTTGAGAAAATGGCAAGGACAATCAGGTAAGTGTGTTCAAAGTGAGGAGGAAGATTTTGAGGGGGCTTAATGGCAATGTGTTTTTTTACAATAATTCTTTTTTAAAATTTAAATGCCGTAGTTTTGATCATGTCTTGCATATTATAAAAAGTAATTTCCAAATACTGTAAAATTAGAGTTGTGGTACTGTGCTTCCTTTGGTGAAAAGAATGTGATGAGCTGTACTACTGCAGCAGCTTGCTATCTAGAGAGAATTTCCAGGATGCCACACAAGGAAGAGAAAATTCTGGACACACTGGTTGCTAAGATCTATCTCTGTTCTGAGCAAGCAATGTGTCCAGACTTTGGTGTATGTCTGAAAGGTAAGAGTTGAACAGTAGGAAAGTTCACAGAGGGTTTTTCTTTGCTGATTTGTGTGAGAAAATATATAAGGATAGGAAAAGAAGCACTGAAGGTAAGTTGAATAAGTAATTTTCAGGATTCACGTTTTGAAAATAATGTTTTCACTGGCCACAGTGAAAAGGATATTGCCCTTTAGTGTAGATAGGAACACCAGGGGCTTATCCTAACAGTTTTAGACAAGGCCTGAAAAGATTCAGTAATTTCCATATAAGTGAACTGTGAGATACAACTAAGCCCCGTGCTCCTTAAAAAAATATAACAAGGGCAGTAAGCAACATGAAGCTCACTGTGACTTTTGCAAGACAAAAGCAAAGCCAATCAAAATTATAAGCACTATAAAGAAGCCTGAAAATATGATTCATACAATTTATAAGAAAGTATCTGAAATAGAAGCAGACCTAGGAATAGTGTAGATAATATCACTGATAGACAAAATTAAGATGCTATTACAAATACACTTCATATACTTAGGAGGTAAGAAAAGAGTGGAAGATATAAAAAAGAACCAGACTAATCCCATCAAATGCTGTAACACAAATGAGCCCTGAGGATATTATACTAGGTTAAAGGGGCCAGTTACAGAAGGACAATTAAATACTGCATGACTGCGTCTATAGAAGAGTCTAAGATGGTCAAACTGAGATGCAGAAAGTAGAGTTGTGGTTGCCACAAGTGAAGGTTAGGGAAATGGAGAGTTGTTTTTCAATAAATACAAGGATTAAGCCACGAATTAAAAACATTCTGGAGATCTGTGGGACAACAGTGTGCATACAATTAATACTGTACATTTAAAATTTTGTTGAGTGTAGACCTCACATCACGTGTACTTATGTCACAATAGGAAAACACGTGGAACTTCTAGAGACACGTGACACAATATATGAAGTAAAAGAACACCTAGTAGGATGAATAGCAGGTGAGATCCAGCAAAATGATTTGCATCCAAGATTTACTTTAAGAAAATCCTTCTACAGAGACTAAAGCCAAAGTATGGACTGGTGAAAGACTGAAAGAGATGCCTCTTTAAAGAAGAAGATGATGAAATATAATAACTGAATAAATGGAAAGATACCCAAAACTGTTAGTGATTACAGAAATATGAATTAAAATCACAATGATCAATCATTACATCATTCCCAGAATGGTTAACATTAAAAAACCTTGAAATTAATAAGCTCTGTTTTTTTACTGTATAAAGATTTTTATCTCTTCAAAACTTCTAAAAACATTACTGTTTCAATTAAAATAATAAAATAATAAGGTACCAAGATGTTTACATGAGATATTGAAATAAACTATTTGAAATTAATAGCACAAAGTACAGGAGGAAAGTAATGAAAATATGCTACACCAAAAATAAACTGGAGTAATATTTGAAAGTAGAATGAGTCAAAGACATATGTGGTAAGGCTAAGTAAGCCATTAAAATGTTCAAAAAGGCACATAGTTAAAAGACAATAGGATAATAAAATGACATCATAAAAGTGTTAGCATATGTCAGATAAAATATGAAAAAACAAAAAATGAGAAAAGATAATAGATAGGACAAATTGAAAACAAATAACAAAGCCATAGATTTAAATCCATACAGCATAATTATATTAAGTATGAATTAATGGTCGAAACCTGGCATGTCCAATCTCTGACCTACTGTTGTTTTTGGTTATCATATTTTTTGCTTGATATATCTTTTGACCCTTGATTTTTTGTTGTTATAATTACAATGTTAAAAATATTGTTCTAATAGCTCTACATGTACACTAACTATACTGTATATTTTACATGTGGCTTGAGGCAATTTCTCTCTCTTCAAAGCAAAGGCAAAAATGGATTGACTGATCCACTCTAGCCAATAACTTTTTGATTATATAAAAATGCAAGTTTCTGCTGGATGATATCTTAGGAAACTGACTTTAAGTATAAAAAACACATTGTAGACTAAAAGTAAAATAATAGAAAATACACAGTGGGTAATACTAGTGAGAGAAAACTAGAGTGTGATGTTAATATTAGAAAAGTTGATTTGAGATAAACACTTATTTGCACTGCGAAAGAACCCATTTTGCAATGATAAAGGCATTAGCCCACCAATAGAACCCAACAGCCTTATGTGTGTGTACCCAATGACAAGCTTCAAAATATAGGAAACACATAGATAAATAAAAAGGAGAAATAGACAAAGCCACACAATTGTAGCTGGAGGTGCCAACCTCAATAAATTGCTGAAATGGCAGACAAGCAATCCGGAAGGGCCTATATGAGAAACCTGATTCAACATTCACAACCAATTGTCCTTATTGATACTGAGAGAACTTTACACATAACAACTCAAAAATACATTATTTCCTAGTCAATCTTCCACATTAATAAGGGTAAGTAATGGTCTGAACCACGGAGCAAGATTTGGTCATTTAGAAGGAATTGAAATCACATGAAAATATTTTCTAACTAGAATAGAATTAAACTGGAAATCAAAATCTCAGAGGTACATGGAAATCATCAAGCTTTTGAATTTAAATAAAACTCTTATCAATAAACTATAATTAAAGAGAAAGGGAAACTAGAAAATAAACTAAACAATATATGAACTGGATGGAAGAAAGCTGAGGTAATATTTAGAGAAAAAAATAGATATTAAATGCTTATAGTAAAATAACGAAAGCTTGAAGTCATAACCTACATTTTCACCTCCAAAAACCAGATAAACAGAGTATACTAAACATAAACAGAACAGAGGAATAATAAGCAGCAGAAATTACTAAAATTGAAGCAAGTACAATGAAAAAGGTTTGAAATAAAAATGATTCTTTGAAATGATAAAAACTTCAAAACACTATCCTGAATAGTCGTGAAAAAGAAGAAAATTATCAATACAGTAAAATAGGAAATAGAGAGTAACTAGTGTAAAAATAATAAGAGAATACTATGAAAAGCTTTCCGGCAAACGTTTGATGATTTGAAATGGAGAAAGTCCATGAACTTCAAAACTTCACTCAAAAGAAAAATAGCTGAACTAGTCCTGCCTCCATTAAAGAGGCTGTAGGTTATTAATAGTTTAATGACCTTCCTACAAAGAGATTAAAGGCTTAGATGACTTCAACTGCAAATAGGACCAATTATACACAAACTCTTCCCTGAAACAGAGAAGGAGAGCATACTTTCCAATTCCTTTCCTCTGATTTCAAAACCATAGAAGGACATCATAAAAATAAAAAGAATATCCCTAGGTCCCTCATAACAACTCAACAATTGTTAACAATACTAGAAAGAAAAATTCAGGAATAAAAAGAAAGTAAACTAACTATGCCATGACCAAGTGCAGTTTACCTGAGGTACGAATAATTGTTTCAACATAAGAAAATTAACCACTGTCATTTACTACATTGATTACAAAAGAAAAACATGGACATGTCATAACCTTCAAAAAAGCATTTGACAACATTTTATATCTATTTATGATTAAAATTCTTAGAAAGCTAAAGAAAAGGGAAATATCCTCAATCTGCATAGAGGACACTTATCAAAATTATATATGATGATATAAATGATGAAAAGTGGACACTTTATTTTAAAACTGGCAAAGGGGTAAGGATGTCTGAGCGCACCCCTTATTTCAGCATGCACTGAAGATCCCAGACACTATAATAATGTAAGAGAAAACTATAGGGCATAGCGATTTGAGAGGAAAATATGAAATCCCACCTATAAACAATGTGATTATTGACTTAAGAAATATAAACGAATCAGGAAAATGAAAATTATAGGCACCTCACATGAGGTTGGCTACTATCAAGAAGTCAACCAATAGTAAATGTTGGGGATCGTGTAGAGCAAGGGTAACTCTTGTACACTCTTAGATTGTTGCAGCTGCTCTGGAAACCGTAAACAGGTTTCTGCAGAAGTTAAAAGAGCAAGCCCTCTTCCAGGCATGTGCCCAAAGGAGATAAAATCACTGTCTTGTAAAGATATCTGCACTCCCATGATAACTGAAGCACTGTTCACTCACTCCAGGCAAGATATGGGAACAGCCTAAGTGTGCACGAATGGGCTAGTCATTATAGAAAGTATATGTGCAACTTATATCATATGTATGCATATCTTTAAAAATGAGTTTTTGTGATTTTCAACAACATGGATGAATGTGGAAGATATTATCCTACGTTTAAAAAAAAACCAGAAACACTAGAATATTTTGTGGTGTCAACTAGATGTGGATTCTTAAAAAACTCAACTATACAGAGAGAACGAAGTAGTGGTCACGCGCACACACACGGTGATTTTTATCCTAAGTGCTAGTATAACTCAACACATAAAACATCATTTTTTCCAGCAGTAGGTAGTTATCTGTAGGCTAAATAATCGTTCCTCTTTTTCTTGCACCATATAAAAATTCACTTGAAATGGTTGCTATATACACAAGAAGGCTAAACTTATATAAGTAGTATTAGAAAATACAGGAGAAAATCTCCTTAAGTTTGAGTTAGGGAAGGATTTCTTAGCTAAGTCACAGAAAGCACAAATCATAACAGAAAAATAACACATTGAACTTAATCAAAACTAAATGCACCTACACATTAAGACTAGTAACTCAATTTAAAAATAAATAGGAAAAAGCTTAAACAGACATTTTATCAGAAAGAGATATAGAAGGCAAATAAATACATGAATAGAAACCAAATATTATTATTCACTAAGAAAACACAAATTGAAACCACAAAAGAATTGAAAACCTATTAGAATGGCTAAAATTGAAAAGTGCTATTAAGAATGCAGGTTCTTGTATACCCATGTTCATAGCAGCACAACTAACAGTACCTAAAATATGGAAGTCACCAAAATACCCATCAACAGACCGATGGATACACAAACTGTGTTATTTATACACAATGGAATACTATGCATCTATAAAGTCCAACAGTGTGGAGGCTTTTGCAGGAAAATGGAAGAAACTTGAGAACATCATGCTTAGTGAAGTGAGTCAGAAGCAGAAGGTGAAACATCGAATGGTCTCTCTGATATGAGAGACCCAGACCACAACTATCTCATGGAACTTAAAATGAAAAACAAAGTGAAACAGGGTGGGTAGGGCAAAGAAAGAAGGAGAGGAGGGTAGGGGGAGGGACAAGAGGAGAGTGGGAAAGTCCTTGGCACCTTGACAAGATATTTATATGCACAAAATGCTCAACTTCACTGTAAACCTTAAATTTTGCACTTATACATATCAATAAAATGGGGAGGGGGAAGAATGCAGGTTCTTGATGAGACTGCAAATGGTGAAGTCTTTGGCACTTCCTAGAAAAGGTATACCTTCACTCACTGTGTACTCACAAACTCCCTAGTATTTTGCTACTATTTTAACCAAGAAAAGTGAAAATATTCATAAAGACCTGAATACATATGCGCATGGAAATTTTTCTAATAAGCAGACAACAAAACAATTCAAATGTTCATCAGTCAGTGAATGAACAACTGATTGGGGTTGCATTAATATAATGACATACAGCTTAGCAATTAGAAATAAAGCACTGATGCAAGCAAAAAAATGACGTGTGTCAAAAGTACTATGCTGTTGACAAAAACTTTGTAAAATTTGTATACTTTACTATTAGATCTGTATGACAATATGGATTGCTAGGTACTAATGGTGAGGGGAGATGGGTGATTTTTAAAGAAAACAGCAGGGTTTTTTTTTTTTGCAATGATGAAAATGTATTGTTGCTTCATTGTGGTTTTAGTTGCACAACAATGTAGACTTGTTAAAACTCATCATGCTATGCTAATTTTAAAAATAAACTTTACCATTTGTAAATGTTTTAAAATTTTTTATTACAGAAATCAAAAAATATCTTGTCAGGTTTGGTGGCACATGTCTGGAATTCCAGCACACCAGAAGGCTGAGGCAGGAGAATCACTTGTTTGAGTTTGTTAGAAAATTAATTAAATAAATAAAAGGCTGGGGAAAGTAGCTCAGTGCAGAGACTCTGAGTTCACTCCCTATTACCACAAATAGCAACAAACACCTCAGCTAATTTTTAGTTTCTTTATTTATAAAACTGTAGATATTGTTATATATTCTTTAAAATAACCTCTTTTTTCTCATTGGAATATTATCCCAGCTCTGGTTTCCAAGCCACTGCTTGTTTATCATTAGCCATGTGTGTCACTAACATAGGTAAAATGCACATATTAATAGCATCTATTAGCATGCTTCATACAAGCTAGTAACTTGTCCAGCATTAAAATGAATAAGACATTTAATAAAAGAGGCAGAAAATAATCTTTTCAGAACCCAAGCGGACACCAGACTCCAGACCGTGGGGAGAACAATTCACTTTGGGAATTCATGCCCTGCCCTCTTTTCTCAGCTTGCAATGGAATGTTTGTTGATTGGATTGAAAGAATAATCTCCAAATGTTTCCATTTATTTTTCAGGGCCTAGCAGGCATCAGGGCTCAGACACAGAGCAATGGATTTGTAAATGCGTCTTCACAGTCGACATAAATACACTCAGAGTAGCTGAATCTGTTCCCCTGCCCCATTTTCATCTCAAAGTAGAGTTTTTCCATCCCTCAGCTTAGCATTCAACCCATGTTTACATCCTATTAGACAGTACTTTTGTCATCTAACTTTAGCACCTACCACCTTCACATCAGGCCCCACGTGCCCTGATGGGGTTCAGTTTGGGGGCCCACATTTCTAGTCATCTATTTCAACTGGAGACAGATTCCCTAAACCTGCCCAAATTTAGATTTTCTAAACCAGATCTATCTGCACACTGCACCCTGTGGTTATTCTTTTGCCCTTTAAAAATAATAATATAGCAACTATTGCCATATATTAGCAGTTGGGTTCAGGAAATGTCAAATACTTAAATCTCCATTTTTACGATGAGGAATCGAAGCGCACAGCACCCCTGTGGTTTTGCCTGGGACATCTGTCCAGGGAGGCTCAGATCTCAGTCCCAGGTCATATTCTTTCTCTGGCTGAGAAGGATCAAGAACTCATCCTGACTATTGGCCCTAGAAATTAATATTGATCAAGTTTTTCGAAAAAGAAATGAAGATTTATTTATTTGCAAAAGATTCCTCTCAAGCTAGCACTGAAAAACTGTAAATATCTTCTTTAATCAGAACAAAACCAATCCCAGACCAGTCTTCCTACTGTGGGCAACGGTGATGGCCAAGGGGCAGTTTTGCACTAATGTGACCCTCACATGTCTCCACCCAGAACAGATATCATTAACCAATCGCAGCAGTCATTGGCTCAGAACTCCTAGATGGCTCCCCAAGTGTACTTTCCATTCTACAGGAGCAGCCTCCAGCAGATGATCGTAACTGGTGGATGAGTTAAAAATCATTTGCCATCCACAAAATTATTTGGATTATATTTTGACACCCATGATGCTGCTAAATAGAACAACAAATGCAGCAGATGTATTAGAAGGGTGTCTCCTAATGACTAGTCTACTTTGAAACCTCTTTGGAGAGACCATGTTCCTAGCAATTTTCAGGTTGTATTCACTCCCACAGCACGGAGGCAGCATCTTCCGCCAATAGGTTTTTATGCATCTCCAACTTCACAAAGTGAAGCTGGAGGCAAGAGTCAGACTGTGCCCAAAGATGAATTGTAGGCAGGTCGTCCTCCACTCTGGATACAAACCACTGTCACTCGGAGAAGTCTTTAAACTACACAGATTTCCAATACCATTCTACACTAATTAATTTTACATCTAGCTATATATCTAAACAGTTTAGCAAGTCTCCATCCAGATGTAGATGTTCACAATTGCACAAAGGCAACCTGTGAAATGAGGTTGATAATACTGCTTACAAATGCAAACTACTGAGAAAGTCTAAATGTCCATCAAGCAATAGATGAATTGTGATGATCTCTACAGTGGAAAATGTTGCATCTGCTTAATATAAAAGCATCATAACCAATACAACTACTCATTTAGGATACTAGCTGGGTGCAACGGCACAGGCTCATAGTCCTAGTTATTTAGGAGGCTTAGGCAATAGGGTCACAAATTTGAGGCCACCATGGCAAAATTAGCAAGACTGTCTCAAAATTTAAAAGGAAAGTTAAAATTAATAGAGATGTAGTTTATTGGTAGAGCCTTTGTCTAACATGAATGAAGTTTTGGGTTCAATTGACAGTACAAAAAAAAGGGGGGCACAATTAAGTGAAGGACAAAGTTTGGAAATGTGTGCAATATTATGTTATTTATGTAAATATTAGAATAAAGAAACTGAGCACTTTGTGTTCTTTATTGACACATTTGCATGAAGGAAACAACTAGAAAGGTGACAGAAATGTAATCAGTAAGGTCTGGATAGTAGCCACCTGTGGGGTAATGTGATGAAGAGCTTCAATTCTATCTGGAATACTTTATCCCTCTGAAGTATTCTAAAATAAATATGGCTGACTATTAGGATTTAGCCAAAAGGATCACTCAGCTTTATTGTTCTCATATTCCGCTTTAATTTTTATGTGTGCCAAGATACTACAACTTAAAAACTACTTTTTTATGCTGCTAAGAACATCAAATGAGATGTATGAAAAGTCATCAGCACAGGGCTTCTGATCATTAGACCGGGAGTTACTAATTGGTTGTTAAATGGTAGGTAGCTTTATTATGAGCCCATCAATTGCGCTTAAATATGCTTGATGACATTCATCATAATATATTTTAATAACCTACTTGAATGAACTTAAAAGTCTAATAAAAACTATTGTGTAGAATACAGTACATTTGGTCACGTGAATGGACGCAGGAAAAATTATGCAACCAATGAAATGTTGGCTTTGAGAAGTAGTATTTTGCAAAAGGCTTAACACATAGCTAAAGGAAAGAAGCAGTATGTACTACAGGACGTATATGTGATATTGCCTATGAAGAGAATAGACCAAAATTGGCATAAAAAAGCAAAACAGAAGAAGTGATCGAATTATGTTGTGACTTATAGTTTTTCTTTTCCTGCCATGTTTTGTTCTAATTTGTTAAACTAAGAAGAATTCAGATCTCTCTAGATAACATTTAAAAAATAGTTCCATATGATTCTCATGCTCTGAGAACTGTGAGAGAGAGAGAGAAAGAGAGAGAAGCACGTATATGGACACACACACACACACACACACACACACACACACACACACACACGTACTCACGTGGGCGTGGGTGTGGGCTTGGAGAGACAGTGATGACCAGCTTTTGATCATTGGCTTTTAATACAAGTATTCCAATCCCTGCAAAATCTGTCCAATGTATGAACTCTTGTCTCTAACGTTGCTGAAAAGCAGATGTCTGTGACTAATAATTTCTTTTCTCAAATGTCCCAAAACCCAACTTCTCTCTTCTTCTCCATCTCTCCTCTCTAAACTTAATTTTTAAAATCTTCATGCTCTTATTTTTATTTTTCCCCAATTTGCTAGTATATACATATGCAATGCACAATGCTTATATTGAACTTGAGTATTTTTGTACACATATATATCATGTCAACATTACAGTTCCCTTCCCTGTCCCTTTTTTGAGTTTAATTTCTCCCCATTTTATTGATATGTATAAGTGCAAAAAATAAAGCTTACATTGATCTTGAGTATTTTGTGCATGTACGTATCATGGCAAAGTTACAAATCCTTCCCTTCTCTCTCTTTGACCCTCCCTTCTCCCTTCCAGTTCCCATTATTCCCCACATTAAGTTCTATGAAACAACTATAACCTGGGTTTCTCATACAAGAGAAACCATTCAATATTTCACCTTCTGTTTCTGATTCACTTCACTAAACATCATGGCCTCAAGTTGCCTCCATTTACCTACAAAAGCCTCCAACCCATCTGTATTTATAGATGAGTAGTACTTAATTGTGTATAAATACCACAATTTATGTATCCATTGGTCTGTTGATGGGTAGTATGGTGTCTTCCACATTTTAGCTATTGTTAGTTGTGCCGCTATGAACATGGGTATACATGTATCTCTGTTATATGTTGCTTTTAACTCTTTTGGGAGAATTCACAGAAGAAGTATCTCTGGATTGAAGGGTCTATTTATTCCCAGTCTTTTGTGAGACTTCCATACTTCTTTCCTTAGTGGTTGTACTAGTTTACATTCCCACTAGCAGTACAGGAGGGTTCCTTTTTTCCCACAGCGTCACCAGCATTGATTGCTGTTTGTGTTCTTGATCTTGATACATGCCATTCTCTCTGGAGATAGATGATAACTTAGTGATGTTTTGATTTGCATTTCTCTTACAGCTAAGGACATTGAAAATCTTTTCATGTATTTATTGGCCCTTTGAGCTTCTTCATCTGGGAACTGCTTATTCACTTCTTTTTCCCATTTTTCAATAAGATCTTTGATTTTGAGGGGCTTTCTTTTCTTCAGTTCCCTGTAGATTTTGTTTATGAGCCTCCTATCTGAGGTACCGGAGCCTCTTCAACAAATGGTGCTGGGGAAACTGGACATCCACATGCAGAAGAACGAGTCTCTACATACACCTATCACCATGCACCAAAATCAAATCAAAGTGGATCAAAGACCTAGATATTAAAACTGAAACACTGAACTTTCTTGAAGACAAATTAGGGAAATATATAAAAGACATAGGCATAGGTAAAGACTTTGATAAGACACCAAAAACAAAAGAAATAGTCCCCATTATTAACAAATGGGATTATTTCAAATTAAAAAGTTTCTGCACAGCAAAGGAAATTATCAACAGTGTAAAAAAGTGAACCAACAGACTAGGAAAAAATATTCCCTGTCCCTTTTTTAACCCTCCCACACCCTCCTTAGTTCCTTATTACTTCCACTATCACTCCCATTTGGTTCTATAAAATACCTATGTTCTGGGTTTCTCATATTAGAGAAACCATGCGATACTTAAACTTCTGTGATTGACTCAATTCACTAAGTATGATGGTCTTAAGTTCCATCCACTTACCTACAAAGGCCTTCAATCTGTCTTTATTGAAGAGTAGTACTCCGTTGTGTACATATACCATATTTTTGTATCCATTGCTCTGTTGATGAATATTTTGACATCTTCCACAATTTAGTTTGTGTTACTGTGCTGCTAGAAACATGGTTACATATGTCTCTTTCTTATATGTTACTTTTAACTCTTTTGGAATGATACCTAGAAGAGGTATTGCTGGATCAAAGGGGATGTTTATTTTCAGCCTTTTGAAGATTCTCCGTACTGCTTTCTGTAGTGTTTGTACAGGTTTCCAGTTCCACCAGCAATGAAAAAACGTCCCTTTTTCCTCACAGCCTTGCCAGCATCGACTGCTGTTCCACTTCTTGATATGTGCTCTTCTCGCTGGGGTAAGAGGATATCCTAGTGATGTTTGGCAAAGGATGTTGAACATCTTTTCATGTATTTGCTGGACTTTTGAACTTCTTCATCTGAAAACTGCCTATTCATTTCAGTTGCCCATTTTTAATTGGGTCTTTAGTTTTGAGGGATCTTTTAGTCTTCAGTTTCTTGTATATTCTAGTTATTAGTCACCTGTCCAAGGCGTAGGTGGGAAAATTTTTTTCCTATTCTATCAGTTCTCTCTTCACTCTGTGGATAGTTTCCTCTGCCTTGCAGAAACTTTTAAATTTAATGTGATCACATTTGTTGATCCTGGAGGTTATTTCTTTTGCATCAGGTGTCCTATTAACAAAGTCCTGGCCCACACCTACAGCTGCTAGAGTTGTTGCTTATTGTGTCCTCTAGAAGGTTCAGTGTTTCCACCTTAGTATCTATGTCTTTGATCCAATTTGATTTGATTTTGGTATGTAGTGATAGGCATATGCCTAGATTCATTTTTCTGCATGTGGATAACCACTTCTTCTAGCACCATTTGTTGAAGAGGCTACTTTTTTTCAGTGTATGTTTTTGGCCCCTTTGTCAAAAATCAGGTAGCTGAAGGTGCTTGGAGTTGTCTCTGCATCCACAGTTCTGTTTCATTGGTTAACATGTTCATTTTTGTATCGGTACCATAGAGTTTTTACCACTGCTGCTCTGTGATATAACTTGATGTCTGGAGTTGTAGTGCCACATGCTTTTGTCTTGTTACTCAGGATTGCTTTGGCTAGTTTTGGGCTCTTTTTGTTCCACATGAATTGAAAAATTGTTTTCTCAAGTTCTGTGAAAAAAAAAATGTTAGTATTTGATAGGAATTCATTGAATCTGTATCAGTTTTGGTAGTATGGCCATTTTGTCTATATCAATTCTGCTTGCCCAGTAGCAAGTAATGTCTTTCCATTCTGTAATGTCTCCTCAATTTCCCTTTTCAGCATAATATCTAAACCTAATTCTTACATCACTGACAAAACTGAAGCAATCACAAGGAAACTTCTACAGATGCCCAGCAGCACATCTAGCCACCTGCTGGGTTTCCGTCCATAGACTGTCCTCTCACATGTGTGCAATGATCTCTGCTCCCATCTAAAGCTAAGCCCCTCTCCCCGTGCATTGGATTCCCTCATCCCTTTTCATCACTTCTCTCCTGTCTCCGAATACTCTGCCCCACTGTCACCGGGTGGTTTTCCTTCGTCCTTGCTGCATGCTCTGCTGCGGCGTACCACACCCGTCCTTCCTCCTCTCACCTTCTTCATTTTCAGGTACTTCAGGAACCAGCTCTTGGACCAGTTCTGTCCTTTACTGTTACAATCCCCCCAGTGAACTCATCTGGTCTCAAGGGAAATACCGTCTATTTGCGCATGACTTGCAATCGTATGTCTTTATCCCAGACTTCTACCCTAGTTGTACGTTCAACTGCCTGTTCAAAATTTCCACTGAATGTCAGATGAAAACATTCATTTCTCAAAGCTAACCCTGGGCTCCCCTCTAAAACTTTCTCTGCTATGGCCCTTCCCTTGTCAGCTGAAGGCAGCTCCATCTTTCCAGGCTCTTTACCCTACATTTTTAGCATCATCCTTCACTCTTCCTTTGTCTTTTCTCAACTCCATCTCTAATGCGTCAGGAAGTCCTGTCAGTTCCACTTGAAAATACGCTCAGGTTCTGGCCACTTTTCACCACTTTGGGGACCTTTCTACCAGGCGTAACCACGTTTTGCTTTTTTTACTCCAAGAGTCCCTGAGATGCTGTGCTTAGATGATGTCCTTGCTGCCCACCATGGACCTAGTGACTCCCTGGGTCACTCAAAGGCAAAGTCTTTGCCACGCCTGTCTCAGTCTGCTTGGACCGCTGTAACAAAACAACACAGACTGTATGACTTAACAGGAATTTATTTTCTCAGAGTTGCGGGGGGGGAAAAAAAAATCCAAGATCAAGGTACAATTTTAGTTTCTGTGAGATCACTCATCCTGGCTTGTAGGTAGCGACCATCTCTCTAGGTGTCCACGTGACCTCTTTTGTGTGCACGAAGAGAGAGACCACGACCTCTTCAGCATCTCTTTTTGTAAGCATTCTAATCTTATCAGATCAGAGACTGGCAATTCTGACCTGATTTAACCAGAAATAATTCCCTTGAGGATTCATCTTCAACTATGGTCATGTTGAAGGTTATGGTTCAGCTCGTGAAGTTAGCAGTCGTGGGGGAGGGACACAGACATTCTTTCCATAGCACGACCCTCTTACACGTGTAACCTTCTCGGTCATCCTTTCCTCATTCACTCCACTGCAGTCCCACAGACCTTCCTGCTGTTTCCTGAGCACACCAGGCACTCTCTTGCCTTGCTTGGCTCCAAATTTCCTCAACCTGAAGGAAACTTCTCTACTCACATCTGCAAATATTTTCTCATAGTGGCTATTTAATGCTTATTTGATAGTCACTAAATAGCTATTAAGTGATCACATTATGTCATAGAATGCTCTCTCCTACCACTCCCACCTGTTTTCCTAAGTTTTTCTTACTTTGCCTTTCTCTTTTGCCCTTTCTAGCACTTATACATTTTTTTCACCGCACGTGACACCTATTTTTATTGTTTATTGACTATATCTTGTTCTAGAATATGAGTTTCCAGATATATGGGCCCTTTAATTTGATTAATGATGTATTACAGTGCCAAGAAAAAAGCCTGGCATATGCAAGACATTCAAACCCGTGTCAAAGAATGAGTAAGTAAATAAGGAAGCTGCCTAAGTTGAAAGAGTGGATGACAGCTGTGGATCTGCCTGACTTCAAAATCAAAGCCTTTCCACCAATCTCATCACAACACAACTTACTCATAGGCTCCTGGTAAAGCATTCATCAAAATAATTAAAAATAATCAGTGCATAGCAGCACAATTCATAATAGCTAGACTTTCAAACCAGCCTAGATGCCTTCAACAGATGAAAGAATTTTAAAAACATAATATGTATATACAATAGACTATTACTCAGCCATAAATAAGAATGAACTCATATCATTTGCAGGGAAATGGATGTAACTCAAGATCCTCATGCTAAGTAAAGTAAGTCAGAGTTATAAAGTTAAATATTGCATTTTCCTTGTACAAGAAACCTGATATATAACTGAATGAATAAAATAGATGAGAAGTGATAGGAAACTGGAAGGTATACTCTTGGAGAGGGGAGAGGAAGGGAAGCGAGAAAAGAGTAAAATGATTGAAAATGATCAAGATATGGTATATGCATGCACTAGTTCACCAAAGCAGCCGACGCTATTCTGTACTACAAGCCTGTACTAATAAAAAAGTATAACAGAATAATCAGCATTTCATATTTCAAGAGTCCTTTCAAAATCTCTGATTGGTTTCAAGTGTGCTTTGGAAAAGCCTTTTCACATCTTTATCTCGAGATTTGGGCATCATGAGCTCTGAAGGTAGATCCTGGGGTGTGAGAGACAGCATATGATGCCGTCACCGCCCACTCACCTTTGAAAGCAGGTGCATGAAAATGGTTAGTTATGGAGTACAGTTTTAGTCAGAGGATATTTTAAGATAATCAGAGTGAGCACAATGAGTAAAAATACTGAAAAAGCAATCTTATTTATTTATTAATCGGGGAAGGGGGTGGTACTAGGAATCAAGCCCAGGGCCTTTGCATTCAGCTACATCTTCAAGCCATTTTAAAATTTTTGATCATGAGATGGATTTACCAAGTTGCCTAGGCTGGGCTCAAACTTCTTCCTGCCTCTGCCTCCAAGAGTGCAGGAATTACAGGGGGCCCAGCTTTAAAAAGCAATTTTAAAGGATTTAAGTAGAGAGATTCACTGTGGGCATGAACTCATAGCCATAATATTCTAAGGATGCAAATGCTTTCCAAAATTCACATATAAACTTAATATCCAGAATACTTGGGTAAACATTAATTGGATTTTAGGTAGAAATGAACACTTTGTATTTTATATGTAAAAGCAGGAACACCTTGGGGTAATAAACATGTGGAAAACGAAAACAATTTATATACAAGTTGATATCAAAATTTATTTTAAAGCTATGGTTAAAAAGTGAAGTATGTTAAAAAGACAAATGGATCAATTGCATAGAGTTCAGATTCAGGTGCACACAATGGACAAGTGATTTTGATTAAAAATGCAAAGGCAATTAAATAGAGAAATATATTCTTTTCAACAAATTATAGTGGAATAATTGGATATTCATATAAAAACAAAAATCTAAGTAAAAAATAAATAACCCTCCACCTAAATGTTGCTTCCCCATCTACAATGAACTCAAAGTAGACTAAAACTTAAATGTAAACCTAAAACTCTAAAATTGCTAGAAGAAAATGTAACAGAAAATGTTTGTGGTCTTAGATTAAGCAAAGATATCTCAGGTCTGACATGAAGAGCATTATACCTGAAAAGTAATAAGCTCAACTTTAACTAAATTAAAATTTCAATTCCTCAAAATACATTTAAAGTAGTCAAAAGAGAAAATAGTCCAACTAAAGCAGGAAAAGCTTTGAATAGTCTTTAACCAAAGAAGTGTACCAGTGGCAAGTGAGGGCATAAAAGAATGTAAACTATCTTCTTTTTAAATTGGAGGTGGGACCATCAGCAACAATTACCAAGCAACCCATGGGATCTACCTGGTGGCCAAGGCCACTCGGGTTCCTGTAGCATCAGGCGCAGTCTCCCGCATTCACCCACAGAGCTTTGCTTCTTGCTCCTGGGAGACAGTGCTCTAGACTCCTAGTGGGTGGTCGCCTGCCTGGCTGTGTGGGTCCCAGGATTACAGGCATGGCGGCACATGCCTGTAATTCCAACTCTTGGAAGACTGAGGGAGGAGGATTGCTGTGAGTTCCGCCACCAGTGCTATTTGGGAATTTGCCTCTTGCAGGTCCAGCCCTAAAGTTTTTCTGACATCTGGTAAGAGCAGGCCCTGGGAGCTCACACTGTGAGGAGACCCCTAGGGAGAATAGTTTTACCAGGGACAATGAAATTACCCAATACTGTCTGCCTTCCCCTCCACCCCCCACTGCGTGCACCCTAGGAAATCAAATATAACAAAACCCAGGACTTTTTTTTAAAATTGTATCATCTCTCGAAACTTTGTATGAATTTTTTTAAACAAGCACCGTTTTGTGACTTACGTAAAATGTTATAAAAATAGAAAAAAAATAGAACGCAAATTAAAACCGCAATGAAATGCCAACACATACATATATTAGGCTGGGAGAGAGAGAAAGGCTAGTACACAGTGCTGGTGAAGGCATGGCACAACCACGACCCTCATGTCACTAGCAAAAATACAAAATGGTATTTTTACCATTTTGACATACAAAATTTCCATGCTGAGATAAAGTTAGATCGTCTCCTCATAAAATAGAATATGCACACTCATGCACTGTGTAACAGTGCTTTGGTTAATGACGGACTGGTATGCAGGAGTGATGTCATAGTGTTATGTCACTGAATGTGTTCCCTCCCATCAGTTGCACAATACTATACTTGCCACATGGACCAGCAAGGCCATTCCCACGTTAGCATCACCCCTCAGGTTTCATGCACAACCCTGCAGCAGATAGTGAGTCATAAATGCAACATACCGGGAAACTCCCAATACTTTTTCATTGGTGAATTGCTAAATAAGCTATATTCTATCTATTCAAAGGAGTACTAGTCAGCAGCAAAAATTGACTACAGATACCATAGCAAAGAAAAATTGTGAGTGCATTATGTTGAATTAAATAAGCCTCTCTGAAAGGGAGACATTCTGTGTGATTCCATTTATGTGATGTTCTGGGAAATGAAAATTATAGGGATGGAAAACATATCGGTGGTTGCCATGGACTAGGGTGAGTGGAGGGCCAGCCACAATGTGGCATGAGAAAATTTTTTGCATGTGAGGGAACTATTCTATATCTTGACTGTGGAAGAGACTGCATGACTGTATCTATTTGTCAAACCTTACAAAACCATCCACTAGAAAGAAACTTTTACTGTTATGGAAACCATAGCTCAGCACACTCGAGGAAAAAAATAAAAATCTACCTAGATTGATTTCTGTTTCTTTCACAGAACTTAGAAAATGGGGCTGGAGGAGTAGTTCAGCGATTAGAGTGCTTGCCTTTAAAGTGCTAAGTAGGTGAGTTTGATTCCCCAGCACTATATAAACCGGGCATGGTGGCACAGGCCTGTAATTTCAACTCCTGGGAGGCTGAGGGAGAAGTATTGCTGCGAGTTCAAGGCCAGCCTGGGCTAAATAGAAAGTTCAGACAGAGACAACCTGGACTGAGACACTGTCAGAGAGAGAGAGAGAGAGAGAGAGAGAGAGAGAGAGAGAGAGAGAGAGAGAGAGAGAATAGTATTCCTTTGCCTTCTATTCTCTCTTGCGATTGACTACAGTTTAACTGCAATATATCACAGTACAGATTTTTTGAATTTGTTTATTCTGCTTTACAAATGCAGAGTCATTTTTTTATTTAGTCAAGAAAATTTTCAGCATTTTTCTCTTTGTATATTAGCCAGCTTTTTATCATGTTAATGACATACATGAAGCAATTGACTTGCAAAGAGAAAAGGTTTGTTTTCACTTGTGGTTTGGGAGAATTCAGTTCAAGATTGGGCCCATTGCTTTGACTTTCCCATAAGGGCAGCTCACCACGGGGTAAGCCAGAAAGTAAAGAGAGAGGAAAGCTCAGGCTGGATGCCCCCAAGCTCAATGGAGACCCTATCTCCAGTCACTTAAGGATCTCTCATAGGGTCCCACTTCCTAACGGTCCACACCCAGCATCTCCCAGCAGCAGCAGCACGCTGGGCACCAAACCTTTAATACACGGACCTTGAGGGTGGAATTCAGCATCCCAACCGCAACGTTTCCAATTTTATCTCACATCCTCTCAATACTCTCTTTGTGGAACATCTATTTCAGATGAGATTGATCATCTCATTCAAAATTTTTCTTTTCTTGTGTCCCACCTGTGTACCTTCTAGTTGCACTCCAGACCATTTCTCCAGCTGTTTCTCAATTTGTATCTCAGTTGTGCCTGATCTATTTTTTAACTATTTTTTTCTAGAACCACATAGATCCCCTTTGTACCGATCAGTCAGTAGTCTCCCTGCAAAGGCAATAATTCTAACACCATAGATTAGTTTTAGTAGTCTTTGAACCTAATATAAATAGAATTTTCAATCTGAATACTTTTTATATTTTTGGAAGTCATTCTTTTTCTCTATGGTTTGATATTCATTATATTAAGATGCTGCAAATTACCAATTATACATTTATAGAAATCTGGGTAGTTTCCCGTTTGAGGCAGATATGAACAAGGCTGTGTCAACATTCTCGCGTAAGCATGTCTTTTGTGCACACATCTCTGCCTTTTAGACCTAGGAGTGGAATTTCTGGGTCATTGTGTATATTAGTTTTGCATTACTGCTGTAATAAATTTCCACAACTTCACGGGCTTAAGACAACACAAATTTAATATCTTACCACCATGTAGATTGCAAGTCCAACATAAATCTCACCGACCTAAGATCAAGGCATTGGCAGAGCTGTTTTCTTTTCTGGAGTCCCTAGCTTGCCTTTTTCAGACTTTAGAGACAATTTTCTGTCCTGGGTTCGTCACCATACTCATCTAGCAACCTCAGGTCCAAATTCGTCTCATTACTTCCAGGTCCCACTTCTGATTCCCTATCTCATTTTAAAGGACACGTAGTTACATTACACTGCCCAGATAATTCATGATCATTCACCTAATTAAAAGTCACCTAACATGCTCACTGACTGTAGTACTAAGGCATCTGTGTCCCACCAAGGACAACACATGTTCAGATTTATTTCACTGTGCAACAGGTTTCCAAAGTGGCTGCACTAATTTACACTCAGACCAATGTTAAGGCCTTTTCTAAACTCAATTTTATTTTTTCTTCTTACTCATTTTGGTGTGGTTATGTTGGTATCTCACAGAGGTTTTGATTTGTATCCTTCCTAATGTCTAGCAATGCCAAGTATCTTTTTAAATATTAATCAGACTTTGCAAAGCTGCTTTTGTGAAGTACCTATATACTTGAGTTGCTGGCTAGTTTTTTTTTCCCTTGGGTTTTTATTTCTGTTATTAATCTACATGAATGCATTACGTATTTTAGGTATTAATCCTTTGTGAGATATGTGCATTATAAATATTTTTCTTACTCTATGACTTTTTTATTTTTATAATTGTATCTTTTGACAAGTAGACACTTAATTTTAATACAGGTCAATGTTCATTCATTCTTATAGTTATTTTATGATTATTAAGAAATCTCTGCCTTTATATAGTTCTGTTTTTCTTTATAAACTCTACTTTATATTAAAATCTATAACGCAGTTGGAATTTTGCTTAATGTTTCATATAAATCAAAATTCAATTTTCTTATATGGATATACAGCAAATGAAAAATTAATTTTTGAAAATAAATTTTGTAGCGGGTTCACTTCCCACTATCTTTCAGTTTTACCCTTTTCATCAAAAAAGCAAATATGTGTGTTCCACTGAATTTTCTATTTGAAATGCAGGGTTTTTTTTATTTTTAGAAGCTCTATCTATTTACTTAAATAGTATTTTTATATTTTCTAAATGTTGCCTTGTATTTCTGTAAATGGCACTTTAAATACTCAAAAATGTGTGTTTTGCAATATAGTTTCTACCACACAATTCCATTTCCTCAGGCTCTTGGATTACAAGTCCACAGTTTGCTGTTTCCTTAAGTGGACTGCCTGTCTGTATGGTTTTAATTCTTCCCTGTGTGTGCTTGCTTTCACTGAGCATTATCTAAGTTTGTGTGTGTGTGTATGTGTATGTTTGTGTGACTACAAGTCACATACAACATGCATTTTGGCTTAACACACCAGAGTTCATATTCCTCGTGCAGAATCTGCAGCTGCCTTCTAAGCAGTGATTCAGCAATCCAGCTGTTTCCATCTAGTGGCTAAACTATCTCAAGATGCAGGTGCCTCTGTTACTGAGGAACAGAAAGGGAAAGTGTGAGACCTCAGGCCCCTTCTGTGATTCAGCCCACAACTCATTTGTGTCTGTCACAGGTACTTGCAAAGACACACTCACACAATCCTTCCTAATTGCCTATAGCCATAAATTTGGGGGACTCACGAACATTTGATGAATAGTGAATGTCCCGCTCTGCTAATTACTAAATATTCTTGTCCCTTTTTTCCTGGAGGTAGACCACATTGAAGCAGGATCTTCTCCTAAGGGAAGCACCCTGAAAACCATCCAGTCATCTCTCCCCTTGAAACTCCATCCAACCCAGACATGGCTCCTCTTTACCTGAAAGCCCGTGAAGGTAAAAGACAAGGTATCTACCCCTCGATGCAAACAAAATGTCTACCTTTCTCCTCGACACAGCGATAAAACACCAGCAAGAATACACCAATAAATACGTTCTTTCAAGAGGAAGAGAGGCGAGATAAGCAGCAGTCATTGGTCTTTCTCAGTTCCGAGACCCCCCTGTGCACAGGTTGTGAGGCTTGCCAACGATGGAATGAAAATTTCTTGATTGTCATATAATTTATTTATAAATATCCTATGATACCAATTTCTTGGGAAACCAACTCCCCAGTCAGTGATGTCCACTGACCCTTGCCTATAGCACACTACTTTCTCACGTGTTTAGTTTTGTTTGTGATCTGATCATTGGGAGAGATTTCACGTGTATGAGTCTAATAGTCACATGTATCCCAAAGAGTAAAAAGTGTTTCTGCCAAGTGCTTCAGGGGACTTGTCAGTCCCAAGCTGTTTTCCTTTTAAACATCAATTTCTCAGTTGGAGATTTTTATATCATGCCACTGGTATAAATTTAGACTTAAGTATGAGTTGGGGATTTAATTTCTCATTGGAAATTTCTGACTTCTCTCAACCACAAGGTATTCAGTTAAAGCCTCTTTTACACCCTTAGCAATCTTATTTCTCAGCTTTTTTCCCCACATCCATGTGGAAGATAGCCTGTACAGTTGCCGTTCCATGCATTTATACTTATATTATTTATACATGTATCTAAAGATCACACGTGATACTGATCCATAGTTGAAAATTTACACTGATGAAAAATGTTTATTTTCAACACTTCTTTCTCCTGTAAACACTATTAAGATTTGAATATGCTGGTAAGTACAAGATCTCTGCTCATTCATTTTAATCACTATGTAGTATTCCTCTACAAAAGCTCACTTTTTTCACTTCTCTATTAATGAAAATTTAAGTTGTTTCTAAATTTCACTATTATATATACTGCTGCATGAAGATTCTTTGAATACATTTGTAGAATTGTATTGAGGATATCTATTTTGATGTGAAATGACTAGATCATAGGCTATAAACATTCTCATTTTAATAAGAATTGACAAATTATCCAAAATTGTTGTATCAGTTTGTAATCATAAAATTTTGATAGACAATCTGTTGTCTCTTCAATATCCATTCTAAAACTTTGTATTGTTAGGTATTTAACATATTGCTGAATGGTAGACATACAATGCTATTCGTTTTGACCTTAATTTCTAAGATTACTGAAGTTAAACATTTTTTTTACTAATACTGGCCTTTTAGATTTCTTCTGTGAATTAACTATTTTTCTATTGTTACTCTGATACTCTCTTATTGATTTATGATGAAATTTAATATTTTCTCTCTGTAGTTATTCATCCATTACGTATATTTCAGTGTTTCCAGTTTGCAGCTTGGATACAAAATTTTGTATTCTTTCCTTGGTCAGGATACCTGGAAACTGCTAGGTTTGTTTTTGCATACTGGGGACTGAATCCAGGACCTTCTCATCGAGTCACACCCCTAGTCCTTTTTATGTTTTATTTTTAGACAAAGTCTCACTAAATCGCTAAGGTGTAATGAAACTTCTTATTTTCTTGCATCAGCCTCCCAGAGTGCCATTATACCTCATTGTTTGCTAATAACACATTGTTCATGTTTCTTCTACTTTGCAACGTGCGGTGTAGACGCGATAGAAGTAGAAGCTTCAAGTTTCTTGGAGACCATGCCAACACTGCTCACACTGGGCTTCATTTTCCTTGCTGACTTGCCTCTCTGGGACCCCTAATGCCATTAAGCTCCAGAGTGCAGTCACCTCCCAGCTTCCCTGGAGCTACATCATTTGATGCTTTAGAGTGAGAACTAAAACTCCTAAGGAAAATGAAACCTGAGTGAGAGTCCACTAGCTGCCAGGAAAGAGACTCCTGTAGGCTTTCGCATAGGAGAAATACTGCCTTAATCCAGCTTTCTTTACATGTCACAGAAACTTACCAGCCATGAAAATTATGGTACTAGGTTTCTACCACAAGCTTTAAGGGTGAATTTTGAGGGAACATCACAGAAGTGGAGAATCTGTTTCTATCAAACCCAGTGTCCACATGAGTTATCTCTTGGCCATCACTTGAAATTCACCAGAGAGCCACATACAAGGGCTGGTGTATCCAGACAAGGACCTTTTCTCACGACCTCATTCTCTCTATAGATAGAATCAGACAAGGGATTTACTATCTAACATTTTATTGTCTAATTTCCTCAGATCCCAGCTATGTTTGAGCCGCTGTTCACAATCCTATCAATAGGAATCCTTCTCTGATTTAGTCAGGGAATCTCCAGCTGAGGACTTTAGGCCTGGAGGCACAGCTAGAAGCATCGTCAGGAAATGCAAAGTATATTAGCCATTCTCACTATTTATATTTCAGGTAAGTTTTACAGTATACTCTATATTATATCTGGTTATATTTGAATGGAGAGTTGACGTAGTTGAAGTTTAATATTCAAGTATGTTGAAGAGATAGCCAGCTTATCTTATGACTGTGACTATCTTCTGGTTCATGTGTGACAACATCCATGGGGCTGTCCCTGAAGCAAAGGCTTTCTCCAGGCATCACACATTGCTACACCACCAACACATTAGGACACTTCAGCCATATGGTTTACTTGCTGTCCCTTGAATTCATGACATTATTATAAACTTACAGAGCTTTATTGATGTAATTTTTCAACCTAGAGCACTTATCTTCCTTTTTTAATTTGCCTGAGACCTGAAAGAAGACTCTGCCCCTCTATTAATATTTCTTAAGCTCATTCCTTCGTCTCTGCTCTGTCTTTCTTCAGCTGGGACCTTAGAGCTTACTGTCTTAAAAGGTTCATCCTGGTATAGTCTACACTGACTGCCAACGGGATCACATGCTCCTCAAGATCAAGCCATGTCTTTAACCCTTTGCTTTCCTCAGATTTTAATTAGGGAAATGCTTTATAGTAGAAAGCATCTTCTGTTTTAAACCAGCAAATATTTGTGGACCAAGTGAAACTACTCTCACAAGAAAAGAGGAAGGGAAGAGAAGCAGGGGTTGGGAGCTAGCATGAGTGTGGAGTGTAGCAATAACACCACACACATCACACTGATCTTTATAAGAATCCTGTGGGGTAGGTCACATTTTTATCACATTTTGTTCCTAACGCTATTATGGTCTCTGAGTGGTTCACTTCTTTGAAGATCATATTCTGTGAGTGCAGGAACACCAGCTCCTAATTCCCTGCCTGATTCTGTGACTTATGTTATTTTGTATTTATTTGGGACTTGGGATTGAATCTAGGGACTTAACTCTAAGCTACACATCCTCAACATTTTTTAAGTTTTGTGACAGGACCCTGCTAAGTCCCTAAATTGTCCAAGCTGGGCTTCAACTTGTAATCTTCCTGCTTCAGCCTCCCACAGTTCTGAGATTACAGGCCTATGCTATCACACCCAGCTCGCTTAAGACCTTAACTATGAAAGAGGAAGGAGAGTTGAGGACATAGGAATGGGCTGTTTAACACAGTGAGGGGCTTGGCGAAAGCAGCCGCAAATGGTACTGCCTGTGGTCAAAGGTGAGAGGTGCTGCTCATTTCAGTCAACAAAAATACTATACTTTCTAATCAGCAAAAAAGCAGATGCCTTTTCCTACGGTTGTTTAAACTAGGTCAAGAGAGACAGGTCTAAGACACAGCCTTGAGGCACATGTAACCCAGCAAGGGATCAGTATATACCATATAGGAGCTCACCATGTAAGACTTGTTCCATGCCCTAGGGGGCGTCAGCGAGCAGCAGGAAAGCTGGGGGCTTGAGGAGAGGGCCAGAAGAGAGGGCCCTGTCCATCAGAAAGGGCGCTGGGTTCTAATTGGCCTCTTAGCACTTGGCCTCTGATTGTTTTGAAAATTCCAGTCTTTGCTCTCCTGTGACTCTTCCAACAGAGAACATTAATTTTCCCCAGAACCCACTTCCTTTTCTTCCAGCTGACCCCTTCCAGAGTCCCAACTCTCACCCAGCCTGTCAGTCTGATGCCACGCCTGGCCACAGCAATCATGCCCACTCAGCATTCCCACACACGGATATCATTTTCCAGAATGGAGTGTGGAAAATAATATTTTTCTTCTGCCATGATAACATCCCAAAAATTAGGGGAAAAAAGCCAGAAACTGCTGTTCTACAAAGTCATGCTTCATTTTCCCTAGCTCGATGTGGCTCAGAGCTGTAGGTTTGTTTACTAAAAAGTCAGTGGGGGATGCTGGGAGCCCAGTATGTGGTAGGGTCTTTGTCTTCAGAGTCTAGTAACTCTTTGCAGAGTCCCCCTAAGTGGGAGAATGCATAATTGTGCAAAGAAATGGTATAACATTCTGCTGCTGGTCAGCGAGGTTTTGTCGGATCACTGAAGACCAATTCTGAGAGTTCCCTGCTGGGCTTTCTCACTTCTGGAGACACTCAGCTGAATTATCTATTAAGAATATTTTCCTAAGTCATTCGTATTAGATTATAGGCTATAAACTGCTTATTGTTGCCTGTCTGCCATAAATATAAAGCAATCACTTTTAATGCAAGCAGCTGTTGGGCCGGCTTTCTCAAGATGCTTTGCCCTGGGACTCACGTTCTGCTGTTTTCTCCTTTATCGAGTGCATTTCTGATTGTTTTTCTGCTCCACTGCATACCACACACGTGGTGCTGGTGGGAGCATAAATTTTCTTCTCAGAGCTTTGTTTGGATACAGGGTTTCTAAAAATATCCAAAAGGAATTGAAGGTACAGGGAAGGCAAGTTAAGTTATATGAAATCTGGTGATTCACGCGGTCATCAGAGCCTCTGTGTTTCAAAAATGACCTTGGAGCCACCAGCCTATTTTCTGTCCTCTAGCAATAAAATAGGAGATCGTAAGTTATACTTCTTGAAAATATATTCCATATTGTGTTGAAGATAAACATGTATCTTTATAGATTTGTTGCAATATGTTTGGGGATTATATTTATTAGGGGTTTTATATTTATTACACAAAAATTCTTTATTCAGGATGTACACTGTATCAGAACATCATGCTTGATATTAGGGATACAAAAATTCACAGGGCTGTCTGCGCTCTTTACTGGGAGTGATTTATTAGAATGTCTGGACAACACGTACCACATGCAGCCGCAGCCACTGTCTGACCGTTGTTAGACAAAAGTGCGTTAGTGACTTAGTCCCTGCTCTCCTGTCCCTTATGAACTAGTAGAAGAGAGAGAATAATGAAATGCAGCTGGCTCCTGACTTCTAATGATTCATCGTATATTTTTTTAGCTTTATAATAGTGTGAAAATGATACCCATTGAGTGAGACTGTACTTCAGACGTTAGATTTTGATCTTTTCCTGGGCTGGGGATACAGTGCAACCATTCTGGCTTTCTCTTTCAGGATGGCACTCGATAAATACATGAGCTACTCACACTTCATTTCAGCACTTTTGTTTTTTAGGTAATGTAGTCAAAGGTGGATATGTTAAAAAGATCCCAAAGGAAGAAAGTGGCAGGTATACCTTCAATCCCTTCCGTGATGCTTATGGTGTCAAAAGGAGAACTTGAATTTCCTCCCACTTGAATAAAGTCTGCTCCATTGACTTTGTTTAAGCCAACCAAAACATGGGATTTCTCTATAAGCATTTTTTTTTTTTTGGTTATTTTTGGGTAGTGCTGGGGATCATTTCCAAGGCCTTGCAGAGGTTAGACGAGCACTTTGCCACTGAGCTACATCTCTCGCCCCAAATTTGGGATTTTTAAGGTTATGCAACAAAGAGCTGCCCATCTTTGGAATAAGCTGCCATGCTGTGAAAATTCTAAGCCACACAATGAGGCTACACAGAGATGTTCCAGGCGATGGCCTCAGCTGAGCTCAATGTCAGCAGCCAACAATAACTGCCAGCCATCTTCGATAGGCAGGCCAGGAAAGCTGTCAGACGGACCGCAGCCCCAGCCACTGTCCACTAAGCACACGTGGGAGGCCCAAGTGAGAACCCCAGGTAAACCTGGCCTACTCAGCTGGGAGAGATGCTAACAGTTTGCTTCACGTTTGTTACACTCCGACCAAGAGTGAGAACATGAAGGAAAGCCTCTGACCTCATGGAGGCAGTATTTAGACAAATGAAACAGAATCATACTACATAGATTGTAAATAAGAAGACCCTTCCCTGAAAACTTTCCCTCCTCTCTGTGTAAATCTGCCTCTCACCAGTTCGTGATCCCAGCCTTCCTTAGTCTACAGAGGCTCTCCCTTCCTATGTCTAAGCAAGAGGCCCAACCAGCAAAGGGAGGAGTCCATTGATCCACATCCCTCTGCCTTCCCCTTCTTCTCAGCAGATTGGGTTTCCAGCTTCTGCTCTCTTGGGACTTCTCTGGTGCATGGATCAGCACAAGGCCCCCTCAGTTGTCATTGCCAGCTTCCCCTGTACTTATCCAGCCACCCCAGACCCCCAGCCAGATGACACTCAGGTTCTCTGGAGGGTATTTCATGGGTATCCAGTCATGCCGTAGATCAAGTCTATTCCACATCCCAGGATGAGACTGACACACACCAGATTAGTGGGTGGGCCACTGTCCAGAGCACCAAGCTATAGGGGTAATCAAGACGCTACTGGAGAAAAATTGGAACAGGAAGCAGTTAACTCAGGTCTACCCACGATGACAAACTGGTGAAACATAAATTGATCTAGCTGGAAGTAAACACTTCCTACTGCTGCCAGCCTAGCTCTGCTGATATTTTTGTGTTAAATATATACAATTTATATGGTGTATATACAGCCTCACCACTAACTTCCAGACTGGTTTGCTAGGAGTTCTCTATAACAGCCAGGCCTACTGAAATTCTGAAACTGAAAAATTCACAGTGCTGTCTGTGCTCTTTACTGGGAATGATTTATTAGAATGTCTGCATTTAAATAGTTTAATATGCCTCTCAAGGAATTGTCTAGTTCAGAAAATCACATGTGATATGTACATGGAAAATAAATCTTTATTGTGAACATAAAAAACATATTTTTATTATTCTTTTCCATTTCTACTAAATGTTGAGCAGACATGTAAAGAGTAATGGTGTAAAAAAGGCCCAAATTAAGCACCGGACAGGTACATTTCTCTGTCTGGTCTGTGTACGTGGAGAGTGTTGTTGGGAGGCAGGGGCCAGAACTCAGTGAAATCATAGTGAAAATATTTTTAATCTCACTTATTTCAATATAAAACCAGATCAAAGTGGATCTTCAAAGTGCCTGTAATGTGGAAATAAAGTAGAACAAGCAACAGCTCTAAACCAGAAGTCTGGAAGTGGGATCCACGAGATCATCCGTTTGCTCTTGGGTTTTGAGACTGATTGAGTGCTAGTACCATGTGGGAGAACCTCAGATCTTTTCAAGTTTCCGGTAGGAACATGCAGTTGCTCCTGCTCCAGTTAATACTCTCTTGATTCGCATGTCAGCTACTCTATCTCCAGTCCAAGGAAGTACTTGCCCATTGGCAGAATTAGAGAAATCTCCCTCCTGCAGTTTCATACATTCCAATTCAAATGTGCTGCTACGAATCCTCCAAGAACAGAGGTCAAACAGAATTAGATATACAAGAGACACATGGAAGAAATGTCTGTGGGGGATGCAGAAGAATGAATCTAGACACACAACTATGACCATGAACCAAAATCAAATCAAAATGGATGAAAGATCTAAATACTAAAATGGAAATACTGAACTTTCTTGAGGATGAGGACAAAATAGGCAAAGATCAAGAATAAGTGGGCATGGACAAGAACTTTTTAAATAAGACACCTGATGCAAAATCAGAATCAACAGATGGGATTATATCAAATTAAAAAGTTACTGCAAGGCAAAGGAAACTATTAACAGAGCTAAGAGAGAAACAACAGAATGGGAAATGATTTTTTACCATGTACATCTCAGACAGGAGGCTAAGAACTGGAATATATAATAAACAAAAAAAATTGGACCCCTCAAAAGCAAAGACCCAATTTGAAATGAGCAACTGAAATGAATAGGCAGTTCCCAGATGAAGAAGTTCAAAAGGCCAACAAATACATGAAAAGATGTTCAACATCTTCAGCCATTAGAGAAGTGCAAGCTAAAATGTCACTAAGCCACCATCCCAATGAGGACGGTATATATCAAGAACTTGAGCAGCAGTCAATGCTGATGAGGCTGTGAGGGAAAAAGGAACATTTTTTCACTGCTGATGGGACGATACACTGGTACAAGCACTATGAAAAGCAGTATGGAGATTCCTCAAAAGGCTGAAGATAAATATTCCATTCAATCCAGTGGCAACTCTTCTGGGTATCTTTCCAAAAGAGTTAATAGCAATGTATAACAGAGATGCGTGTGTGCATACCCATGTTTATACATGCAACAATAGCTAAATTGTGAACTATCCATCAACAGACCAACGGGTACAAAAGTATGGTGTATGTACACAACGGAGTATTATTTTTTCATAAAACAGGTAGATTTGAGTTTTTGTGGGTAAATAGATGCAACTTGAGACCATCATGCTCAGTGAAGTGAGTCAAACTCAGAAGGTTAAATATATTGCCTAGTTTCTTTAATATGAGAAACCCAGAATACAGGCATTTTATAGAACCAAATAGATGTGATACTGGGAGTCAGAGGGGATGAGGAAATGAGGCAGGTTAGGGGAGGGCCAAGAGGGGGAGGGGAAGGGATTGTAATCTTGACACGAAATATATGTGCCCAAAATACTCAAGCTCATTATAACCATTATTTATTAGTGTGTGTGTGTGTGTGTGTGTGTGTGTATCTATCTATCTATCTATCTATCTATCTATCTATCTACTTAAAAATGGGAAAAGAAAAATGTGTGTGGGAGGAAGAAGGGAGAAATTGGAGAAAGCAGAGACCTCTGTCTTACTGCAACACAGGGCTATATAAATTTCATCCAGGCTGGAGGAAGATTCTAGAGAAAACCTACTAAATGTCTTGCAAGAATGGGTCTGCCTTAGTCATCCTCTTGGACTTCACCATTGGTGGAGGTCAGCCTAAGGGAAGCAAAGCCTTGGCAAGGAAGTTATGGTAGACTCAGAGCACAGTAGCTGGCACCACCAGTTATGGTCTCTGGGACGCAGGGGAGACCCAGTGATGCATTTTCCTGGTCATCGTAGCCAAGAAACCCCAGCACAGCAGAAACTGATGGGCAAGCGGGAAAGAAGAGGGAAGAGAAAAATCAGCAGCCGAAGGGAGGATAAAGACCAGTTTGACCCGATTTTGCCAAACGCCCAGTTCACCCTTCAAATGAGGAATGCTACTGCTCCCAGATTCCTGGTTCCTGAGTCCCAGGCCAGCGCCAGGATCCCTAGTTCAGCTTTTGTATCTCCCTAGAAAGCAAGCATCACTTATGACATCTAACCTCAAGGCATACGTAATGCAAGTTCCAGTTTTCAATTGGACTTAGGGGATGCCGACTCTTGAATGCACACATTTGTCAACAATAGAGTATTTTATCTCTCATAATGTTATAGCTATCAACAGGGAAGAAGAATGGGATATTATCTTCCTCTACTCAGCTGATACTGGTGTGTGGCTGAGATGTAATTCATTCTTTCAGAAAAAATTCTTGAGTGGCTTATGTATTGTAAGGAATTGTTCAGAATCCTGTAACAATAAATAGATTTATTTGGGGTTGCTTAAGAACAAAGAATATGCGGGCAGGAGTCATAGGGAGATAGATTTACGTGTGAAATAACAAGAATGTTTTAAACATCTTAAAGGATTCTCTCCTCAGGGTGACCACATGTCACCCCCTGTTATGTTTCCCAGTCCTTCTGTAGTGTAGCTGCTGTTTCAGAAATCACACTGTATTTCAGTTACTTATGAAGTTATTTCCCTTGATAGTTTGCAACATTCCCCAAGAACTGGAAGCAGATGTATTAATTAGCTAACTAAATAATTAACTCATCATTCATATACTTCTTCACAAAATGTTTTGTGAGTATTTTGTCTGTGATGGCTGTTGGTATCCGGGGAGGCCACGATAAATAAGATGCTATAGCTGCCCTCAGGGAACTCTCTGTAAATTAGGGCGAAAGAGGAGGAGAAATCACTGTAACTCTGAAAGGTGTATGCCTATTAACTGGGGAAAAAAAGAACACGAAGGAGGGAAAAACTAACCCGGTGCAGGGAGCAGTAATAAAGGAATTCATTAAGGAACTGAGGAGTGCTGAGCTGCACCATGAAGGATAAGTAGAAGATACCAAGGATATATTAGTTTCTAGTATCAAGCGTGTGCTCAATTCATCTCTTCAAAATGAATGCATAAATGAATGACAATGTATGAAGAGCAGAACTGAGAGTAGTGTTTCCTGGTCTGCATCTATTACAGGCACCCTGTACTTCATCCCTGGCTCCAGGATTTTTTCTGTGACCCAGGCCTTGCCAGACAGACAGCTGAACAAATCCTAGCCATAGGAATTAGTTTAGGAGTGTGGATGTGGCTGAACTTTGGTAAAATTCATCCCAGGAGTCACTTAAACATTGGAGGATACAGCCTCATTTTCTGCTGAACCTGGAACTGGGATGATTTCGGCTTGCAGTGTCTGTGGGCCACATGACAGAGAAAATCATCTATGTGGGGACAGAGTTACATAGAGGAAGTAGCCAGGGAGAGAGAGGGAGAGAGGGAGAGAGGGAGAGAGGGAGAGAGAGAGAGAGAGAGAGAGAGAGAGAGAGAGAGAGAGAGAGAGAGAGAGAAATTGGGTCCTGGTGATATTTTTTTAACTCCCAAATCTTTTAATCTAAGAAGTAGGTTTATTCCTTATCTATTTTTTAGGCATTGGGGGGCGGGCAGTGCTCAAGCTAGTTTTAGGTAGCTCTTCTGTTGCTTGTAAGCAAAAATGTCTTGGTGGTGACAGGATGAAATATAAAGTATTAAGTATAAAGCATTGAGTTTTCCACATCCAGAATAAGTCACAGAGGTTCAAAGTCCTATCAGAGAAAGAAATGCTGAGCTACTGGAGGAGCCCTGAGTCCTTTTGGCCTTCTTTGTTGAGGCTGGACATGTGATCCATTACCTTCAACAAAGAGTGTAGGAGAGAGAAAGACAGAGGGGAGCGAGGGATTCCGCAGTGCCATGGCCATCAGGCTCGTAATAGGCTTGGCATATTCACTTTAACCTATGATTTCAGAATGATTATTGACTTTATGCACTTGTATAAATGGAAAGGGTGACCCATACTAGAGACAACACGTGTGTGTTGTCTTATTAAAGAGAATTAACAAATGTGCAGGCTTGGCGAGAGAAGCATCGCTGCCAAGACACGGCAACCTTCTCTTTCCCCTGTGTACCACCTCGGGAGAGACAACTGCTAGGACTCCAAGCCTCTGGGCAAATATAAATATCCTCTCCGCAGCACCAGCCTTGGCAGGGACCAGGGAAAACACCCAATGTCCTGTCTTTGGGGATTTGAATGTAACACATCTGGGCAGGAGGGCAGATGTTTAGTGGGGCCAAGCCTAGAAATGGGGAAGATGCATTTTATAAGACAGAAATACAAATAAATAACTGACACCAGAAGACAGGATGTCTCTTGCTTGTTTAGAAACCACTAGACCCTGATTCTATTTATAAAATCAACATGTCCTACAGAACCAGTTTTCCTTATTACTAATTGAAGCCAAATCACCAAGATATTCTAAGCAGATATGGAAAAGGATTGAGATGTGAGTCCAGGGTTCTTACTTCTTTAATGAATTTCTTCTGGCCCTGGGTCAGGATATGCACAAAATGTTTTTGTGTTTTCTACTTTCGGTAACTGGAGGATCCGTAGATACTCAGCCTTCCTCTGGGATTCTAGTCTTCCTCACCACCTATCCATTTCCTCCTCCTCATTCTTGCATGCCTCCCTGGCTCCTAACCATCTTCTCATAGCCTCTTAGCAGAAATAACACTTTTTACATTTCATCGTTCATTTTTGGTTAATATGTACTGGTTGTACATATTAATGAAGTTCAGTGTGATATTTCCACACATGCATAGAGCATGCACTAATCAAATCCAGCCTCCCTTTATCTACTCCACCCTCTTCCCAATTTCTATAAGCCTCGTTCATCATAATTCTAGATTTTGATCAAGTTTAACATTTTTGACTGGTCAACGGCCATAGAGTCTAATTGAACCTTATCAATAACCAGTTGTTCAATGTTATACAAGTTATTTAATCCGTCTGGATGTCAGTTTCCTTATGTTTCCTATGGGTAAAAACAGGCTTTGATAGGTTACTTGTCCAATTCGTGTTCCCAAAATAAGAAGAAAATGTTAGTCACTTTCCCATTATTAGGACAATATACCATATCAATAATTTAAAGGAGAAGTTTATTTGTCTTAAATTTTCCAGTGGGTTCAGTCCATGGTTCACTGGCTCTGAGACAGAGATGGCATGATGCAAGGCATACCAAAAGAAAACTGCTCAACTCGTGACAGCCAGGAAGCAGAGAGAAGGAAGGAGCTGGGACAATAATACACCCTTTCAGGACTTGCTGCCAGAGACCCACCTCTTTTGCCTAGTCCCTACCTGTGAACACATGAGACTTTTGGGAGACATTTTTAGACCTGCAACTACAACAGATACACATGCAGATGTAGAAAACCCTGAGATTTCCAGCAACTTGGATTGCCTCTCTCAACCTTCTTTTAGAGCAGTTAGTGAAAAAACCACTTCTCTTCTAACACTCCCTTACAGTCAGGCTTCTGTATATGGATGATATTTCACAAGTTAGGTCTGCTCCTGTGTAATTCTGCATGCACCTGATGGACACACCAGTCTAGATGGCCTCTGAAGCCCAGTTCATCTCTACGGGACATCTGTGCTTTCCCTTTGTACAGTTATTCTCTTAGGAAATAACTAATTTATATATAGTAATTCTAGTCTATTTCTTCATTTCTGAATTGCATTAATTCTCAAGAAACAGATGAGTCAGAAAAGGACAAATGTTAATTGCGAGGAAAGGGCAAATCTAGCATCTTTCTCATCATCTTTCATAGTTCATTTCTGATCAGTAGGACATATTAATAGTTCATATTCCTGGATTATTACAGTGATTGCAAAGACTTGAAAAAGAGCTGAATTTCTTAATGGAGCCTCCAGCAGCTATTATGAAGCTGGATTGAGCTTGGTATGCAGAGGCTATCCCCTGTCCCCCCACCCCACTTCCAACCCAATGCTCTGTTGCTAAATTTACAAAAATCAGTGTATTTCTCATCACATTTCAAGACCACCTTAAATGTCACTTCAGTTAAAGAAGATAGTGCTGTGACGGCAGAGACCTGGCTCTAGGTCCCCAGTGATTTAGTAAGCAACCTTGGTCATAATAAATACCAGCCTATGTGTTAGATTTGAAGGGGTCTGAAATTGACAAAGCAATATTTTTCTTGGTTACCAGCACTTGAAACAAATAGACTGTGAAGGGAAATGAATTTTAAAGTTGAACTTTTGAAATAGCATGTAAATCCTTACTTTGACTATGGAGGTAAAACTTTGGCATTTCAACCCACCAAAACATGGGAAGATGAGAACCCTTGGGTGGCTCTTTCTTTGGCAAAATCATAAGGTGGTTTATGTCTTTATTTCCTTCCAAAAGCGAAAAAGTCAGTTTTCCAATTTTCAGCATGAGAAGCAACTCTCACCCCAAGAACTGTGCAGTTTTGCTACTCTGTTCTCCTTCTCAGAGAAAGGAAAACTAGAAATCTTGTGTGTCCTGAGGCTGTGGTTTCCATCCTGGCTGCTCTTCAGCCCTGGAGAACTTCAGAGAGTACAGATGCCAGGGCCTCACACCTAGAAACTAAACTCATTTGGTCCTGGATGGGGCCCAGGTAGACAAACTATTCCAAAGCTCCCACAGGTTGAGAGCCACCAGAGTATTGTTACTTAAAAACACCTCTTCAAATAAGATCATGGAGGGAATGCCAAGGATGAACTCATCCTGCCCCACTCCTACTAAAGATTTCTATAAAACAAGTTATTGCATTTCACTTTTACTTGCCAGCTTCAGGGTAACCAGGATTAGTGTATGGCTCTACCATAGACGAGAAGCTTATAAAAACTGTAACAATGCCAGTGTTAGTTCAATATGGTGCTTCTGTGTTATCATTGCTGGACTGTTCCTAGTTCATGTCCATTGTGGCTGTTTATTATGTTTTGTTATCTCATTAAAATATCCCCTGACCCCAACCCAGTTCTCATCAACTGCCTGGTAGCATCTTGTTCCTTATCTAATCTTTCTGTAGCAGCCTGATAGCATTGAATAATGACAAATGCGTGAGCTTTCAGTTAGACCTTGCTCAAACCTTGACCACACCATTTTGTAACTGAGTGTATCTTAGGAAAGCTACTCAGTCTTGGTATCTTTATCTAAGGAATAGGGATGAAAGTACATCTTCTATTCGTTTTGGTCTTGATGCTACAGTACTCAGCAAATGTTGAGTCTCCAATCTTACTGTTGATCTTATAGTCATTTCTACCTGTTGTTTGTGTCTCCCATATATTGAGAATGCAATATGTGACCCAAAAGATTTCCAGAGTTGGATTTGAATATCAGTAGGAAGACATTATAGAAATAGCAAGACTGTTATTAAGAGTATGGCGTACTGGTCTTCAATCACTCTTGCAGTTCCTACAATGAAGAATGTAACCATGCCACTAAGGACAGTCACAGGATGGGGTGAAAGGGGAAAAACAGAGGCAGAAAGAGCAAGGAGCTGAGGAATCATCTAACAGTCACGTTTGGCCTAAAAATAAGCCCAGAGAAGACCTGGAAAGGACAAGCCACCAGCTGTCCAACAAGGAAGCAGAAATCCTGGCTGGGTTCTGTTTCAAACCACAGAATCTGAATTTAGGGAAGAAAGTATTAAAAACAATAAATTACCCCAAATGGCAAATTTAAGATTCAACAGTCACAAACTGTAATAACTTGGGCACTTGTAAAAGAAATATTCCAGATGGCGAAGTGGAAGGATGAATTATAGAAAAGGAAGTGACTAAAATTCTGCACCAGACTTCGAAGCCACGCGAAGAGAATATTTGCCCAAGGGATCAAGCTGGGGGAAGCTCCTTGTTTCTAAGACATAAAAATAGGGTGTCACTCAGTCAGGATCAGCAAGCCCTACCGGGTTTTCTGTTACCTAATTCCATTTGTCTTCTAAGAGATTCTGCAACAAATGGAGCAGTGGCCTCAGGAGGCATCTGAGTGACTGCTTAGAATTTCTAGGACTTGGCCTCACTACGGAGTCCAGGGTTCTATGGGTCCAGGTATGATTAGGTGGTTCCTCATCCCCTTCATCTTCTGCCTTTATTCATGAGTTCAGTCCTGGAGTCAGAGGTCGAACCTAAACAGCTGGGCCAAAGGCAGTTTCATGATCTTGGCTACATCCTTCTCGAAGGGTTTCTCAAGCTATGCTCCTCAGACCAACAGCCCTCATCGTCATTTAGGAGATAATAGAAAATACAGCACAGTGAATTTACCAAGTCAGTGTGCCTATGCACACGAGGGTGTGTTCTACACACATAAATGTTTAAGAAGCCATGTTTTAGCAGTTGTTCAAAGTAAGAGACACAGTCTCCTAACCATCCTGTGTCTGTGAAGAAGGGTGCTGACATTGAGGTTATGTAAATGTTTCAACAATGCTGCAAATCAAGGAGGCTGCAAGTGTCCTAGTAGCTCTGTCAAGAACTTGACCTCGTTTCTGCTAATACAGTCCATTTGGTGTAAGTGGATCCACACACAAAGGACCTTTAATGCTCAGTCTCAGGTTTGATTACTCCATCCTGTCGTCCCCCCTTCTCTCATGGAGCAGTGTGCACTAAGTAGGCAAATGTTACAGAATGGAAGAAGGTTGCACAAAGCCCTCTGTGATTTTCCTATTATACGGAAACACTGCCCCATCAATATGTGCGTGTGTGTAATTTCCTTACTGTGACCTTACACAGCCATTCATGGTCTGGTGCCTGATGACACTTTAGGTTTTATTTCTTCCCCTCTCTTCTGGCCTTCGTTCTTCCCAAACACATTAGGCATTGAACATTCCCAGCTCTGACCATTTCAGTCATTGTTTTCTCCTCTGGAATGTTCTTTCTTTCTGCATATCTTAGCAATAATTCTTCATCATTAAGGTCTCGGCACACATGAAATATTAGAAGGATCAACTCCGATACACTACCTCCAACCATCCCAGGTGTACCATGGTATCCTGTGTGACTTTCTTCGTTGCATTTAATGTCACCAAATTCCCTCTCCTACCAAATATAATGTAGATTTTATAAGAGCAGGGAACAAGTTTCTTTTATTGACTGCTCATGTTAAATGCCTGGAACAGTCCTGACAGAATATATATTCTCTAGATGGTTACTGAATTTGAATTAATGACAGGGGTAGGGTAGAACTATTGACTTTTGGATTATCCTTGCTTTTCTGCTCTAACTACTCTGCTCTCAATTACAGATAACACAGAAAGACTCAGATGGCGGAGCCTGAGTTACATGTACCTTAGGTCAGGCCTGTAAGATTGAGAAGGCCACACGGTGATGACCTAATAATTGTGTGGTATTTCAATCCAAGACAGTTCTGTAAGCTTTTACTGACTCCAGGGCCATGTAGAGGACCCTGTGAGATTTAAGGAAGAACAACCCTCCACACTTTCTGATGCTCAGGGCCAACAAATCACTGTCATGCAATGTGAAAAGCAAGTTAAAGTTACAGGTGTACAAAGCAAGGACATGAGTTAACTCTACATGGGGAAGGTTAGAGTTATTTTCCCCAAAGTAGTGAAGCCTGTTTGGATTTAAAGCACGAACAGGAGTTGGCCTGTAAAGGTATCCTAGGGAGGCAACATGGCCCACACGAAGGTGTAGAAGCAAGAAAGAGCCTGGGGAGCTACACATAGTTTGGTAATGCCATAATAAAAATGTACAGTTTGAGCTGGCAGAAGGTTTGTAATAACATATCTCCTTGAGGTGCTAGACCTACTTTATGTTTGAGGTCAGATACAAATAGCTCATACTCTTTTCAAAGCAAAAGAGACAACAATGAACTTAGCTAAAAGTGTGCTGCACACTTCAGCCCTCCTCTGTGTGCCCTCTGGGCACCATGAGCACTAGGGCTCGCTGACTCTGAAGCCCCCCACATGTTGGACCCATTAGGCACTCTATGCTCTGCTGTCTGAGTCATCTCCCACTCTGCCAATCATGATGAACCCAGAGGAATTCCCTAGTAATTGAATTTGAGATGACTCATCCTGAACAAGGGATTTGAAACTTGAAAACCTTAGCAACAATGTCTTGGCAATAAGACTCTGGGTTCAAATTAGCCAGGTCGTGATCTGGGGTATCAGAGGGGTTAAGGGGATCTAGAAGGAAAGAAATGGGAGGCAGAAATGCTAGGCTTTCCCGGGGAGTTTAGAAGGACAACAACATCCTCCGAATGTCACTGCTTGGTAATCAAGAGCTAAAAAGTGATGCTTGGACATGTTTTGTTTCACACATAATTTTGCTAGTGATATTTGATGCAATGGTTGAAACATAAAGAGGGTTTGTATTAAATTCTGGATTTCTAGATTTTGATAGAGATTGGAAAGATCTGGTAATAACCCATGGTAGTGAAGAATAGGTGTCCTCAAGGTAGGCTGTTCTCCAGAGTTTCTACACACTAAATTGTACGTACTCGTGTCTGTTCACATACACCCAGAAAAATTCACTGGTTTATTGTATTTTTTTGGCTTCCAAAGGTATTTATGTTTGCAGTTCCTGTTTCAAAGTCATTAATGACGGTACAATAATGAGGACATTTTTTCAGTAACAGAGGAATGGGCCTCAAAATATTATCTCTGAAAAGATTTATCTGCTTCATGCTCAGTAATTCGTCAGAAAATAATGCAATAAAAGGACATGAAAATTGCCAATCCCCACTCCTTTTTCTTTCTGGTAGAATTCTTAGTACACTAAGTTGGAGCTAGGGTTGTAGTTAGTGTTTTACTTACATTTCTTATCAAAATTGCACCATGGTATGTATTTAATAGATGCTTACTCTCTGCATAATGACCAAAATAGTATTACTTCGCTTGTCTAAGTATTCTGTAACTGGTACCCTTTCTCATGACATCCGGAACCCAAGATACTGCATGAAGTGTTTCACTCTTTTCTTTGCCTATTCTTGTTTTAACGCTCTCCCGTATTCCTTGTGTCCTCAGCTGCCTCCTCTCCAACAAGCATTTTGTAATTTCTCCAGGCAAGGAATACTAGCCTTCTCTTCTTTTTCTTAAACCAATGTCTTCTCTATGTGTATTATTATTATATAACTTCCCAAACAACATCTTTACTTCCTTTACTAGAAAACTAATATGTTTTATAAAATGACTATATACATTGTGTCTGGAACACAGTGAAAATAATCATTGCAAGCACTTATAGAAGGCTTACTCTAGGATAGAAACAATTTAAAACGCTTTGAATATGTCAATTTATTTAATTGTTACAACATCGTTATAATACAGTAGGTCCCAATGAAGAAGCTGAGGCACCAAGGTCACTTGCTGAAGATCACACAGCTAATAAGGCTCCAAACTCAGGAAGCTACTCCAAGGGCCTCAGTCTCTAACAAGTATGTATCATTGGCATTATTTGGAAGTGAGATGTATAGCAGCAGTGGCATTGTCTCTGCTACTGTATATTATTTTTAGTCACAGCCGCATTGGGTCTTACTTACTTATAAATCATGATTGGAGCAGCAGAAGAGAAAGGTGGGAGAGTGAAACTTCAAATTGTATAAAGTCTTGAAGGTGAAATTGACCCTCTCTTATTCCTTTTCCCTTAGTAAGGCAGGAGAATCTTAAGGGAAAGAACTATTTTGAAAAACAGTTCTATCAGCAGATCCTTTTTGAGAGGCCCCTGCCTTCCAGAAGTACCATACAACAGCATAGACGTGAAACACACCAAAGGCCAAGCAGCCTGAGCTATCACAACACAAGCAGCCTTAGATTCTCAGTGCATCATTTTCGAATAGTATCAACTTTAAGACCAACGTGGTTGTGCAATTTTCGTATGGATTTGCTTACTTTTGTCCTTAGTTTCCACACACATAAAATGAAAGATTCAAAACAACCATAAATGGCAAATAGGCTTGTTTTTATAGGTCATACCCCATTGACTAGTTGGACTCGCCCAGAGCTCTGTAAGTTGTAAGAAGTGTTTGGCCAGCAGCATTCGCCAGTGGAGAGAAGGGTGATGAGCTTGGTTGCCTCCCTGAGTTAGATAATTTTCTGACAAAATTTTATGTGAAAATAGCCGAAGTGATAGAAGAAGATAACAAAGCAAGAGATGCGAATGAAACTTTTTAAAAAATAGCAAAGAAACGAAGTACAATAGTAGAATTGTCTTTCGTAATGGAGGCAGTAAAGATTAGAATTAATACTGCAGAAAATCAAGGTAGCAATCTGGTAGATAAAAATAAAACTAATGCAGAGAAAAGACTGGGTAGGATATGGGGTACGGGGTGAAAGGAGGTAGTGTGACTAATCAAAGGCAACAGAGGAGGGTGATTATGGCAAGGGATTGCTCTGTGTCTCGATACGTGAATCAACATAGGTGGCAAAATTGTACCAACTAGCACACACACACTTGCACACACTGATGCACAAATGAACAAAGCTGGGGAAATCTGAGTTAGATGGGTGGATTACAAAAATGGGAATATTTGGTTACAAAGCTGTACTATATTTCTGAAGATACTGACGTGGGAGAAAACTGTGATATGGCAGTGAGATCTGTCTTTATTATTTCTTACAACTACATGTAAATCCTCAATGATTGCAAATAAAAGGTTCAATTAACACAAAAGAACAAAGCTGTAAAACCTCAATGGGAGAGTCAGTGACAAGAGAATAGGCATTCAAATCAGTGGGAAATAGTGTTATTAAATAGATTGGAAGCAACAGCAAAGGTAAAAATAGATTAAAATGTTTCCGTACTAAAAAGAAGATTGCTGATGGTCACAGGCTGAGAAGATTCACCGAAGGTTGGGCATACTGAAAGAAATAGACTCCTAAGGACATTGTGTCAAAGTTCTAATTTATTACAATTGCTGTAAACAATAGCAGCCTGATGAAACAGCCAGGAAAGAAGCACCTGAGGGCCACAGTGGAGGCTCATGGGCCACTGGCCCTGCTGGACCCCTTTCTTTCTGCCATTTGTTTTAGGAGAACCTTTCTCTTTTCCAACCACAGTCCGGTGACAACCTGAAAACGGTACTGAATCACAGCTATTCACAGCAACATCTGTACTGTGAGGGACACTAGACAAGTGCCCTGGTTAGGATCTGTAGTATCCCCCAGAACCTCATGTATTTTAATGTTATGGATTGTCTATGGAGCCATGTAATGTTGGTGGATTGGGGTCTGGCCTGGAGGGGTGGATTGCAGTTGTTGGGATTAGGGGCGTGTGAGTTAAGACTAAAGGCAAGTGACTTAAGACTAAAGGCATGTGAGTTAAGACTAAAGGTGTGTAGTGGCCACACCTTCGATACCCAGATGCAGGAGAGACTAAGACTGGGACTTGGACTAGTCTCAATTAGTCTCACTTGCCTCCCTGTGTGTGATGTCCTGAGAAGCTGCCTCCACCTCTGCCTCTGCCATGTACTTCAATTGCTGCCGCCCGCCCCTGAACGGACTGTGACCATCTGAAACTGTAAGCTAAAATAAACCTTTCCTTTCCTAAGTTTGTGCGTGTCAGGTATTGAGTCACAGCAACGAAAACATAATTAAGACAACAAGTTTTCCCACCATTCTGCATGATTCCTTGCCATTTATATTTCTCAAGAAAAGAGAAGTGATCTTTACAGTTTTTATTTAAGTGTGAATTTGGGTACAAGACAAGTTCAATTGTCTCTACATGGCACTCAGAGCCATTTTTAAATCTTAATATAGTGTGCATTCAGTCAATGGGCAGGTATAGTCAAATGGCAGATCAAGGCCATTGAAATACACAAAAATATAAGTCGAATATGACCCTTGCCCAAAAAAGCTTTTAAGAGATGAGCACATGATCCTAAAAACAAAAGGTGTCATTTATGAAGTATTATCTGTAGTCCAGACACGGCACATATGCTCTGTTTTTAAATGATCCCAATAATTCCAACAGAGTTAGGAACAGTTTACTTTATAATCACATGACCCAATGGCTGTTCTCATTGTCCACCATTTTTTAAAATATAGGTCAAACTATACTACAGCCACCATGAGGACTTCTTTAGACATGAACATATTCATAATTCATTCACTCAATGAATATTTACTGGCATCATCTATGTACTGTATTCTGTGTTAGGTCTTGTGATGTAATAATGAGAAAGCCAGATAGGAGATTCTTGTTAATAGGGGAAACTAATACTAATTAGACAACCAAGTGCTTGGAGGGTTAAGCATGTCCATGGCAAGGATTACCAAAGGAAATAGACATTTAACATGTTGTTTTGAGACCATGAAAGGACTAGATCTGACTTTTCAGGGAATTAGAAATTGTTTCTCCAAGGAAATGACTGTTAATGGAAAGAAGGCATTTCACGAGCAAAGAAAACATGAGCAAAACGGCCACTGTGAGAAGCAGCATGGTAATCACGAGGGACTGAAAGAGGAGCACTGAGGAGAAAGCAAAGAATTATGGGAAAGTCTGAGGATGGACGCTGAGGGAAGGCAGGACACACCAAGTCTCAAGGCCCCAAAGGGAAGCATACCTCAACTGAAAACCAGAGGGAATCTTTAGGGAGGGTTCAGAAAAAAACTGTTAGTGGCAAGGCAAGTTTCCAAATTTTGATCAATTCTTTGTAGTTAAGTTGTTGATGTGAATTTAATTACATCTATCTGATACCAGTTATTGTGATATCAATTACTTTCCTAAATAGATGGGATATTCTTTGAATATGAACACATTTTTAAACCAAACTACGTTGAATGTAAGATCCTCATGTATGTATGCTAGTTATTATATTTCACTATAAAAAAAGAAAATGATGCCAAGTGACCTGTAATGGGTGGTAAGTGGCATTTCTATTCCAGAGCCTTGAAAATGTGAAATAATGTGCTTCTTCACTTGATGGAATATTATACTTCCTTTTATTTCATTATACTCTCTACTATAGTACTTTGCATCATAAATGGCACGAGGAGAATGCTATGCTTCAAATTAAAAGGTTGAGTTTAACCCTGGCTCTGCTGTGTTTTTAGAGAATAAAAACTTAATCTTTTTTGTGCTAAGTCCTACCCCTTTGTAAAATGATCACATGAGCCCCAAGAGTCCTCTCTGCTTCGTCTCTTCTTTCATAACCACTCTCATCAGTAGCTGAGGGAGCCTTTTACCAGATAGAAGGTACCAGGGAATGTGCCTGGAAGGCACTCAGTTCTAAATTAGAAACAGAAAAATGAAGAATTAAGAAAAATTAACTGGGCAAGGAAAGTTTCTGTAGGCTCAGTGCTGACCAGAGAATGAGAATGAAGCATGCGCAATCTTATGGGTTGAAGGGTATCCCTCCAAGAGGTATTAGAGTCTTAAAATTCAGTACTTATGTGAGCTTGTTTACAGACTAGGTCTTTAGTTGGACATTTGCTTATATTCCCATCTAGTTGGGATGCTGGAACAGGAGGATTGCTTGAGTGCAGAGATTTGAAGCTTGTCTAGATAATACAGAGAGACTCTTTCTCCCAAAGAAAACAAAACCACACCCCCTCAAAAAAGAAACAGAGAAAGAAAAATAGTATGTTTTAGATGACCAAGATAAGAGGAGATGATTAGAGCTACCTATTTTATATGATTAAAACTTTTATCAAGAAAAAAGAAATCATGGACAGAGTCAGAAATATGCAGCGGGAATAAATAAGTTCCTGATGGAAGGAGACACCATTGAGGTATGGAGCTTGGAATCTCTATTACTTTGCTGTCCTGATTTCCCATGTCAGAGAATGAGAATGGATTTGTCAATAGTTTTATGGCAGTCGGCTCCATCAGGAACCTGAACCAGCCCTTAATATTGGGGAGAAATTATGGAAATGCAGTTTTAACACTGCATGTCACCTGAGAAATTTTTCTTGTCTTTGTTTTCACTTTTATGAATACAGAATTTGATGACTTACTGGGCAAAACACCTGCCCATGGACACACACCTACAGACAAAGCTTTGCACTAAACCCGCATCTCTAGGCTCCTGCAAAGACAGCACTGCTCTGTTCCTTGTACCAGAGGTTCTCAAAGCTGAGCAAGCAACAGAATTACCACAGCAGGCTGTGAAAAGCCAGGTTAGGCCTCATCCAATGATCTGTAAAGGATTTAAGGTTTGCGTTGAGGTTTGAGAATTTTCATTTTCATGTTCTCATACTGTCCCTCTGAGAAACAAATTCTGAAAACCACTGTCTTTATACCCAGCAGATGCTGCTGCAGTATCAGGTGAGCAGGCTTCTGACACTGTCCATTGAGTGAGAATGGATTGTGACTTAACACAATGGCTCTTATCCATGGTTGTACATTGGAAACAGCCCGGGAGACTTAAAACACCACTGAGTCTGATTTAATTGGTCTGAGGGGCAGGCTGGGCCTGGTGTGTTTTACAGGCTCCTGAGGTGATTTTGATGTGCAATCAGGGCTGAGAACCATTTTCTTAACATTTCCAACTCTGTGAATAAATTTATAAACTCTTCGTCTTCACTTTTCTCCTCTGTATAATGAGATCGTAATGGTGCTTATTATGGTTTTGGTCAACTCATTAAATGAGTTAATAAATTTAAACATTTAGAAATGTGCCCAGCGTCCAGTAAATGTTCCTAAGTGTTGGCCGCTCTTGGCATCATTTCACTGTAGTTAGTTTCTCCCTTTCTCTTTTTCATGTTCTTTTCTTCTGTATTGTCTCAGTTACTTTTTCGTTGCTGCGACTCAATACCTGACACGCACAAGTTTAGGAAAGGAAAGTTTATTTTAGCTTACAGTTTCAGATGGTCACAGTCCATTCAGGGGCGGGCGGCAGCAATTGAAGTACATGGCAGAGGCAGAGAGGTGGAGGCAGCTTCTCAGGACATCACACACAGGCAGGCAAGTGAGACTAATCGAGACTAGTCCAAGTCCCAGTCTTAGTCTCTCCTGCATCCGGGTATCAAAGGTGTGGCCACTACACACTCTTAGTCTTAACTCACTTGCCTTTAGTCTTAACTCACAAGCCCCTAATCCCAATAACTGCAATCCACCCCTCCAGGCCAGACCCCAATCCACCAACATTACATGGCTCCATAGACAATCCATAACACTAAAATACATGAGACTTTTGGGGGACACTCCAGATCCTAACCACAGCCTGTATGTTCTCTTAATATGGACTCTTTTACCTGTGGGAAAGATTTTAGATCTGTTCTACAGGGCAACATGAAAGCCACCACATTAGTGGGGCATTCAGGTCCCCTTCGGTGTGTTCATTAATCTTCCTCTCTTCCTCATCCCACTAGAGGCTGCTCTGGTTTTCAGTCAGTGGAAAGAACACTGTTTTGGAATGACAGATACGGATTCTTCCTTAAGATCTAAATTTCAAAGCTCTTTTGTTGAAAATAAATTGACCATAAGGATGTTTTATTCCAAGATTCTTGTTCTATTCCTTTGAGTTACGCATCTATCCTATGCTGGGAACACATTTTCTTGATTAGTGTGGCCTTATTGTAAGATTTAAAATAAAAAAGTGTGAGTCCTCCAACATTCTTCTCTTTCAAGATTGTTTTGACCATTCTTGTTCCTTTATTCTCCCATGAGTTTTAGCCTCAGCTTGGCGAGGATTTTAACAGTCATTGCATTAAATCTGTGGATCAATTTGGGCGATCAGCAAACACATTTCCCTAATTATCTCATAACTTACGTGAAGGCCTATCAGAATCTAAAAATCTATAAGGAAGTATGTGACTTCACTTTCTCGTCTCTCCCCAGTTTGTTGCCATTTCTCACCACTTCTTTAGCTCTTTAATTGCCATATGTTGCTGCCTCATGCTACCTGTGTTTATATTTCTGCAGTAAAAAAAAAAAAAATCTTATTGTGCATAGATATTTGAGTCTTGAGTTGCCTCACCATGATTTAATAAGTTTAGTTTGGCCCAATTATGTGTGACTATGAGGATGGCAGGTCAGGGTCTCATTGTACAATGTCTACTTTTGAGTCAGATAAGAAAGAGTTCTTAGAGAAAAACATCTGAGTTTTTTAGATAGATGTGACCAAACATTTCGTATGGTATCTGCTCCTCCATTTGACCCAAGGCTTCAGACTACCATTTTTATACATTGATGACTGTCCTTTGCACTTCTCAAATCAGATTTAGACTCTTAAATAAAACGGAGAACCAGAAGTAACCCCCTGAGAAATGCCAAATCTCAACATATCCAAGACTGAACTGACAGTCCTGCCCTAGAATTTTGATGCTCGCTCTTTATGGCCGACCCTGGCAAAGGAAATCTTAATAAAGTGAATTGATCGAACAAGGTGAGAATTGCCTTAGAGTCTTTTGGGCACTATACCCCCCTCTGTCCATCTCATCCATTTTGTCATCAGGCCACTAATTCAACTCCCTTTTATCACTTGTCTTTTGTTTCCTTTGCCACATTTTCACTACTTAGTAAACAGTTCTTCCAGTCTTCATTACTGCCACAACTGCCTACCTCTTTCGTGGAGTTCCAGAGTAGACTTCTCACCAGAGCGCTTTTTCTAAAACACAGTCATAATCACCTCACTCGGCCAATTCAAATCTTTCAGTGAGTTGAGGCTGTAAGGATTTAGGGTTGTAATTGATATGTGTGTCTTAAGTTCTGCCATTTTTGTAACCCTATGAATATTCAACTCTTTGGTTTACTTATTTTTTGATGTTCTGTTAAGTATAAACCTGCCACTGTGTTTCTCATGGTGGTTGTTTCCTGTTTCCCTATCCAGCAGACTTCTGATAACTCCCTGTAGTGATGGTCTGGTTGTCAGAAACTTCCTTAAGGTTTCTTTGTCATAGAAAGTTTTTATTTCATTGTCAATTTTAAGTGGCATTTTAGCTGAGTACAGGAGTCTTAGTCACAGTTACTGTCTTTTAAGGCTTTGAGGACTTCACTCTGGGCTCTTCTGGCTCTTAGGATTTGTGGTGAAAAGTCTGCTGTTACCCTGACAGGTTTGCCTTGGCATGCCACTTGCTTTTTTTCTCTTACAGCTTTTAGAATTCTCCCTTTGCTTTGTATTTCAATGAGTTTTATTATGATATATCTAAGGGAGTTTCTGTTTTGGTCATAGCTAATGGGTGTATGGAATATCTCCATCACTTGTGTGTCTAATTTGCTTTTTTTGTATGGAATGTTTTGTCTTATGACTTCAGCAAATAGATTTCTTAGACCTTTAGTACTGATTTCCATTTTTGCTTGAATTTCTGCTATTTTGAGATTAAGTTTCTTTGACTCTTCCATAATCTGTAGCATTCCATTTGCTTGTTGACATTTAATTATTTAGTGGTTTTTAACAGTTGTTTCATCCTTACATTCTTGTCCTCTAAATCCAAAATTCTCTCCTCATTTTGTCTTTCTGTTCCCTCTGCTTTCCACGGAGGTTTCCATCTCTTGATACTCTTCTTTCATTTTTTCATACTTTTGGAATTTGTTAGTGAACTTGCCTTTCACGTCCTGTATTGATTTCTGTAGTTCTGCTGGTTTTGCATTTATTTCTTCCTTCAGTTCTTTGGTTAAATCTTTTTTTTTTTTTTGAATTCTTCAAGTATTTTGTGTAAAGTACTATCTGAGTCTGTTTTTTATCCTTTAAGCATTTTGTGTAGTTTGTTGTCTGTCTTGAACTCTTCCAGTTGGGTAACTCTCGTTGTTTTGAAGTTGAGGAACTTTGGATCTTCTTCTGGTTCTACGCGAGTCTCCCTTGGCGGGCTGGGGGGTTTCTGTGGCATCTTGCCCCCATGTTTTTTTCATCTTGCTGTTGACTGTTCTTTTGGCTTTCTGTGGTTACTCTTTGAGCAATCTCTATTTTTTGATAGTGAAGCTTGTTGTTCCAGGGCTGTGTATTATGCTGTCTGTGGCACTGAGGTGGGGCTCCTTGTCACAGGACAACTAGCTTGCTCTTTCCTGCTTGATATTTGCTATTAGGTCTGTTTTGGACAGGATTTTCTGCTATTGAAGCTGCCAGGCTTGGCACTGTCTCACTGTCCGGCAGGTCACACAGAGAGGGAATGCTTTTGGGTGCCTCCGGTGATGAGTGGTGATTAGGCCCACCCATGTGGGTTCTGAGGTACAGGCAGGGGACTGGGCACAGCTATGGGGATGCCCTAGGTGTGGACCAGTTACAGGTGCCAAGCAGGCCCTGGTGTATCAGCTACAAGGTGAGGGTGTGGCCACCTGGGTGCCCTTGTGATGCAGCTGTGAAAAGTATAGAGTATGTCCAGTTGCATGGGCTCCAAGGTGTGGGTGAGGGGTCTGGGTGCAGAATTCTGAATGCCTGTGGCACACAGCAGCTATGGATAGCGGTTAGGCCCAGCTGTGAGGACTCTGAGGTACAGGTCGGGGTCTGGGTGTAATGTCTATCTGATTTCAATTATTGATAGTTAACAGTTCTACTTATATGGGGTACTGGAGTAGGTGGAGAGCAAACTATAATTAGAGGTTAGGGTTAGGTATCAACAAAAAAAGCAGGAGAGTACTTATAAGGTCGTGGACAAACTGCAGTACTCCTACCCAAGACTGAAATTAACAGGGAAGAGAACTGTAAGCAAGATTCAGAAGATTGCAGAGAGTTAACAGTGAAATGCAGACAGAGTCTCTTCCATATCTATAGAATGCTTTAGAGTATAAGGTTCAGAGAGTTAATAAGGACAGGGAGGGATGTAGCAACTAACTGATATATAGAGAGAAGGCGTTGGAAGGAAAGGAGAAGAAAGGGAAAATAAAAAAGAAAGGAGAAATATGAAAACAAAGAGAAACACTAAAAAAGTTTGCCAAGGGACTTCTGGTCAAGTTGGTGGCAGAGTAGGAGCCCTAGAACAGCTATTCTCAAATAAATAAAAAAGTATAAATGGAATCTATAACAATCAAAGGAGTAGAGGTAAAAACAAAGCTAGGCAATCATGGGCAGGAGAAGCCCCATGTGGGGCCCTCAAACCCACCCACATGGCAGTGTGAGCCTGGGTAGGTGACCTAAAGACAAGCAGCAGCAGCCCCCACCACACCCCCAGGCCAGAGAGGGGTCAGGGATCAGAGGCCCATGATTGGCACAAAGCCACAGAGGTGAGCAAACTGCAAAGAACCTAACCTGCATAACCCCGGTAACAGAGTAACAGTGGACCACGAAGAGCCCACAGAAGATCACAAAGAGCCCCCCAAGCAGGTGGCAAAAGGTACCAGCACTGACAGGGAGGGAGCTGGGACCATGAGGAGAGTCCGGCGAGCATCACACATCCGCTATGCCCTACTGGGACGGGGACTGTGAGAGGAGTACACCCTGCTCCCCGGGACTGCAAGGGGATCTTTAGAAGCAGCACATCCCCAACCGTGCCCTGCTGGGATGGCAGAACTGCAAGAAGTGTGCGTCCAGCCCCACCGAGACTGCAAGGAGCGCTCAGGAGACAGAGCACCCATAAGTGTGCCCTGCCAGGTTGGCTCGGCCCTGGGACCCAAAAGAAGTGGGAGAGGAACATGCTAGGAAAGGAGCCAACCAGCAGACACTCAACTGTGCCCCACCCCACCCAGACCACGAGAGAAACACCAAAAGGGAGAGAATGAAAGAAGCCCCAGGAGGAGATCTATGCGCTGATTATACCAGGCAGCAGCGTCTGAAACCAGCTGCACATCAACTCGTAGGGGAGCAACTGATTTTTTTCTATCAGTCTTTTGAATTTTTATTTTGCTCAGTTACGTTGCTTCATAGTTTCATGTTACAGGATTGTGTGCTGCTAGTGGATCAATTGGTCAATTTGTACTTTGGCTTTTCTTTTGTCTGTTGGATTTCATTTTTTATGTTTTATTATCTCTTTTCTTCTCCTGTTCTCCTCCTCTTTTTCCTCTTGCTTTATACTATAGGCCTTTGATTTTTTGCAAGCACCTAAACAAGCTCCCTGATTTTAGCTATACTTTCATATTAATTTTTTTCTTTTCACTTTTCCCCCCTTCTCTTTGTGTTTTTCTTCTGTCCCTTCTTCTCCCCAACCCTCCCACCCTCTAAGTCTCAGCACTGTCACTCACAGGGCTTTTCTGTCTTTGTCAGCTCTGGGCTGAGGTAAAGAGTATCTCCAGGCTTTCCTCTATTATACAAACACTTATCTATTTCTCAAGTCCCTAAAATTAATTAATAATACTAATCTGCTCCGTCCCGGCTCCAGCTCCTCTAGTATTTGAATTGATAAGTATCAATAATTCTCATCTATATAGAAATACAAATAGAGACAATTATCTGTAAACTATTTGGCTAGTAACAGATTCTTACAGTTTTGTGCATGCATTTCTACCAATAAGATAGTGGCACCATGAACAAATTCCTTTTATAGGTCATCACAATAGTACATAGAAATCACCATGAGTAGTTTGGATGGTAATCAGTATGCTAAGTGGGGACTGGGTGTATATATTAATACTGTATAATTATAATGATGGCAGAACATACCAAATAGATAACTAGTAGGTAACTAAAATAAATAAAAGTAGTATAATAGGCAGACATAAAATAATATAGGAGATTATTACTTTACGATCTGTGTCATACTATTAATATCACTAGTACAATCCAATACGTCAACACTAGGTTTAATTAGATGAATGCACATTGCATCCATTACTGTTGTGAGGATAATATATACAATGTTACTAGACTCTGCTAATTAGTTTTTAACCTTTACTCAAATTGTAGATGCTAACATTGTTGATAACCTTCAGCCTCAAGTTACATTAACAAATACTCTATCAAACAGAGAATGGTTACAGCAGCTGATGGATGACTTTAAGAAAAACAACATCAGAATTATGGGAGGGCAGGAGAAAGCTGAAGACAAAACAAAAGGCTTAAAGATCATATTCAATGAAATTATAGAAGAAAAATTTTCCAATTCTAAGGAATGAAATGAATATTAAGCTACTGCAGGCATATAGAACACCAAACAACTTTGATCAGAAGAGAACCACATCACGACACATCATAATTAAAATACTAGAGACCCAACACAAAGAGAGAATATTAAAAGCTGCAAGAGAAAAAACAGAGGGTGACTTACAAAGATAAGCCTATCAGGATAACTGCAGATTTCTCAACTCATACCCTAAAAGGCATGGGGCAACATCATCCAAGCACTAAGAGAACATAAATGCCAACCCAGACTGCTATATTTAGTGAAATTATCTTTTAAATTAGAGGGCGAAATTAAAACTTTCCATGATGTACAAAGCCTGAAGAAATTTGCTGTCAATAGAGCAGCATTGCAGAGAATATTTAAAGGAAACTTAGAAAACAAAAGGCAGGCTGATGATACCAAAGACCCCCGTGAAAAAGAAACAACAGATATAGAAGAATGAGCTGACAAAAGAGTAATTTAAGTAAATAAACTAAAAAGTAGAACAATGGCAGGACATACCAAATAGACCTCAATAATTACTCTAAATATGAATGGCTTCAAATCACCTACCAGAAGACATAAACTGGCTAACTGGATCAAAACCAAAAAATCACAATTTGCTGTTTACAAGAGATACATTTTACCCACAAGGAAACTTATAGACTAAAAATAAAAGGATCCAATTTAATATTTCATGCAACAAGACCCAGGAAACAAGCAAGGGTAGCTATATATATATATATATATATATATATATATATATATATATATATATATATTTCTCTGACAGCAGCATCAACAGTTTTTATTAAACTATAATTAAATATGTATACATTGTCACTATAACATAGAAATAATAGACATAGTGCACTTAGCACCACAAATGGCCAAAGGCTTAGTAAATGCTAATTAGTAATATTGTTATAGTTATCTTGGCTTTTCTTTTTTCCCCCAATTTTATTGATATGTATAAGTGCAAAACTTAAGGTTTATGTTGTTTTTGGGCATTCTGTGCACATACATGTCTAGTCAAAGTAACAAGACCTTCTCTGTTTCCCGTTCGATACACCCCCTACTCACTCCCACAACCCACCCCCTGCTCTTTGTTCCCTTTATTTTTCCCTTTAAGTTCCATGAGATAATTGTGATCTGGGATCTGGGTTTCTCATATCAGAGAGACCATTTGATATTTCACCTTCTTGGATCAAAGGGGATATTTATTTCCAATCTTTTGAGAAACCTCCATACTGCTTTCCATAGCAGTTATACCAATTTACATTCCCACCAGCAGTGCAGGAGGGTTCCTTTCTCCCCACAGCCTTGCCAGCACTCATAGCTGTATTAATCTCTGACTCACCAGATTTCAAAACAAAACAGATGAGGAAAGACAAAGATGGTGACTATATACTGGTTAAGGGAACAATAAAACAGAAAGAATTCACTATCATCAATATATATATATATTCCCAGCTATGGAGCATCCAATTATGTAAACTAAAAATTATTAGATCTGAAAGGACATACAATTATAGTAGGGGACTTTAATACTTCACTATCACAAATAGACAGATAAACTAGACAGAAGATACACAAAGATATACAACAGTTAAATGACACTACAGAAAACTTAGACCTAACAGATTTTTTCAGAGTTTTCCACCCAACATCAACAGAATATATGTTCTTCTCAGTAGCACATTTTCTAAAATAGACCATATATTAAGTTATAAGTCATGCTTAATAAACACAAAGGAATAAAAATAATTCCTTGTATACTTTCAGATCCTAGTGGAATAAAACTTGAACTTAACAGCAAAAGAAAGAGAAGACATGAAGACTAAACAGCTTACTACTGACCAAACAATGGATCACAGAAGAAATCAGAAAAGAAATTAAAAACTTCATAGACTTAAATGATGAAGGAAGTATATTATATCAGAATCTATGGGACACAATGAAAGCAGTAGTTACAGGGAAATTAATAGCCATAAATGCACACATCATAAGAACAGAACAGTCACAAATAAACATGTTAATAATGTACCTTAAGGTCTTAGAGAAGCACGAAAAGTCTAAGCCAAAACGCAGTAGAAGAAAAGAAACTAGAAACAACAGATCTGAAATTAATGAAATTAAAATATAAAAGACAATTTAAAATATTAATGAGTCAAACCACTGGTTCTTTGAAAGAATAAACAAGATTGATGAATCTCTAAGCTAATTAAAAGAAGGAAAGAAAAAGCACGGATTAGTGCATTTAGAAATAAAAGGGTGAAATTACAGCAAACTCTTCAGAAATTCATAATATTATGAGAAGTATTCTTGAACACCTAAATTCTAACAAGTTAGAGAATTGGGAAGAAATGGATGACTTCCTAGACACATACAAAGTAAAAAAATTGAATAGAAAAGAACTAAAAATCTTGAACAATCCCATTACACAAACAGAAATTGAAGCAGTAAGAAAAGCTCTAGTGTTTCAGGGAAGAACTAACTCCAATTCTTCTCAAACTGTTCCACGAAGTTGAACGAGAAGGAATACTACTCAAACTCATTTCTGAAGGCTAGCATAACCCTAGTCACAAAAACATGACAATGAATTAACCAGGAAGAAAAATTATAGACCAATATATTTAATGAATATAGATGTAAAAATTCTCAGTAAGATTCTGGCAAATAGAACCCAGCAAGTACTCAGAAAGCTCTTACATCATAATCAAGTGGGCTTATGCAAGGCTGGTTCAACATATATAAATCAAACAATGTAATACATCATATCAACAAAAGCAAAAACAAAAACCACATAACCATTTCAATTGATGCAGAAAAAGCCCTTGATAAAATTCAACACCCTCTCATGATAAAAAGTCTGCGAAGAATAGGGATAGAAGGACTTTATCTCAAACTCATAGAAGCCATATATGCCAAACCTACTGCAACTATCATTGTAAATGGAGAAAATTTGAAAGTGTGTTCTCTTAAATTAGGAACCCGACAAGCCTGTCCACTCTTATTCAACATAGTCCTTGAAACATTTGCTGTAGCAATCAGGCAGGAAAGTGAAATGAGGAAAATATACATCAGAAAGTAGGAACTCAAACTACCCTTATTTGTAGATGATATCATTATTTACATAGAAGAACCCAAAAACTCCACTTTGAAACTCTTGGAAATCGTAAACAAATTCAGACAAATTGCAGGCTATTAAATAAGTACAAAAAACAATAGTTTTTTTACACCAACAATGAACTCACTGGTAAAGAGGTAAAAAGAATAATCCCATTCTCAATAACCCAGCAAAAAATTCAATACCCAGAGTACACCTAACCAAGGAAGTGAAGGACCTATATAAAGAAAATTACATTACACTGAGGAAAGAAGTTGTAAACAACATCAGAAAATAGAAAGACATCCCCTGTTCTTCAATAGGCAGAATCAATATAGTCAAAATGAATATACTGCAAAGCTGATACACAGATTCAATGTAATTCCTATCAAAATATCAACAGTTCTTTTCACAGAACTTGAAAAAGTAATCCTTAAATTCATCTGGAACCAAAGGAGACCTAAAATAGCCAAAGCACTCTTGAGTAACAAGACTGAGGCAGGAAGCATTATGATTCCAAACATCAAGTTATACTATAAAGCAATAGTTGTAACAACTATATGGTACTGGCACAAAAACAGACAGGTAGAACAATAGTACAGAGTTGAGGATGCAGAAATGAACCCAAATACCCTCAGTTACCTAATCTTCAATGACGGAGCCAAAAGCATACATTGACAAAAGGACAGCCTCTTCAACAAATGGTGCTATAAAAATTGGACATCCACATGCAAAAGAATGAATATAGTCACACACTTGTCACAGTGTGCCCAAATTAAATCAAAGTGGATCAAAGACCTAGATAGTAAAACTGAAACACCAATCCTCCTGGTAGATGAATTAGGCAAATATGTAACAGACATAGGTATAGTGAAGAACTTTCTTAATAAGACACCAAAATCAAAAGAAATAGGCCCCAGATTTAACAAATGTGATTATGTCAAATTAAAATGTTTCCACACAGCAAAGTAAATTACCAATAATGTAAAAAGAGAACCAACAGAATGGGAAAAAAAAATTCACCACCCATACTTCAGACTGGAGGCTCATAACCAGAATATACAGGGAACTGAAGAAAAGTAAGCCCCTCAAAATCGAGTATCTGATTGAAAATGGGTAAAAGAAATGAATAGGCAGTTCTCAGATGAAGAAGTTCAAATGGCAAAAAAAAAAATACATAGAAAGATGTTCAACATCCTTAGCCATAAGAGAAATGCAAACCAAAACATCACTTAGATATCATCTAACTCCAAAGAGAATGGCATGTATCAAGATCACAAACAGTAATCATTGCTAACAAGGCTGTGGGGAAAAAGGAAACCTTTTGCTCTGTTGTTGGAAATGTAGGTTGGTATAACCATTATAAAAAGCAGTAGGGAAGTCTCTTAAAAGAATGGAAATAAATATTCCCTTCGATCTAGTAATACCTCTTTTGGGAATTTTCCCAAAAGAGTTAAAAATAACATATAGCAGAGATATCCATGTTCACAGCAGCACAATTAACAATAATTAAAATGTGGAAGACAGGAAAATAGCTATCAACAGACTAATGGATACATAAATTGTGGTATTTATAAAGAATGAAATACTGCTCATCTATAAAGACAGATAAGTCGAAAAGAAAGAAGAAAAAGAAAAGAAAGAAGAGAAAAAGTGAAAGAAAATGAAAATTATAAGAAAAAAGGAAAAAAGAAAACAAAAATATAAAAAGAAGTAAAAGCAACCTACTAAAGAATAGAAAAAGAAAAAAGGAAAAAAGAGAAAAAATAAAAATATTTAAAAAGAAAAGATAAAAGCTTTAAAAATCAAAATGAAAACAGAAAAGGAGAAAGAAGAAAGTAAAAAGTGAAAAAAGAGAAGAAAAAGAAAAGAAAGCAAAAAGAAATAGAAAACTTGATCAGTTGCAGCAAAAGCAAGGAGTTAAATTTTAAAAAGATAGACAAATCATAAACTAAAATACAACAACACAACTTCTATCAACTCCTTCCAAGGCAGGCAATGGCAGCTGGTGGGGAGACGAGATCTGTGGCAAGTGATGGGAGCGGGCAGTAAGAACTGGGCTTATGTCCACCGCTAGTGATGGCAGTGGGTGGGGGACCCTGGCCCAGATCTGAGCCTAGTGACGGCAGCAGGCTATGGCTGCAGGCAGGAAGCTCCTCAGCAAGAGATGGTGGCAGGTTGTGCGGGAGGAAAGGCTTCAAATCACAGGTGAGCTATGGTAGCGGTGGATGGGGATACCTGGGTTCAGTCTACAATGGGTGAAGGCAGTGCGTGGTGAGACCTGGGCTTAGTCCACAGTGGGTGAAGGCGTCAGGCGGTGAGCCCTGGGCTTAGTCTGAAGTGAGTGCAGACAGCGGGCCTGGAGGCCCCAGCCTATATCCGTGGCAAGCGTTGGCACCGGCCAGAAGATTTGGCTAGGCCTATGTCTGCTGCAAGCTATGACAGTGGGCGGAGATGCCCTGCTCTCCACAAGCTGTCCATCCACAATATTCCTGTTCCTGTCATTTACTTTCATACCCAAATATACTTTAACTAACTCCCTACTTACTATCTTTTTCTTTTTGTGTTAACACTATAGAGGCCAAAATGTCATGCCATATTTTCTAATGAGAGCAATACTTTTAACCTAGGGAAGAATTAATATTCTCATTGTTTGGAAGAAATAAGAGAAAATTCTTGAATTTATATACTTACTGTGATTACAGTAAAAATTTCAGTGGATTTGTAACTAACAAATGGCCACAGAGTTTGTGAGGACAAATCTCATCAAATGAACCTAATTTTCTTTCTCAGTAGAATTTCTTACCAGTAACTGATTCATAATTACAATTCATATCAATTGGAGGTCCTATAATACAAAGAGCTCTCCACATATATAATTATCACAGGAAGGTATCGTGGCATTGTGGAAAGATGACTGATTTCCAAGAAAGATAGATATGGCTTTGATATTTAGTGCCATGGCACTTTTCTGAACTTGTTTTCTTCATTTATATAATATCTTTAAATCATATACATTAGTCCATTACTGAAATATGCTACGGGGAGTCTAATTATTACCATTCTTAAGTTTTTTTAATAAACAAAGAGGCATGTGTTGTGTTGCTTTTTTTGGCTTTTGAGTAAATTGGCAATACATGGACATAATTTTACATAAAGCACTCAACTGTGATAACGAACAGTTTTGAACCCCGGTGCTCTATCATGCTCTTTCCCCCGTGCCATGATGGGATGAGATCATCTTCTTATTTCCTGGTTTTGCAAATACTGAGTATGTGAAATGAGAGCTGGAAGGTATTACAGTAGGAAGAATTTATAGTCACGTGGCTTACCAGACCCCCACAACGTGGCTTGAGGTCTACCTGGGTCGGGATAGTATGGATGGCTCTTTCACTCCATGGATTTCGGTTTTGGCCCTATCCTCTTCAACAGTTTAATAAATAAATAAAATAATCTCTGTGAACTCAGATTGTAGCACATAGGTAATATCTCAGAAATCAAAGCTCAGTTTTTCTCTTAAAAGAAGTTAAAAAAGAGTTGAAAATCATGAGGTTGATTTTTATATAAAGAAAAATAGTTTAACTTAATGTGCAGCCTGGTGACTATAATTAATAGCAAAGTACTGTCTACTTGACACATACCAAGACAGCTAGCTGTCTTAAGTATTCTTACCACACATACAAAAGTATGAAGCATGTGAGGTGATGACTATGTTAATTAGTTTGATTGTGGTAATCACTTCATAATATGCATGCACATCAAAACTTTATGTGGCAGTCTTTTAATATATACAATTCTTATTTGTCAATTATACTTTAATAATGCCGAAAAAAGAAAAAAAGATATATCTACCAATTAGAAACATTACATTTCATGAATATGGAATTGATGAGACATGGATTAACAGCCGTAAAAATTACTTCAGGATTTAAGGTGATTACATGCTCATTTTGAATCAGCAACATGACAAGTCTACCACTAGAAGTTTGGCTGCATTCAAAGAAGCTCAGTGTCACGCAATGGAGGCAACCATCACAAAGTACCCCGAGCTGGCCAACTTCCATATGGAGCTGGAACTTTTCATCTGGCCACTGTATTTTGAAAAGGACATTGGTAATCGGAAGGCCATTTGGAGAACCTTCTCAAATGGTAGGCGGTCTTTAAAATGTATGTAAGAAATGTCTTAGATACACTGGGTAGGTCTACAGGAGAGGCAGAGCAATTCATGGGAGATACTGCCACAAAGTCTACTTGGAAGGAAGAGTTAGTTTTGCCTGTGTAGAACTAAATGGTAGTTTTACAATGGAGACAGCCAGTTAAGTCTAACAAGTACAAAGGGTTCAACTCTCAGCACATAGTTTTTGTTTGTTTATTTGATTTTTGGAGAGAGGTGGGGAAGCTCATTTGTTCTGCATCACTGAGGATTGAACCCAGGGCCTTGGCACTGAGCTACATCTTAGCATTTGCTTTTTATTTATTTATTTATTTAAAAATTTTGAGACTTAAAGTCTTGCTAAATTGCTATGCTGCATATTCTACACTGGATCTTACAACCTTCTTGCCTCAGACTCCCTGAGTTCCAGGTGTGAACCACCTTATATGGCTTACATGTATTTATATATTTTAATCATTATGACAACCCTTTAAATAGCAACCATTACCCCACTTCATATTAAAAGTTTTAAAAATATAAGCTACGGAAAAGTTAAGTAACTTGCCTCAAAGTTGGGCATTGAAGTGCATGTTCAAGCTAGGCTAGAGGCTGAAATAGAAAAATGGCAAGTTTAAGTCCAGCCTGAGCAACTTAGTGAGTGCTGAATATAAATTGAATGTAATAATTATGGATTGCAAGCATATACTAATAAAAATAATACCTATGAGGAGATAAAGAAAATATAAATAAAAAGGCCAGAAGAATACTTGCTCAAGCTCCTAAAACTAGTAAGTTTCTGGGCAGAGCTATATCCTCATAGCCTTATAACATGGACATTGTTCCTGTCGTAGTTACTTTCTTGTTGCTGGGACAGAATACCTGACATCGAGAATTTAAGGGAGGAAACATCTATTTTGGCTTATGGTTTCCACAGGTCATAGTCCCTTTTTGGTGGCCTGCAATGGTAGAAGCACATGGCAGAACCATCGCCAGAAAAAAGCAATTTATGGCACAGCAGATGGGAAGCCAAGCGAATGAGGAAGGGGGACCCTTCCAGGTCCTGCCCCAGTGATCCACCCCCCCCAACCTGGCCCCACCTCCCAACAGCACATTTCATCAGTATCCCATTACATCCAAGAGTCTTTTGTGGGACATTTCAGATCCAAACCATAACATTCTGTCCCTGGCCCCTAAAAAACTTGTGCCCATCCCCTTACGCAAAATGTATTTAGCCCTCTTCTAAGAGTTGCCAAAGTCTTAAAAGTTTTAGCACTGCCAAAATTTATGGAGAAATAAAAGAAAGTTTCCTCTGAGATGCAAGGCAAAATCTTAGTTTTGAGCCCACGTGAAAATCAAAGAAAAGTTAAACAATTCCAACATACAATGGCACCGGGCATACATGCCTATTCCAAGAGAGGGGGATAGGAGGATAGAAAGAAATTGGACCAAATTAGGAATGCAACCAGCAGGACAATAACTAAATCCTGCAGTTCCATTAAAATATTAGCTTTGTGTTCAGCCCTTCAGGTAATTTGTGGCTAGTGAGTTCCAAAGGGCTTGGATGGCCATATCTCTACAGCATTACATCTAGCTGCAACTTTTATAGCTTATCCCTCAGACTGACTCCACTCAGTCTGTGGCCTTCCTCTGTAGATAATCCATGTTTCTGGCATCTTTAAATTTCCAGAGTTTCCACTGCACCTTAGCCTCCCCTTCACAACTTCTTACAAATTGCCCTCCCACAAGTGTACTTTCTGGATTTGTGCAAACTGTCCTCCCAGGGCATACTTTCTGGATTCTAAGGCCTTCCTCTGAAATCTGGGTAGGAGCCTCCATGACCCACCTTTTGCACTGAGTATGTCTGTAAAGCCAGCACTGTGTGGATATTGCCAAAGTTTGTCACTGGCTTGAACAGCAGTCTGGCCCACTGGGCAGTTGCTGTCAAGGCCTCTGAGTTTTAAGATGGCTGAACTCTAGATGGCTGAATTCTGGCAAACACTACGCTTCTCTCTTTGGCTGAGAGAATGCCCTAGGGTAGGTACTTTTCTCAGAGCAAGGTCTTTTATCTTTCCACCCTTTTCATCTGTAATGAGTGGGTCTTGCTAATTATTTTAGATGTTCTTAAAACACCTTTTAAAAATAATCCTGATTCCAAATACTTGGCTTCTTTTTAATGCTAATCTCTATAATAACCACATGCTCTTCTGTCATTTTTTTCTGCTTTTCAGTGTAGAGCTGGCTAAAAGTCACTGCCATGTAACAGCCTGAATGTTGAGCTACGTTAAAATTTTCTCCACACGATTAAGTATTCCATTGTCCTTAATCTCAGTTTTAGTCAGTCTCTGGACAAGGGCAAAACATCAACACACATTTTGCCAGAGCGTAGCATGCCTGGTTTCTAGTCCAATTGCTATTAAAAATCCTCCTTCTCAGCTGAAACTACTTGAGCATGGCCTTTACACTCAACACTTCTATCAGCATTCTGATCTTCTGAGCTCCAAACAAAATCTCCCATTAATTTTAGCTTACAGTATGTGAAGGCTTCTTTAGCCGGCATCTTCAAACCTTCACAGACTCTTCCTGCAAACCAGATCCAAAGGCTTCTAAACCACATCACTGGGTTAAGTCACAGCAGTGAACCCACCATTGGTACCAATTTCTGTCTTTGTTACTTTTGTGTCATTGAGACAACATACCTAACATCCCCAATTTAACAGAGGAAAGACTTCTTTAGGTTGCAATTTCAGAATGTCAGTCATGGGCAGCAGGCGATGGTAGAAGCCCATTGCAGAACCAGAGCAGAGGAAAAGAGGTTACTGCATAGCAGACAGGAAGCCAAGTAAGCGAGGAAGGGTGGAGCTACCCCTTCCCAGCAGGCCTCACCTCCCAACAGCACATGGCTCCATCAGTGTCCCATTATATCCAGATACATGAGTCTTTGGTGGAACATTCCAGATCCAAACCTAACAAGTACATCTCCAAAATAGCCCAAAGCTACCAAATTTGTTAAAGTTCAAAAAAGACTACATGATGGAGCTGACAAAATAAGCACTAAATTTTCTCTATTCATGGGAAACACATTTTAAAGGCATACTATTTTTTAACAATGATTTGTAATGGGCTTAATTATTCCTTTTGTGTAGATAAAGAAACTGAGACAAAGACAGATCAATCAACTGGTTCAGGATCGCACTATATTAAGTAACTGAGATTAGATTAAAATCCAAGACTATGTAACTTAGTCACTGTACTGTATCCTGCATTCTTTTTCTCGCAGTGAGACAGAAAAAAAATTTTTTCCCAACAAAATCTATATTAAAATGCTTCAGTAAACAGTCAACTCTTCATCCCTGTAATGGTCCAAGTAAAGGCCGGTGGTCTCTGCATTTTTGTGGAACTGTAGACTGACATGCTTGAGAATTCCAAGCCTTTATTATTTTGTGAATTAGCTCTTCGGAACTCATTCTTTGCAGGGTGGGGTAAGCATGAGTGTATGTCTGGGTAGTAGCTGCTGACAGGAATGGAACAGAAGTCTGCTCTCTAGAAGCAGACCGACTTGGTGTGTTGCTGTGTTTTGGCTTTGCAATGAGCTTTCTAGCTATTTGTGTCAATGCTGAATTAGAGGGAGGCAGGCTGCCCAGCCTTCAATTAGAATCTATCCCACAACTTCATGCCCTGCACTGGCTGCTGACGTGAAAAGGGCAGGGAAGGAGACACATTGAAAGGACAGGGATATAAAGTAGGGGCAGCCGTGGGCAGCAGTCTTGGGATCTGTAGCCACAAGAATGATCTGTACAGCTGGACTCAGTCTTGATTTGGATTCATTTCTGCCTCCCAAGCCGCTCCCATCCTGCCTGAAGGGCCATCCACTCCAGTGACTGGCAAGGTGGTTAATTGGACACAGATTCTCAAAGACAGCCAAATGTTTGCGGGCTGAAATTCTAATGCTGGCGATTAGAGCTACCCTTCCAATGGTACTCTATAGAGATCCCCTCCCTTGTCTAAAAGTCATGATCCAAAAAGGGAAAATGGAATCACATACATACCACACTGAGCTGATGTGTGAACACAGAATTAAGAGGGGCGATGAAAATGGTTATGTAGAAAGAATCTTAACTCAAGTTTTGACTTGGGCTTCTCTACGAGAAAATGTTCTCAGAAGAACAGGTTTAGGCCGTTTAATTTGGTTTGGGGAGGGAACATAAAATGCCCTAACACTTATTGCCCATACCACTGGCTTAGCAAAAGCACTCAAATAATCACTTCTCTTAACAAAAGCAGTGGTTCTCAAACATTTTGGTCTTAAACCTCATTTGCACTTTAAAATATAATAGAGGGTCCCAAGAGCTTTTGTGTATATAAATTAGATCTCTCCATATTTACCAACTTGGAAATTAAAACAGAAATTTAAAAATAATCGTGTATTACTTCCTTTTAAAATAACCCACCATTACAAATAATGTAAATTATTTTTTTCCTGAAAAATAAATATATTTTCCAAAACAAAAATATTTGGTGAGAGGATTGGCATTGCTCTACATTTTTGAACGGCTCTTTAATGTCTGGCTTTATAGATGGCAGCTGGATTCTAGTGTCTGCCTTTGCCTTCAGTTTGTTGTGAGATGGTGTCTAGGTTGAAGGTTATAGAGAAAGCCCAGCGCCACACAGTATGCACTCGGAAAAGAAAGAATTATTTATAGCCTTTTTAGATAACAGTGAAGACATTTTTTTTTTACTACACCAAAGCAAGTGGTTTGTGCATGGAATCTTCACTCATGTATGTGAACTCTTCATACTGTGTTCCATTAAAATCCATTCATCTGTCATAAACTTTGAATGGATCTTTTTTCTCCATGCGTGACTTTCTCATATTACACTTGATCGTTTGGAAAATATTGAGTTTTCTGAGTTATGCAAATCTTCCAAATGTTGACATATTTCATTATACAACATAAGAAATATCACATCCATTAAGATCACCATGCTCCTATCAGAAAACTCCTGACGTGTTGGGAGGCTGCCAAGCTCACGGTGGCAGATACAAATTTTTCAAAATTTTAATTTTTTTCTCCAGTGCTCAAATTTTATCATTGACATCAAGTCCTGTCAGTTGTTTTCCTTCAAGTGACAGGTTTGCTTTGTTCATTTTTTGAGAGAATGTCTGCCAAGTCTGAAAAACCAGTTTGTCTGTCATTCATTTTTTTCTAGAAGGAAAGAAAAAAAAAAAAAGGGATCCCTAGCAAAAGTAGCTAGCTTGACTTCCTCCTCACACAGTTGTGCAAACGCCTTTCCTTCAGAACTCAGTGTGGTAAAGACATGTTGTATGTGTTCTCTCCACTTGGTCACAAAAAATATTTTTTAAATTATGTGTACTCAAAGGCTGAGATTCACTAAAATTAACAGTACTTACTGCCTCCTTATAAATATTCTTCCAAAAACCAGCCTTGCCCCCACAATTGTGGTGGGGAAGCATGCAATGGCAGCGATGTTACCTTGATTTATTCTAAAGTGCTGGCCACTACAGCCACTGCTGCTTTTACACAATCAGTAAAAATGTTAACTTGGTGAAAATGACAAATAACATATTCATATTATTATGAAAATAATTTTGACTTTGTAGACCTCCTGAATGGTTCTTAGGGCCCCAACCACCCACGGACTGCACTTTTAAAAACCACTGAGCTGAAATATTGAAGGATCTTATTAACATGCAAATGTCACCTGGGAGGAAGGGGTAAAAAAATGACCTCTTGGCAGTCACTGTCAGCTTTGTGTGGAGGCAGCAGGGTTCAACAAGCACGACCCTCTCACCTTTAGGAGACAGATAAATCAAGGACAGAATACCAGATCCTGTAATTAATAGCTCTATACATCTCAAGGTCTTGGGGGCTTTATTTCCATTGTAAATAAAAGTTATAATCACAAGCTATTACATTTTCTACAAGGCTTTAATATGAGTAGTACCTAATACATTGTATATACTCAAAATATTGACTGATTATATTTTTTGTGTTTTTATAATCTAGTAAGAGTGAGATGGCATGTGGTTTATAGGTTTGGAATATGGGAAGTTGCATGAAGGTCCCTGGGTAGATATGTCTTTAGTATCAGCTGAGATCAGCCATCTATAGGGAACATAGAAAAACATATAAAGGACACACAAAAGACAGTCTTCATTTTTTCATTCGTTCAACAAAACTTTGATGAGCATTAAGTGTAATTTTGTTCTACGAAAACCAAGAACACAGTAACAACTGATTTGAGGGACAGGATGTGGGATTCAAATTAGGAAACCTGGATTTTGCTCTCAATTTTGTACTAGGTGGGTGTTGTGGTTGGGATCTGGAGTGTCCCCCAAAAGTCTCATGTATTTTAACTGAACCATGTGATGTTGGTGGATTAGGGTCTGGTCTGGAGGGGTGGATTGCGGGTAAGTTAGGATTAACCCTGTGTAGTGGCCACACCTGGATGCAGGAGGGACTGGTTACTGGGCGGAGACCTGAAAGGATACATAAGCTGCCTCCACCTTTCTCTCTGCCATGTACTTTGACTGTGGCTGGCCGTCCCTGAATGGACCGTGACCTTCGAGACTGTGAGCTAAAATAAACCTTTCCTTTCCTATGTTTATGGGTGTCAGGTATTGAGTCACAGCAACGAAGAAGTGACTAAGACAGTGGGTTACCTGGGACACACCTTGGAAATTCTCTGAAATTCAGTGTCTGTAAAATGAGCAACATAATAAATGTTTCAGTGTGTGATATTTCAAAAAAAAAAAAAGGTCTAATGTTTAAAGCAGTCTTACTGTTTTGGTGCCTATGGTTCTTGAAGTTACTCTGTCATGATTTGAAAATCAGCATTGTGTTGAGGAGGGAATTGCTTCTCACCTTTGACTTCTTTAACTCTAAATTAGAATAGTAACACCCGACTTTTCTGGAGAGCCTAACGATGTACCTTATCAATAGTTAGCATGTGTACACACAGCTTGTGCTTAACAAGTGGCAGCTACTGTTCATGATTTTGTGGTGAAATAGATGTACTTACATGGAAGCTGGAAGTATATCACATAGCATACGTGGGAAATGGGAAGGACTTTTAGCACAATACAAAGTAAAGCATTCATCACTTGAGACTAGAGCACCGCGAGGAGCTCATCTTGCGTTCCTACTTCTATTCTTAAGATCTAAACTCCTACCTTTAAGTAGCAAGAGAGCTGTATGAAGACAAGCTGATGGCCACCAGCCATGGTTAAGCAAAACCTTGGTGGGGAGCAAAGAGTACAATGTGGCAAAAATCAAGGAATTGAAATGCTTAAGAACTTGCGGGAGCAGAGTGAGGCGGCATCCCGGGAGGAGTGGGAGGGCCGCCTGCTAGCTGTGGGGGCTGCTGTGAGGGGCGCTTCAGAAGCTGGCAGCTAATATTCCAGCCCACTAGATGTGCTGAACAGCGATGGTAACAGCACAGAGATGGCCTCTCCACTTTCCACCACACGGGGCTGCGAGGAGATGGCAGGCACCGGCAGACCCAAAGGCCGCTGTTTCCTCAGTTTCTACAGGACCTTGACAGGCTGGCAGTTGATTCATTTGGTTGTAGGCTTTGCTTTATGACATTTAAAAACAAATATCCATGTAGTATTTGTCAGCTTCCAGGAATGACTGTAATAATTGTCACAATGACTTCTCTTGGGAACCAATTCCTTTCGTTCTCTTAACAGCCATGGGATAAATCAGAGTGCCCATTTTATAGATGGAGAATTTGAGGCACAATAATATTCTCCATGTCATTCCTCTCATAAGAGGTGAGCCCTTAGGAGGTGGAGAATCAACTTCCAGTGCTTAGATACCTATCCATATAGGTGCAGATCTGTAAAGGAGAAATTGGAGCTATCATGACTTTGACATGACAGGAGTGATTAGTGATGTGAGAGGAGGAGGAGGGCACCACCCACGGTCATATCTGTACATTGCCAGGTAATGTCTATAGAACATAAACTGTGAAACTGCTCCCATTCTTTGAAATGAAAAGTAGTGTATTTAAACTTTCTGTTTAACAATGTGCTGAGGAACCATCTTTAAGAGTGCTCGAGGGGCAGCTCAGTGGAGAGGGAAAGTTAGAAAGCTTATTAGTACTCCCTTCTCCTATCCAAGTCTTAGCCTTAACTTCTCATCCTCCTCCGAAACTCCCTGTAGCACTTAAGGCATCTTACAGAGATGCTGTCATAGAAGCCCTTCAAAACTGATGGGATCTCAACCTTCAGAAACCGGTCAATTCCTATTAGAAATGAAATTACTGGAGGATCTTAGGAAGAGGAATGTGGATTGCATTTATTTGGGGGTTGCTCAACATAAAAAGATTTCTTGAAATAGGTTAGTCTCAAACTATAATCGTGTGTAAGCAATTAGCCTCCAGAAAATCCTCTTTATTGTCATCGCCTCCAAAATACTCTAGCATCCAAGTAAACCACTCAGACTCTGGTCACCCAGTTCTGAAGTAGCCTGCTCACCTGGCCAATGGACTTAAGAGAAGAGAAAATGCACAAGAGAATCATTTTGGCCTCAGCCAGGTCATCTTTCCAATCCTGGCTGCAAGTTAGAATCTCTTGGGACACATGTAAAAAAATACACCTGGAGCTCAAATCCACCATAGTCCAATTAAACCAGACTCCCTGAGGATAGGCCTTGACCGTAATTCTTTCATAAAAAAACTATCCATGTGATTCTTTTATGATGCCAGGGTCAACAGTCATTGAGATACAAGTTTAAAATTCCTACGCAGAACCAAGACTACTTGCAGAGCTTTCTGGTTACTAGAGAGGGTTTCCTACTAGAAAAAGAATGCCTTTTCACAATAGCAGGAAAAGGGCCCAGGCTTTGGAGTTGTGGGTTCACATCCATATTCGGATAGTTACCAACCCTGCATAACTGAAAGCACTGTGATTGCCATGTGATAAGAAATATTATAAACTTAAATCTGATATGGGTCTGTCAAGAAGAGGTCGGTCACTAACTATGTGATCTTAAATCTATACCTCTTCATCTGCAGAATGGGAATATTAATGCCTCCTTTTTAGGAGACAGGGGTTTAAGACTATAAAGTTTATCAGTGAACCACAGGATGTAGGGTTGTGTACATGGTAGCTTTTATCTTATAGGATCTTTTACAAATCTCCCTACCAAAACTAATATCAAACCAAACTAGGTCAGTCTGTGAGAGCTGAGATTTCTGAGATTGGGGCTAGACAGGAGCTAGATCTGAGGTGGATTTTTGCAGATCACTGGAATTATTTGTGAACATCATGCTGATTTATGCAAATTAGGAAAATTGTCCAGAAAGACCAGGATGGCTGCACCTGAAGAGCAGGTTGGGGACGAGTAAGAATGGGAGAAAGGATTTTTTTCTATATTTTGTTATATCTTTGTTGCTATTTTTTAAACCTGGCCTTACCCACGAGTTCACATTAGAAAATAACTACAAGCATGTAGTTTAAAAGACTAGTAAATTTGGGAAAGAAGAAGAAAAATAATTAAATTTCAAATGCATTAGCTGAATATTGGAAGGTATAATATTTGTACATCCACAGGGTTATCTTTACATCAGTCAGTTTTCTTAGGATAAATTTTCATCAGTGACCTAATGAGTGAGTTGCTACATTACATGAACTATATATAGCAAAATATAGAAAAAAACTTTTGATAAATACCCCATTAAAGGGATTGATTGGATTCAGAGAAGAGGCATCAAGATTTAATTCCTGTGACCCATTTGAGGAACAGGAAGCTGAGTTAGAGTGGTGACTTAAGTGAAATGACCTACGTGCAGAAGATTAATGTGTTAAACACTGTATGGTTTCTCTGACTTGGAAAAACCAGAACACAGACATTCTTTGGAACCACATGAAGTGATAGCCGGAGTTGGGGAAGGGACAGGGAGGGTGTGGGAGGGTAGAAAATGGGAAGGAATTGTAAAGTCGATATGATACATATGTGTACGAAACACCCAAATTCATTGTAAATACTATGTATTACATTTGTATATTAATAAAAATAGTGGGAGAAAGAAAAAGAATGGAAGCAAGGAGACTAGTTAGAAATCTGCTGTAGTAGCTGTGGTGGAACTCAGTGGTAGAGCAGTTGCCAAGCATGCAGTAGGCCCTGGGCTCCATCTCCAAATCGCCAAAACAAAACAATCACAGTAGTACTGGTGGAAGAGGACAGAAGTTTGAGTAAGGCAGCAGGAGGATTGGAGAGTGACTAGGAAACCAGTAGATTTGTCCTCAGTCTGATACAGAAGTCTTTTGTGACCACAAAATGTGTGGCTCTTTCTCTTTACCATCAAACAAGCAATCAAGTGTACAGGGACTACCAGACAAGGATTCTCTGATGTCAGTTGGTTCTGATGCTCCCTGGACATGGCGCTAGACTCCACAGGTGGAGGGCTCAGGCCACAAGGTGGAGCCCCACTTCTGATGCCAGTTGCAAGACATAGGTGGTTTCACCTCTGCATTTGACCCATAGGCTGCAAATTGCATTTTCCATATCTCCCTCCCCCTCCCCTCCTCCGGTGGGATTAAAGCAGTTCACAGAACTCAAAGGAACATTTACTTACCTTTTTTTCAATAAAGGATATGGATGAGTACCAGATGAAGTGATACATAGTGCAAGGTACAGGAAAAAACAAAGAAGAAGAAGAAGAAGAAGAAGAAGAAGAAGAAGAAGAAGAGGAGGAGGAGGAGGAGGAGGAGGAGGAGGAGGAGGAAGAAAAAGGAAAAAAAATCACCTGAGCTCCCATAGCCTTTCTAGGTAAGTCACCATCCAGGTGACTTTGATGAGTTTGCTCATCTTAAAATCCCCAGAACTCCATTCTTTTGGGTTTCTATGGAAGCACAATTACATAACCATTGGGACCAAGGAGAGTAAATGAATCATTAAAAATTAGATTTTTTTCCTTTCTGAAGGTTTGCTTCTCCAACTTCTTCATGCTAATAGCACAAACTACTGCCTTCTCCTCTTCTCAGCTCAGATTAATGGACAGAAAAGTTACACCCTGCCAGAAAAGCCAGTGTTGCGTCTATGAGGAGGAACATGCAGATGGTGGCCCAGGAGGTAGGGTGCCTTTGTTCCCCCTCCACAGGGAGTGAGGAGCTGAAGTGTGCCTGGTATGAAAGGGTGAAGATATTTCCTTGTGTTCCTTTCCTCTCTCATGTTTATTATAAATGCCCTCACATACTTGACCGGGGTGAAAATGGAGACTGGAAGCAATGAGAGATGCCACTATGTACTTTGAATAAACTTTGAATTAGCTTTGAGTATACTTTCTTCCTTCCCTCCACAATAAATAGCCTCTTGCGTTTCTTGGGAGTGGCTAGTAGTACAAACCTGGCTATCTGGTAACAACACTATTGATTACATTATTAGCCACTAATGATCGACTTCATCACCCTTGGGCCCGCTCCCCTTTCTGGAGGTTGGGACATTGGCTAAAAAACCCAATCTCTTACTCACGCATTAAACTGTCCAATGACCAGTCCTCATCCTGGAGCTACCCAGAGGTTTCCACTCATCGAACAGCTTTTTAACCATACAAAAAGACACTTATCAATAAAGAGATTCCGGAGTTTCAGTAATAGTATACCAGTATATGCAGGTGGAGGGTAAGAGGGTGGGACCGAAGATCAAGTATGCATCTTACAGTACCACAGAAAGTCATAATCTAATTAGGTGCTTCTTAAAGGTACCCTAGAAAGAGTGTGAGAGAGAAAAAGGAGTTTAGCAGGTCTCTCAGACTTCTGATTTGGATTTTTAGGTAAATGGACTATGGGCCCAGTTATTGTGTTCAGAGAGAGACTTTACAGAACAACTGAGGGCTGAGTTTTAGACACGTGAACTTTGTGACACGTGAATCATTTACCTGGACAAACTACAGACACTTAATGTGGTGAAACTCCAAGAACGCACTGGACAGTGGCAAAAAGAAGTGGTGTGATTCCAACACAGAAGGGTAGAATATGATGGCAAACAAGAAAGGCAACCAGAGGGACTCGGGATGCACCCCGAGAGAGGGCTACCCTCTTTCTTACTAGAGTGGCAACTCCGAAAGGGTGAGGACAACATCTTGCATACTTCTGAATTCTCGATGCCTGACACACATAAACATTTACCAGATGCTGAGAGCCTGAATTAATAAGTTAAAGTATCAGTGAAGTGGATGAAATCCCAAGAAATATCTACAATTCTGACACTTCATACTGTGAGTGTCCATGTCTGCATACTTGTCCGTCCGTTCATCCCTGTGTGTCTGTGTGTATGTGTGTGGGGGGGTGGGTGGGTGTGCGCGTGTGTGTTTGGGTGTCTGAGGAAGCTCTTTGATGTTTGGACTTCCACACAAATAGGGACTTAAGGCATTAAAAGAACAAAAATAATTTAGCTTAATTACACACTTTCAATCCATTGGTTCTATTTAATGAGGTTCATCTTCTGAGACACTTTAATCAAGATGCAAAATTGTCCTCTTAGGAAAGGACTGACATTTCTGTAAAGACCAAGATGGAGGCCAGTTCATCTCTGGTGGCTGCGACCTCTGATATCTCCTCCATGACCTCTTCATACCCCCTCTGGGCCATGGCCTTTGTCCTCTTTAAAATTCAGTGAACTCTCCCATTACTTCTTGGGTGGTGTTGGCTCCCACAAGGGAAAGACAAAAAATTTCCCTCTCAAGCATCCTTTAAAAAAATGAAAAACACCACCTGGTTTTGATTTGCCAATAATGGTATGTTAGAGACTCAAAAAGTGGCTGTTTAGGCACGGTGCAATAAAATAAAATAAAAATTATAAGAAGGAATGTTCTAGCTGGTTTTCCTCCTCCCACCTCTTTGGGTGAGAAGGCTGGGAGAACACTGCAGTGATTAAGAGTACTGGCTTCCGAGTCAGCCTGTGTTGGCTCCTCACTCTCCTGGCTCTTAGCTTTGGCACCTTGAGTGCTTTCTTACCTCCTTATACCTCAGTGTACTCCTCTATAAAATGGGGAGTGTAAAGTTGCCTACATATTTGGTCTTTAGAAAGGAGGAAATGACTGTGGTGGTTTGGATCTGGAGTGTCTCCCAAAAGCCTCATGTTCCTATGGATACTGTGTAGGGTTGAGAGGTGGGATCTGGCTGGAGAGGACTTAAAACTTGACCTAGAGGGGTGTGGGCTTGACCCGAGGGGCATGTTGCTGGTTCCACCCTTCCTCCCAGACTCTATGTACCACCATGCTGTGAAGATCTCTGCCGCTGGAGCTCTGGCTCTGGCTCCTTCCCCTACTCCAGCCTTGCCATGTGATTCTACCATTTCCATCCGCCCACCCATGAATGGACTGAGATGTTCTGCAACTGTAAGCTACAATAAAACTTTCCTCCCTAAGTTGTGGATGTCAGGTATTGAGTCACAGCAATGAAAACGTAACTAACACAATGACATACTGTATCTAGTGTGTTTTCATGGTACCTGGTCTAAAATCAGTGCTTAAGAAGTGTACACTAGCATAAGCCAAAGTATCTCTGGTTCTTTTGTCCGTTAAGCCATCAATTATGATTTCAGCTTCAACTTGGTATTCTAACTAACTCCCAAACTATCTACAGATGTGATCACTGGTGAACACAATTGGGGTTTTTGGTCTGATTGCTTTCTTGTGCACTTATAAGCTCAAGTCACATTTGACATCCATAAGCAATCAAGTATACATTAGGATGTATGCATCTGATACTAATAGAACTTTCCCCAGCTACATGCAGATTAAGAAAACACGCTCATCACTCAGAACAGGAATCATGTAACCACCACGCCTGCACACCAGTCCTGTGCAGAATACTTGTCGGGGTAACAACTAAGCGGTGTCCAAGTGTGTATGTATGTAAGCAAAACCTCCGGTTGCTTCAAATGCTTTAGAGAGAATAAACAACAGATACCATGTAACCAGGAAGGCAAAATGGAACACTAAATGTGTTCAAAGTAGTTTCTCCAAACTTTCTCAGACCTAGGGCACAGATTTCTAGCCCCAACTCTCAGCCCAGGCAAATGCTGGCACCAGAAGTTGGAAGATCAGGTCCTTTCTGAGGGAGGTCGTGGTCGGAGATGAAACAAGCTGTTCTGGCATTGCATTCCCTCTCACACTGCTCCTTGCTACTACACAATGGACGCTAACATCCCTGTACGTGGCTAGATAGTGACTCGGAGCAAAGGACCTCTTCATCTCCTTGGAGTTAGCTTTGAATTAGTCCTTTTTCTCTTTTTTTCCCCTCAAAATTAATGGCCCCCTTAAATTTGGTCAGCAGTGAGCCAACAAACCTGAACATATGATCCTCAGAGGTTAGAGACAACCAGACTATTTTTGCCTGGCATTTATGCTACACTCAGGACCCTATCTAGGCATTAAAAAAAACAAAACTCTATCAGGTGCAGTTTATATATTACCAAAGCCTTTTTCCGAGGCTTCACGATATTCCTTCTGGGATACTTATGTGAAGAGAGATACTAAGAAATGAAGCAAGCAAACCAACAAACAAACACATGCTTAAAGAGGACATTCCAGGGACAAAGCGCTGAAAGGTAATTTTGTTGCTTAGGAAAATGATTTGAATAATAGCTTTGGCGTGGAAGACAAGACCTTACAGCACAGCTTCCAGTGGGGAGAACTCAGCGTAAGTGATGAGCTGGGATTTCACTGTTGTTAGAGAAAAGAGTGGAACGCGTGAAGAAAAATGAAGAGAAGGAACTAGGGCAATATGCCAGAGGACATAGCTCAAGGGCGAAGATGGGCTATCACGAATTCCTGGTGGCAGAATGGATAAGGGAATTGAAGAACTATAGTGGTAAATATGTTACTTTCCAACTGTTTGTGTTTGGCAGGGAAAGTTTATCTTTTATCAGCCTTGGTAAACTCTGCCATGCTCCCAAATGTTATGTATGCATGTTTTTGAGGATTCAAGGCAATAAATAACATGTCAACATGGGCAGGTGGAGAGCTGAGAAGATCCAAGGCAAAACAAACAAACAAACAAACAAACAAACAAACAACACAGAGAACAAATAACCCATATAGAATGTCACAGAATTAGGAACCCAAACCAGAGGTCAACCTAAGAACATAAATCCCCAGGAATTCACAAAAACCTTAGGTTGGCATTGCATTTCCCACCGGATTTGGGATAAAAAATTCTTTTAACCAATTTTATTTAAATCTCGAAGAACAGAGTGTCCTCAGTTGACATCTAATTTTTATGAACAATAATGAGTATATCTGGCCTGAATAAAAAGGTACCAAGTGGGCTTGTGAGTTGTAAGACAACATCTAAAGGAAAACCCTAGAAAAATAAATGACATAGAAAAATATTCCATGTACCTCCAGAAGACAGAATAAAGACACACTATCAACATTGCATTAATATGTAGGAAAATTCCTCTAATAGAATGAGTTATCTTGTGAAAAATGACGCATCTGGTGCCGTCCTTTGGAAGTTACTTGAAAAATGATTTCTTCACTAAATCAAGTGGGATTAGGTGACTTCTAAGCTTATGACTTAAGTCTAAGATTTGAGTGAGTAAGTTGTGGCAAATTCTGGACATCAGTACAGTACTTGGCACTGTGTGAGGCACTGAGATACTATAACAATCGAGATAGTCTACCCAAGATAGTGGATTCTACAATCCTATGACATTTCTCTACCTGTGTTGGCAACCAACGATATCGAGTGCCTCTTACATGCCAGGCGTATTACACAATTACCTTATCCAATCATCTCATCAAAACTAATTACTACTTACCATTTTACAGGTGAAAAAATAAAGTTGGAAAGGTTAATAAGAATTTGCTAAATGTGTGAAATTTGGATGTTAATTAAACTTCTTTGCATCAATTTCTTCACGAATACAATATTAACATCGCAGATTCAGATTTTCTATGATGATCACAGTGAGTTAAAATATGTAATATACTTGGAGATTCATGTCAGTGATTATCATAACAATTTTTTTACTTTTAGGATCGCGCAGCTTTCTGTCTATGATCTGGAAGTGGAAAGGAAGTTTGCTGCTTTCCGACTGCTTTGGCCTCGTGCAGAATGGAGCAGAATGAGCATTGAAGGGAGCCTGGTCCCTTTTGTCTCCCTTGAATGGGAACGCAAAAGCCACTAGAGCCACTCAGTGTGGCAGAGAGGTACCTGAACCTCCAAACTAGTATAATTTAATTTCAAGCATCACTAAACTGGCAGTCCCTCCTGCAAATGGAAAATTCTCAGTAGAAAGATAGAAAAGGAATATAAAGTCCTCTATATAGTTCATGACCTTTTGTTTATTCCATATGTTGAGAACTTAACAAATGCCTTTCCTATCTGCCATGTTATCTGGGAGCATTTCAAAGAGATGGGAACTAGGCAGCACAATGACATTTATTTTCCAGCAAGACATAGGAGGATAAAATATAAGCAAGATTTAGGAAAATAATAATAGGTGTCCATTCTTTCCATAGTCAACTGATAACTGATTGAAACTTCAAAAGGAAGGGTTCTAACTATTCTTAATTTTTTTGCCCACCATTTTATGATTGATTAAGTCACAGAACTAAGCCTCACTGGGAAGACGATTGCTTTCTATTCATATTCCTTGATATTCTCAATGAGTTGCTAATTACATGAATAGATTTCCTCCTGCCAGAGAGATTTAATAGTTGCAACGTGAATATAATAATTGGTAAGACACCATCCTTACTAAATAATGATGATGATTTGTTTAGTTCAAGCTGCTAGTTGGGACCCCCATACCCTTCCCTGACTTTCTGGCTCACAAGTCAATAGCACACACCTAAAATCTTTGTCCTGGGCTCTCCAGAAATCTCGAAAAGTTGACACAGTCTCTCCAGGTCAAGCCTCAAGCACCCACCCCTTCCAGCTAGGCCCCACCTCCCAATACCACATAGTTCCACAGGTATCTTGCTACATCCAAATACATGAGGCTTTGGGGGCATTCCAGATCCAAACCACAGCAGGGATACAAAAACTAGAGGCTAGAGTATTCTATAGTTTGGGTTCTAGTAAACTATACTACACTAAACATCGAGGCCTGGAAGCATTATTAATAGTTTCTAGAAATAATGACAAAATCACATGTACATGGAATTATTTCTGTTATAAGTCACTTGGGCAGTGTAGAAATATCTCAAGCTCTAAAATTTGAGTCAGATGATCCTATATTGTTAGTACTTCCAAGGACCTGAAAAAAGTAAATATAATCCTCCCAGGTAAATATAATATAGAATCACTTTTTTTTTTACAAATTAATTCTCACACAAAATATCCAATACACAATGATAATCAGACAAAGAAGAAACCTAAGACAATAAAAAAGAAAACCAGGAAAAACAAAACAGTTCACGAACACATCAAGTAGTGCAATTTTCAGGTATAGACTGTAAAAACAATTAGCCTATTATTTTTGAATATAATAGTTGAACTCAATATTTTCAGTGAATTAAGACTTATGAATGTTGGCTTGAGGATTTTGAAAATAGAATTTATGGAATAAAAAAGACTCATTAGTTGGACACAAGAGCCAATTAAATAGAGTTCAAAGGAGAATTAATAAACTGGAAGTGAGCTCATAAGAAACTATGCAGAAGATGGCATGGGGAGAAAAATTATATAACATATAAAAATCAGAGAGAATCCCAGAAAATTCTATGAGATGGTCTAACATGTCAGTCACTGAAGATCCAGAAAAGTTTCAAATGAATAAAGAAGGGAATGACAGACATATTTAAGAAAACACTTGGCATCCAAGAAATCTATATTCAGCACAAATATTTTTCAAAAATAAAAGTGAGAGAAAAATTCTGGAAAGGTAGTGACAGTGGTGACAACGGGTGTTTTTCAGTCTTTGAAGTACCTTGTGAAAATACACTGAGCAAGAATGGAAAAACAGACCAAAAACAAATATCCAAGACAAAAATAGGACTAAGTGACTGCGACCACTGGAGAGATTATGCCAACTTGAGGCAATCAGGAACCATGCCTGGATTAGAGTTTAGGAGCCACACCTAGATTAGGCAATGAGGAACCAGCCTGGATTAGGCAACTGAGAACCAATTAGAGTGTGAGTGATCTGTGGGCCAGCGAATGAGGAAGGGACACCCACCCGGATGTGGGAGGCCCAACTAGGAACTCAAACTGTGTAAAAGGAAGGAAGAAGAAAGATTGTAACAGATTTTAACTCTGGGGAGAGACTGGATTTAATGGGATTTGGCGTCCTGTTTGTGATGTCATGAGGAACTGCCTCCACCTCTGCCTCTGCTATGTAATTCCATGGCTGCCGGTCACCCCTAAGTGGCCTGTGACCTCCTGAAACTGTGAGCTAAAATAAACCTTTTATCCCTAAATTTGTGGATGTTGAGTGCTGAGAGTCACAACAGCAAAACAGTAACTAAGACGGTATCTCCACGCACTCAAATTATAGCACTCTATACGTACATACAGCAATATATATGTAAGCAAAACAACAGATAAATAACAGAATATTTGATTGTTTTGGAAATAAAAACTAAAAAATCCCCACTAGTTAATCTCTGAGAAGTATTAGTCTCATGTGAGATTTAATAGCCTTCACTTAGGAGAGATTTCTCACGTGATAATTTAGGGCAAAATATCTGTGATAAGGTCTGATTGGCTATAGATCTTGGGTCCCATCAATCTTATAAACCTAACCAGCTACAGCTCAACTTTCCTTTCCTGATGGCTGAAATTCCACACTGAAGAGAAATTACCAGGAAAAAGTGAAAATGGTCAACAAAGGTAAAGAAAATAAAAGAACTAAGAGCCAGTTAAAAATGAGAATGAGGGGATAGAACCGAAAGCTCTCAGAAAATACAAAGCCGTATTTTAATAGTTATAATAAGGAGAAGATTTTGAGAAATAAACATAGTAAGCCATTTATTCATTCTTTTAAAAGTTCAACCATGAAATGAAAGAGAAAATACCTTGATCATTTTCATATAAAGTTATAATTGATAAAAATGAAAAAGAAAATAACATTCTTCCGCATACTAAAGCTACACCAGAAAGACAGACATATCCACAGATAAAGATTGCAACCTACTGATAATCTATCCAACCAAACTATATAAGAGAATTCTTAGAAAGATTCTGAAAGTGATTTCTTAAAATGTATAAAAAGAATGAGACACCAACTATTGGAAAATTCAGAGATGAAATAACAGAATTAAAGAATGGAAAAGCATAGGAAAACAAGGCCATTTCAGAAATAAAGATTTTGAACTAAAGGAGCATAAGAGTAAATAAAATAATGCCATTATGATTTGAACATAAAATGTCCCCCCCCCCCCCAAAGTTTCATAAGTTGGTAAGACAATATGCTAACCAGTGGATTAATCCCTTGATGATTTTATGGGCTTTACGAGGTGGCACCTGGTTGAGCGGGTGGGTCATTGGCGGCGTGATCTGGAAGGAAATATTCTTTTTTTAGCTGATCACTTGTCTCCCTCCTGCTGCCATGTGGTGGACAGCTGTCCTCTGCCTGAGGCCCTTTTATCACATCTTTTCACTTGTGGTTTATTGTCTTATAACCCACCAAACATGCTTGGACTGAGACCTCTGAAACAGTGAGCTGAAATAAGCCTTTTCTCCTTTCAGATGTGGGTGTCAGGTACTGTTTTCCAGTGATGATATGGTAATTAAAACAAAGGACTTAAAGAGACTAGATAGCAAAAATGAGAAAAAAAGTCAAACTGAAATAAAATGTAAAGTATTTGAGAAAACAATAGGCAAAGAATCATGAATGTATAGTAAAAGCTTAAAAATAGGAAAAAAGAAATCAAAAATGATAAAAATGAATTTTATACTATAATTAAAAATGAATGGAAGTTGAAAAGATAACAGAAGAAAATACACATATTGAAAAGATACAATATTTAGGTGGAGAAATCAGACTGGAACAAATGACAACAGATACGTCTTTCGTTTCTCATTTCTGGGGAAATGAAAAAAAAAACATAGCAAGACGAAATTCCTTTGTAATTCCAGACAAAATTACCAAGTCACTTCACAAAGGTGTAAAATTACATAATGACTGGCTTTTTAATAGCTAGAGAATGGTAGTGTAACATGTCAAAAATTCCCAGGCAAGAGAGTGTGAACTGATTACTTAGTCATTCAAATTATCAAGGATAAAAGCAACAAACTACCAACATATAAAAATATTATTGTCATTTTTGAAAACATGAGAGGCTCCAGACAGCCAAAATAAATAGGGAACGATGGCTATAAAGGAATGAATTGACTATCAATAACTGTTACCATAAGAAAAATGAAAATGTGTATTATGCGACTTTTGATGTAAGAACTCAATGTATGTCTGAATAGCCTTACCAAATAATTTAATCTGTATCCAATAGATCCTTTGCCAAATTTTGGAGACCAGCGAAGAAAGAGAAAGATGTTAAGGGACACTACAGAGATGGCATCAGCAAAGCTAAGATCTGGAAAAGTCCAAGGACAAATGATGGTATCTGCAAAAAAACAAATTATAAGAAGAAAAGAAGCGATAAAAGGCAATGGTTTAAGAGATTTAAAAATCTTACTAGGCATTTGCCATTTCCTGATTCAAAAAAAAACCAAAGTGGAGAAATTAAAGATAAAATATTAACATTTTCAGCTCAATGACATTGAGGGGATGTGTGGACAGTAGACTTGCATCAGAGGATTTTTCAAGGGTGCTCCTCAGAGAGGAAAGAAATGAGGTGCAGGAAGAAACGAGGAACAATGACAGCAACAAACAGATGAGATGATACAAAATGCAATTACTAAACAAAGCACACCTTACAAGGTCTGTATACGAACATCAGCTGCATTTCTAAACTCAAGTGGCAGTTTGAAAATAAAGTTTTTAAAGGAAAGGGGTTATATTCACAATATATTACAAAATTAAGTTCCCAGAAATAAATCTAACAAAATCTGTGAAAAATCTTCTCAAATATAATTGAAAAGTACAATGAGTGTAATTTCTTTTTGATATAAGATCTTGCTCTGCAGTCCAGGCTGGTCCTGAACTCACTGTGCAACTGTGCAGCCCAGACTGGCCTTGATCTCATGGCAATCCCCTGCCTCGCCTTCCTGAATGCTGGGATTACAGGCATGTGCCAGTACACCTGGTTTATATGATGCTGGGGAATCTAACTCAGGGTCTTGAGCTTCCTAGACAAGCACTTTAACCGCTGATATATTCCTCCAGCCCCTTAAAGTTCTAAATAGATAGGTAGTGATTTACACCTTGATAATGAATTAGAAGACTCGTTACTGCAAAACTGTTTGGTTTCCCCAAATCAATTTTTCTGTTTAAAACTTCTCAAAATGTTTTCCGTGAGAAATTCAGTCTGCTTTAAAAATAGACATAAAAACCCATGGAGATAAGAATAACAAAGAAAACCTAAGAAGTAAAGGTAGGGAGCTTGTTCCACTGGACATCAAGTTTCATTGAAAAGCCAGAGTTATTAAGGTAATGTCTTACGAGCATGAATTTAGACAAATAGACCAATGGCTGTAAACACAGGTATACGATACAGAACAGTGTGGGAAGGCTGAACTTTTCAATATACAGTGCTGGGGTAATTAGGTAGCATATGAGGGAAATGAATTTGACTCCTATCTTAATACCTTAAACAAAAAATTAATTCTAAATGGATTAAGAGCCTAAATATGAAAAGCAAACTATGACGTTCTAGGATAAAAGGAAAGAGATTGTCTTTCTAACTTTGGCTTAAGATACAAGTTCTTAAGCAGGACATGAAAAGCTCTCATGTGAGACCACATTAAATTGGGAACTGCATTTCCTCAAAATGCATCATTAGGCAAATGAAAAAGGCATATCACCTGACAGAATTTGAACATATATTAATATTATTAAAACATATAATCCATAAAGGGCTCAAATCCAAACTGTATAATGAAGTCTTACAAGTCAATAAAAACAAGACAGGCAATCCAACAAAAAGTACAAGGAAAAAAGGTAAAATATAAAATAAAAAATGGAGCTGAGCCTTCACAAAGGCCTCAGTAGCAAGAAAACCAGGCTCTGCAGACCTGTGGGGAGAGACATAATTTATCACCACTCAAGCAAGGGCAATGAAGGCTCAAACCCGAAACGCTATCACCCACTAACTGGAATGGCTAAGAGGTAAAGGATGCCTAGCACTCTGGGAGGCTGAGACAGGAGGGTTGCAATTTTCAGTTCAGCCTGGACAAAGGTATCAACTTAGTGTAACCTGATCTCAAATAAACACTTAAAGGGATTAGGATGTAGCTCAGTGCTTAGGCCCTGAGTTCAAAACCCAGCCCTCTCTTCCCCCAACAAGTCAAAAAATGAACAATTGAGCACTGTGATAGTGGAAAGTGAAATTCTTTTACAGAAAGGAATTCTTATATACTGCTAGTGTAATTATAACATGGACTAGTTTGGAAACACTTTACATGTTCTATTACATTTGAAGATAACGTGTGTTCATGACTCAATAATTCCATGCACTAGAGCAAAGTTGTGCTACAGGAAAAAGTTCAGAGCAGCCTTACTTACAGTGTCCAGGCTAGCAACAGCCCCAGTGGCCTACCCACAATGAAGCTGGCTCTGTAAATGGTGGCATATTCATGCAGGAAAATATTGCGCAACAACAGAAGTGAATTGATTACACCTTCATACAACAAAGTGCCTGCAATGGCCAGTCTTGCTCATCGACTTGAATAGACTGAGAAACGCCTAGAAAATAAGTAAGCATGCTTCTTATGTGTGCGAGGAGGTTTCCAGGAAATACTGACACACGGGATAGTCAAGTGAGAGGGGAAATCCACCCCAAATTCACGGAGCAACATCCAACAGGACGACGGGCTGGGGGAACAGAAGCAGCAGGAGGAGGAAGGCTGGTGTCACAGTTTCTCTGGCTTCTCACTCGCGTGCATTCTCTCTTTCTGTCTGTTTCTTATTTACATTTTTTAAAAAAAATCAGTGGTAGTGGGTATTGAACACATGGCCTTTCCACTGAGCTATAGCTTCAGCTTATTTTTTATTTTGATAACAGTCGTTCTATTTCTAAGTTATCCGGACTGGGCTGAAACTTCTTATCATCCTACCTGTGCCTCAGAAATTCTGATTCTCTGGCTCTTCCATCCCTCCCTTGTCTATGAACCAGCTGACCACGGACCTACGCCACTGAAACTCTGAGCCAAGATAAACTCCTCCCAACCTCACATTGTTCTTCTCAGGTACTTCATCACAGAGAAGGCAAGCTAATCAACATTATGGCCGAATCACACAAAGCAACATTGAAGAAAAGAAGCCATGCACATGGGCATGGTGGTGTGTGTAAATAGTTCTAGCACTCTGGGAGCATAAGGCAGTAAGATCACAAGGTGGAGCCCAACCCAGGCAGCTTAGCAAGACCTTGTCTCAAACTATAAATAATAAATAAATAAGCAAGAAGAGAAAAATACCATGCACAAAAAATACACAGGACAAACTTATATTTCAGTCATATTTTAAAAAGGCAAAACTAAACTACAGTATTAAGAACTATTCAGATAGTAAAACTAAAGAAACACGAAGAAGTGCACTAAATACAATTCATATGATTCAGAATTATTGTTACATTTTGGATAGGGATGGAGTATCATGAAGAAATGGTAAAAGAAGTTCTTCTAAGGTCCTGGCAATTTTAGTATTCTGCCCTGATTGATAGATTCCTAGGAAAATTCACTTCCTAAGAATTCACTAAGTTGTATATTTATCTCATACATTTTCACCATATGTCTATTTCACATGACACAGGTTTTAAGTGGAGATAGAAAACCAGATCTCAGAGATTTTCACTGTGCTTTTGAAAGTGGTAAAACTCATCAACGTAAGGCAGCTCTTAAGAAGTCAATGCGCTGACCTCCCAGCCTGTGCTCACGGGTCTTCCCTAAACCATCATCTAAGGGAAGATAAGCATCCTGTAACACAAGACAGAAAATAAGCAATGATGCAAAAGAGATAGAAAGAAAAGCAAATCAAGAGTAGCTCATGCCTGCCCTGACTGCCGCTGGACCAGATCTACAGAAGTGACGCAACATACACTAAGTCCGAAAGACCATGGCTTTGGGATTCTCAAATCTTCTAGTCCTCAGTGAGTGGTAACTAATGTTGCATCGGGTAGCCTGGGGACGGTCCTGTTAACCCTTTCTGCAATGGAGGTAATTCTCAGTTTTGAAACAAGATGCTTGAAGAGCAATCACGTGAGCAGCAGAGTTTTCACAAACAGGAAATTATAGTTGCTATGAGTAAATGTTAAGGATTTGCAGGCACAAAATTGTTCTCATTATACAACAGCTTCATGAGTTTCATGAAGAGCCCATACGGATTAGATTTCTTCAGCAAGTGTACAGATGGGCTCAAACAGCAAGAGGGAAACACACGAGAGAACCCATGGCTAGAGAAGCGACTAAACTTCCCCGGGTGAGAGAGGTGACTGAGAGTTTAATTGCATCTAAAACCAAAGCTACACATCCAAATTCTTCTCTTCCCTGGGCTCAGCTGATCGTCCACCCAAACTGACGCTTCCTCACAGGCAGCCAAGAGCTTCTGCATCTTCCATCTGGTACACAGAGCAGTGACTCAGAGCAATAAATACCAGGAAGAAAGGAGCCTTCGTGAATAAAAGGGAAGGAGCAGGACTGGCATGAAGCAACCGCTCTCTTTCCAATAAAGCAAATAAATAAAGCAATGCCAGCAACTTGAAAGCAGTGTGCCTCCTTTCCGTGCACCATGTCACATGGCCAACTATTTTCAGTGCATCTGACAATAGACCAAGGCAAAAATCTCACTTGCTCTCGTCATCCTGGTCAGGAAGGGACACGGTGTAGTTTGCAGAAATGCCCTAAACATAACGCAGTTGGCTAAGCATCTAGGGAAAGAAACACTTAATAATTCACATAGTGCAGCTGGACTAGGAAGTTTCACCTTGATTTTCTTCTATAACCAGCGATGTGGGTGCTCTTCCATCAGCTTGCCTGTCAGGTTCCTTACTAGTTGACGAAGGCACGACAGAGACCCAATGCCTACTGTTAGGAAGCTCAGTTTAGCACGGCAAGATGGGCACATTACCACATGCGTACACTTGGAGGGATTAGTATTACAATAGAAAGAGTGCAGATCAGAAAGGGTGAGATACATTCTCCCTGTTGGTTGTAGGAGGGGAGGGATCCCGGAAAAGACAGAATTTACACTACATATTGGAAGATAATTTGGAGTATACTGTGTATGTAGTGAGGAAGGGAGTGCAAAGAGACGCACAGAATGTGCAAAGATTTCGGATGCTAGTCTTGATATTCATCCTAATTTTAGTTCAAATGCTAATAAGTAATGCTCATGCTAACAAGAGATTATTGTCTGTCAGGTGCTGAACCAAGACGATGGCATTAGTTTCTTCATTTAAATTCCTAAAAACCTTACCAAGTGGAAAAGTATTATTATCTTCTCCACTTAGATGGAACCCATGGTTGGAGAAATTACACTGCTGGAACTTGAGAAAAACTGGATAGTGGCACACTAAGTATGCATTCGGTCACGAGGTTATACTATTTCAGGGAGGGAGAAGAGGGGTGTAGACATCCTGACAGAGAATGGAGTTATAATTCAATAAAGGAGGTAATCCGATGTGTAGAGACTTTCAGCTTCTCCGAGGACACTGAAGAGATGAAGAGAGAGGATCTGTGGGGAGCTCTTCAAACATGCATGTTGATAGTTGTAAAGAAACTCTTACTTGTAGGAGAGAAACAGAAGCTTGTGTATAAAATCATGCCTGCATGGGCAGATTGAACAGATAGGTTCGTATGATTCTAGAAAAGGACACCTCACAGGGTCAGAGCTACGGTAACTGAAATGTTATTTTACAAAGCAAGCAGGAACCTTCTTGGATTTATTAGCTTCTGAAAATAGAAACAGCTCTAAAAATGATTTAAGTAAACTCTTGGATAAAAATCAATATGTTTGAGATACAGAGTCGACAGCAACAGTATCTATTTCTATCTGCACCACAGGTAGCCCTTCCAGCCTGACCTGTATCCTTAGAGAAAGGAGACTAGGGGAAGCAGGCTTCAGACAAGTTTAAAGTTGTGTCTTCAATTTAGGATATTTATATATAAACACACATTTGTTAACATTTAATAACCAAAGCAATGGTAATAATACTTGCAATTGTTGATTGGGAGCAGAAAACAGCCTGAGCCCAGCTCTTAACCTCATTACTCTCAAGAATCTTTAGGGAATTTCTGTTCAAGGTCACACTGCCAATGTGAATTGAGAAAAAGGTGTTCAGGTCAATGAATTGGAAACCCTCTTTCTCTAGCTCAAAGTTAAGGAACAGTATGAGAACAGAAAGTGTGTCCCACAGAAAATCAATTGCCTTGGCCTACACAATCCCAGGAAGCTGATCTGGGACCTGACAGAGGCCTTCCACAGATGCTGACCATATTTGTCACTTTGTGGTGTCAGAACAAAGGACATTTACTCAAGAACAGACCATGGACTGGAATTCCTCATAGCGTTCGCATCCTTCTCCAAAGCATTTAGAACAATGGGAGAGTCGCTCTACTGCGAGCTCTGCATGCCCAGGATCTTATCAGATGAGGCCGACACTTGACTCTGCAGCAGGGATATGCTCAGGAGTGTGTTACTAGTTAGGAAGCAACTGGAATAACTTACACAACTCCCTTCTTTGTGACCAAGACTGCTATATTAGGCACTTCCCTACTGCCGGGACAAGATATTTAACACCCTTGACTTAAAGGAAAAGCTTTAGCTTGTATTTTAAGGGATTGAGTAGATGGCTGGTTGACTCCAAGACAGAAATAGCATGGCGGAAATGAATGGTGGGAAAGAGCTGCCTGTTGTGTATTCGAGGCCAGCCTGCGCTCTGTAGTGAGTTTAGGACCAGCCTGGACTACAGAGTGAGACCCTGCCTTAAAAAACAAAAAGAAAAGAAAAGAAAAGAAAAAGAAGGGCTGGTGGAATAACTCAATGGTTAAAGTGCTTCCCTAGTAAGAGCTACACACGCACTAAGTACCCGAGTTCAATTCCCCAGCACCACATAAGCTGGCCGTGGTGGTGCACACCTGTAATTCTAGCATTTGGGAGGCTGAGGCAGGAGGATTGTCCTGAGTCCAAGGCCAGCCTGTGCTCCATAGTGAGTTCAGAATCAGCCTGGACTACAGAGTGTGACCCTGTCTCAAAAAAATAAAAAAAAGAAAAATAAAAAAAAGAAAAGAAAAGGAAAGGAAAAGAAAGAAAAAAAAAAGCTGCCCAATTCATGAAAGTGGAAGTGAAAGTCAGGAGGCAGACAGGGAAAAGGGAGGACGAGCCAGAGACCAGAATGCCCCGTTCCAGGTCATCCTCCCAGTGACCTGCTTCTTCTAACAAGGCTTCACTTCCTTCCAGCACATTTAACTAGGAATTAATTAATGGATCCATTCACAGATCAGAATGGTACCCCATGATCCAACCACCTTCCAAAAGCCTCACTTCTCAACATATGAGACTTTGTGGGGCATTTTAGGACTAGCTGGCCAAGAGAAGATCCAGTACTGGACTGCTAACAAAGGACTATTGGGTCACTCCCTGGGAGTGCTTTGAAGGAAGAACACGAGTTCTCTGGCTAAGCGGCTGGCCCCACCTCCAGAAGAAGAGTGAAAAATGGCAAGTGGGTCTCAGAAGACATTCCCAGTCCCCAGAACCTTGCCATAGGATGAATAAGAGGGACACTTCTCCATGGGGAATGGCACCTGCTGCCCATAAACACAAGCTGTAGGAAGGGGTTGTAGTCCCTAGGATTCATTTGAAAGGATCTCCTGAGCCCCTGTGATTTGGGTTGGTAATCCCTCCTTGCACACCCACCAATACCCAGGCTTACTTCCATCTGGGTCTGTATTGATCAGCATCTCAGTTCAGACAAACTGCCTGGGTTCAAATCCTAGCTTTACCAGTGACTATACCAACTTGAATAAGTTGTTTAATCATACTCACATTCCTCATATATAAAATGGGGATACAAAAAATATGTACCTTTATAAGTGTAAGGTTATTTGGAGGATTTCATTATATAATTCACATTAAGTGCTTCTAAAAGTATTTGGAACATTCAGTATGCAATACATTTGAGCTACTTCCCCATTAGTCTTTTGGACCAGAATTTCTGTCTTCTATTCCTATATTAGCACCTAGCACCTAGTTGTGCACATGGCAGACATCCAATAAACTTGCGGAATTAAAGAGGCCTTCATGTACATCAGTTTGTATATATACATGTATGTATTTATTCATTAATTCTTAGTGAAAGATGGTTATACTAAATTTATTCTAGAAATATCCAAGGTATTATATTTAATATATCAAATATATAGGGCATAGTACATTCTTCTTCCCTCCTGTCCTATATGGGCACCAGGATGGGAGGATTTTTTTTTTCATTTCAAAACATAAGAAAAATCCTACATTGCCAACTGATGAACAGCTCAGATGGGGTTTTTATTCTAGTGAACTGAATTTTCTAGTATTCTTCCATTGTTTCGTACAACAAAAATTTCCTCTCTTTCCAAATTACTTAAAAGGTAGCTTCCTGCCTTCGCATACCTGCTCTGTCATCTGCCAAGGATAGAAGACTTTGGCTCATGAGATGGAGAAATCTAGAGCAGAACTTTCAGAAATTAGGATTTTCAGGTTGACTCTCTGGGACTTCCACATAAAGAATATGTGCTCTTGTCTCTACTTCTCCTATCTTCTCATGAAAAGCAAACTCACTGGAGCAGGACTTCTCTGTCTTGCAAACGGTAAGCATATTAGTCTACTTTTAGGTGGAAATAAGGAAATCTGTTTTCAACAAGCAATAAAATCGAAGACTTAATGCATCATTGCCATCTGTATCTATTTCCCAATGGGTTTCAAACTCAAAAGGTGATGAGTTTAGCCTGGCTTTTCCAAAACTCTAACATTCTCCTATGAAGAGGTGGCTTCTCTCCCATTTAGTAAGCCAACGGTGGTGGCTGGTGAAAGGAGAGTAACGTTAGAGATTCTTAACATGAGCATAGCACAATTTCAAGGTAGTCTACTTTGAAAAATAACTACTAACTAATGAATGAATGAAGATCAATCTTGTTTTAACATTGAGTTTTCCTCAAGAGGCCCAGGAGGCACATTCAACGTAGGGTAATGGGAGGAGAATTTGTTTAAATAGAAGCTATAGTCATATCACTTAAAGCACGATATATTGAGCAAAATACATCAGTAGGCCCTCTCCTAGCGTCCAAACATCATGGTCTCTTTGCTACACAAATGTAGATGGTAACTATAAATATTCATTCAATGCAGCTTCTTGATGCAGTTGAGAGACTGGGAGTTCAAGATAGATGAGGCTTCTGCCATTGGAACACTGCATAAAATTTTACCATGAGTTTTTTACTTTTTATAAAGAGGAAGTAGACTCTAAAATAATGGCAAAAAGTTAAATATAGTAAACACATAAACTACTAACATAGTTGTTTTTTATAATTATCAAGTGTTATGTATGATATAGACGCGTGTAATATGTTCTGTGGTTTTATATCACTGGCTGTGCAGTAGGTTTGTATACACTAGTGTTACCATAAACATGTGAGGAATGTTTTGGCCACAACATCACTAATCTACAGCAATTCTTCAACTCCAGCACAATCTTATAGGACCCCAGTTGTATATGTTCAGCCTATCATAGTTCAGGCTATCTCCTTACCATTTTTCTCCACCCCCTTCTCCCTTGCAATTTGAGAAAAATCTAGTAAACAGCACTGAGTGAAAAGCATATTAGGTTGCTGGTACCTTGAACAGAGATGTTTAGATCTGCAAAGCAAATCCAGTGTTCACTGACCTCATAATCTATGTAGCTACAAGCATTCAGCCGCCTGTCTTCAAGAAGCCTGATCTGTGGGACAGCACAGGAAGCCAAAAGTGAAAGAAGGCCTGATACAGGTTAAGTTACCACTAGCACCAGGTGGACCAGTGAAGGCCCAATCTTTTGTGTTAGCAGCAGTTCTGGGGCACTCAATGTATGTACAGTAGGAGTGGGGCATAGCATCTCCTTCCCTCTGGACTGAGGCATAGCTCTGGGGAAAGAGGAGTAAAATTTCCCAGATGAGGATACTTTGAACAAGTACCCTCTATCAGAGGATGAACCAATCAGGGAATGATCATTCACCAAGAACCAGACTGACCCTGGGTCCTGTACAGATGAGGAAGGGTGTGTTTGTACAGAAAGGTATAAGTGCACTTACATTTGCACTATCTATAATTAATAGATAGCATAAATGTAAGCATGGCTGGAGAGAGAAAGAGAACTGGCTTGTGTCCTCACTGCCTTACTCACCTGTATGCACAGTGAGGGTAAAACTTGTCTAAGAATCACAAACATGAAATCCTGCATGTGAACCTGAAAAGACCTTCGAAAAAAATGACACCAAATTTCACTATAAATTCTCCTCAGAGTTCTTAGGAAAGCATTTCCAGTTGCCTACCTGCGATAGGAACCCATTTCCTTTCCATAGGTCCGTGGTAGAAAATATGAGATGATTTGTTAAGTGATTCCTCAGCTGTGACTCCTGTCAGTAGGTAATCACAATCCAGGCAGCATTTCCTCACATCTTGCTTGTCAATACTTAATCAACTTTCCTCAGAGCTCTGGAGAGCTGTGATAAACCTAAGTGTCTATATACAGAGTCAATCTTGTCTGTGGGTCAAGTCTGAAGTTTACCCAGACTCTTGCATTGCGAGAGGCTGTCTCTACTAAAAATGTATAGATATGAACTTTCTTTCACAAAAAAATCTAGAAACTCATGATCTAGAAAAATCATTCATTCTAGTATCTTTTCTGTGTTCTTCTGGCTGGTAGGACCACCCACATCTGGTGCCAAACTAGGCCCTTCAGTCTCACGCCCAATATGGAGAAACGTTCAGACCACGTAAATGCAATCTGGTGGCATTTTACTTTCTGCAAACAAAATATTGAATCACTACCATGCATTTAGGCATCGGCATCACAATTTGAAAATGACACAGTATATTTGATGTAGGAGAAGGGCTCCTACAGAGCCAGAAATATACAGGACTTTTGGATTCCATATGGATTTACAATCACATTCTAAAGATCTGAGTCACTGTGGTTGGTCTTAGATTTAGCTCCAAATTCCTACCTTATTCTATCCCCAAATGAATGCTTAATTTGATGGAAAACACCATCAATACAATTCTAAACTGTATAGAACTAATGAGTCTCTATTAAAGAAAAGATTATTTTTGTAAGATAAACTATTTAGACAAAAGAGAGAAAAATAGCCATCTTTTATTGTAGTGATTCCCATACTTTTGGATTTTACTGAGCTATAAAATGGCCCAAAATATTTTAGGATTGACAGAAAATTGTGAACATTTTATTTTACCAAGTTAGGGTATTATTTCAAAATGTAAAAATAAATAAACACTATTTGCAATCATTACTATTTCTTAAGGGACATTTTAACACTAAAAAGCAAGACTATAATCTCAAAACAAACTTAAGAATGCACTGAGTTTTAAATTGAGATTCAAAAACTTTTAAAATGCAAGACATATTTTAATTTGTGATCTTATTTTGCATTAACTTGTTTTTGGTATAAGTTTGGTAAGGTTCAAAATATGTACTTACCAGAAATGCAGAACAGGAGCTAACGCATTCCATTTTTGTTTTTATCTAGGATCATATTTAAAATCCAGGTTTTCACAATTATGTGAACCTGAATGGATGCAATAGAGCTACTGCTACTATTTCTTTCAATAAAGACTGTTCATGGTTGGGTGGTATCTACCAAAGAAGTTGAAGGCTGACCCCACTTTTTTTTTTTTTTTTAAATAGGAATAGGAATTTGACCTTGTTTGAAAATAGAGTCTTTGCAGATGTAATCAGGGTAAGATGGAGTTAGATTGGACTATGGTGGGCCTGGTTTAATAGCCGGAATTCTTACAAAAGAAGGAAGAGGGCACAGAGACAATCACAGGAGGTCGACAGCTATGTGAAGATGGAGGCAGAAATTGAGCTGATTTGTATCGAAGGAATGCCAAGGATTTCAGATAACCTCTAGAAGCTCTGAAGACAAAAGGAGGAATGTTTCCATAGAGCTTTAAAGCATGACACTTTGATTTTTGTCCTCCAGAACTGTGAGACAAGGCATTTCTATTATTTTAAGACACTCAGTTTGTACTACAGTCATTCCCCCTTGTCTACAGGGGATGTGTTCCAAGAAAGTCATGGATGTCTCAGGCCACAGATATGTACTGTTTTGTTCAGTATATAAATGCATATGCTAAAGCTTAATTCATAAATCAGACACAGTACAATTAATAACAACTAACAATAAACACATAAGAACATACAGTGATAAAGTTACATGAATAGGCTTCTCTGTGTCTGAAATTTTCGCATCTCAGTTAAGCCCAAAGTACCTGGAAGGGCAGGAGGGGGAACCATGGAGGAGGGGCCTCCTGTGCTTGGTGACAGCAGCACTGAGGACAGATACAGAGGTTAATCTGGATAAATTGAAAGAAGCCACAGCCAGCAGGCCTTCTCCTAGTCGCCGGCTTTAGCTTGCAACCAGGGAAAGAGCAGGGAAGGCGACTGGGGGTCTCTGTCCCGGAGAGCGCAGGCGAGTGTGTCCTCTTTAGCAGTGGCTCACATGAGAAGAGGGGTCCTCAGGCCCTAGTCGCTCACAGGAAGTAGAAATTTACATTTGAAAAAGTCACAAATTTTGTCCTAGGTGAGCATTGCCATTCAGGGTTTTCCAAATTGATGTGAAAAGTTAAAAGCATTCCTGACAACATAACAAGAATGTTGTGCGTTTATAGTATGATTTCACCATCCTATCTTTCCTCCGCGCAGGGCACCTTTGAACTGAAGCATTCCAGTGACGGGGAAGGCATCTCTGGAAATCTAAGCCCAAATGAACAAAGCTAAGGAGGAAACCACCGGGCACTTGGCCCTTTGAGTGAAGAATTAGTTTCTTCTGCTTTATGAACTTGTCACCTAGGTCCATTAACCCTGAGCTTCCTGCAGAGCCCAGCCATCCCTAGTGGCTATGGGGCAATGGTCTCTAGGGGAATGGAAGTCCATGCCGCTCATCACATTTAAATAAACCTATCGGAGCAGCTCCTAAACCAAACACAAAGTTCCCATCTGTGTTTACCCTCCTCCACTCTGGTTTCCAGTCCTAGGCAGGGTGGTATCTTTCCAAGGCTCCTGGGCTGTGGAATGTATGTAAATGCCTGGTTCAAAACCCCCTTCCACCCCTTTCAAATTTGACAATTGTTTAAACGTTATTGCTTGAATGGATGCAGATGTTCAGACCCTCCCTTGCTGGGAGGGGTACTCCTTTAGAAAGAATGGGGAGAAAAACTGGACTTTTTTCCTTTTTTGACACATATTTTATCTTTATGTTTGTATCAAGAGCTGCCAAGAGATGCATCTGGTCCCCAAATCAAGAATCTCACACTCCTCCTCCCAACTCACAGCTTTCCAAGCGCCTTTCTTTGTGATCTCTGCCCAAACAAGCTGTCAGCAGAGCTCAATGGACAGATGACCAACACCTCGTAGAAGAAAAAGGACCATTTTCTCGTCAATACTGGAGAGAATGGCACTCATGGCATTTTTAATGTCATTCCCCTCCTTTTGCCTTTGTTAAAACAATTCATTTTCTGATTAATATTTTCAGCAGTGAGAGCAAATGCCAATTTAATTAAATTTCCACACCATCCCTCTTTTATCCAATTAGTGGGTTCACTGGCTCCTCAACAACCTTCAGCGTCTGCATTTTCAATGAATGCTCAGTTGCTTCTGGCTTCACCAAAAAAATCTGTTACATATTAAGTTATAATAAGATATAGGCAATTATAGTAGCAGCAGGACAAATAGATTTGTATGGTTCATTACAAGGGATTTCTGGAACATACATAGTGTAAATAACCAGTTTCTAGGGCAGAATTTTTGAAGAAATATATTTTTTTTTAAAAAAAGGGATGGGAAGGAGCCATTATGAATTACTATAAAAAAACTTTGGATATAAGGAAATCCCCCCAGCTCAGTAGCACTCTTTTTTTATTTAGATGAGAAACATTTTGACATGTAAACCATAAATAGAAACAAAATATAAGGGAATGTTCCATGGAAAATGGGTGGTGACCTGTTTTTCATTTTTAGAAAGAAAGAATAATACCAGTGTCATTATACTGGAAAAGTCTGAATAAGCAAGGAGAAGGAATGAACAAGAAAAAAAAAAAACATTTGATATGTGCATATACTTTGCGCTTTGTCCATAATGTCTCATTCAGACTTTATGACAACCCTGGGAGATAATAGAGTGAGAAACTAGGATGACAATGTCATAGAGTTCACTGTCACAGCAACTGTTTTCCAAGGGAGAAAACAGACCCTCGAGAAATTGATAACTACTCAAGGTCACCTAGTTAATAAGTGGGTGAATCAGAATGCGGTGTATATTTTTTTCCCTGGCTTCAAAGGCCGTACTATTTCCATGATGCTGCTCCAGGTTTCAGAGAGGACCAGGGTCAATGTATAAATGAAGAAGAGTAGCCTTGCTGCCTTCCATGAATTCAGAAATGCCAGAGAAGTATTTCTCTGAAGGGAATAGATTAGCTAATGCACATCACTCAATGCACATTAGATTGGTATGATGTTAGCAGGTCTTGACAATGGGATACAGTAAGGGTATTCTACTAGTAGGGGGAAATGCCTCCATTATGGCAATGAAAAGGCTCCAGAGGAAAATGAAACAAAGGAACTGGATTGAATGAACTTATGATTTCCCAAGAGGAGATCTTGAAGCTGATTGACTTTATTGACACAGATCTGCCTCAGGAACTTAAACAAAAATATCAAATTGGGAAATATACTGTGTTCTTCTTTACTGTATTTAACAAAACACAGCAGCATCCTAGGAGATGCACTGGGACATACCCTTCCTAAATCTAGTTCCTCTTGTCCTCTATTTTACTTCTAAACCACCAGCATTGTTGTTTTTATCTTAAAAGTCTTCTGGAAGGTGGCGTGCCAGTACTCTTCTTCATTCCATATGGAAGACTATTTTTTTTTAACCAATACCACTCTGCAGAATCCATTTCATGACTCCCAGGATAAACACAAGGCATTTTGCCTAAGTCTCCAGCCCAGATTGGAAGTAGGGTTGAAAAATTCCATATAAGTAAATAATCCACAAGTTTATACAGGCTGAAGTTGCTGAGCTCAAAATATTATTGAGCTCCCTAGAGAACCTACCGCCGCATGTGAAAAATTGCTTTAAAGAGATGTGCCAAGATGCTGACCTTGGCCCTTGGGAAGCAAAAGTAGGAAGGGGAAGTTCTGAGGCAACACTTGTCCCTAGAATGTATGGAGAGGTGATTAGAAAATCCTTAAGTTAATGGAGCTGGAGCGACAATGCCGAGGCTAGGGTCTTTGGAAATGAGTTTGGTATGTGTCTGTCATTATTTATTTGTGGAATTTTTAATCAGCCCACGTCTAAAGTCTCTGTTTCCTCATCTTTAAAATGTGAGATCTGGAATTCATGAGCCATGCTCTTTTTAAGCATTAAGACACATGTGTGTATTCTCTGAGTCATGAACAACAAAGGCCAAGGTTACATGCCAAAATTTACAGTCTGTACTAGTAGCATTATGCAGAAGAATTTAAAAGCTACAAACTTAAATATCAGATATGATCAAACTGAAAGGCTACAGCTGACCTAGCTGGACTCTTAGTCCCTTTCTAGATGTACTAGCTCACTATCAAAGGCTATATGCAAGAACAAAACAAAAATAACTTGTATCCAACTTGTCTGCAGGAAGGACTGTCCTACCCATGTTTCTGATGAGAGGGCAAGCCTGGGCTGTTGTGTTTGGTGCTCCTGGGCCCCACCCATTTCTGGCCTGTGCTAACTAGGATTAACAAGCAACAAACAGGCTGTCTGGAAAAAACTTTAAACCAAACCAACTCATTCTTTACTCCTCCACCAAGAATTGGAAATTTATAAAATGAATGATGAAGCTATTATGAATAGGGACAGGAACAGAAAGAGCATTATGGAAAGATGGCTGAGAGGCCAGGCTCACCAGTCAAATGAATCAAAAGCAAACTAAAGCTAAGTTGGAGCAGAAACTAGGAATGAGCCAAAGAAGGATCCTACGGTAACTGACCTCAAAGGTGTTATTCCAGTATCCCAGTCTACTTTGTATTCATGCCCTTTGGCAGACATCTCTCTTGAATCTGGACTGACGCTGTTACCAGTTAAAGATCTTGGAAAATAAAGTATGGTCTCTCAGGATTGATCATAAGAAGTTTTGAATCATCTACTGGGTTTCCTGGGATTCTCTCTTAGAACTTGGCCGTCATGCCAAGAGAAATTCAAGTCACACAGAAAGGCCAGTTATAATTATGGTATTCAATAGCTACAGCTGAACTTCCTTCCTACCATGGCCAGCATAAAGTGGCAGCCAGAGAGCAAACATTCTGTAAGTGTAGCCCAGTTGAGCCTTGAGATCACTAGCCACAACTGTCCATCTGGCTGTAATCGCATAGGAAACTTTGAGTAGCTTTAGAATACAGTCAACTCACAAAACCATGTGAGTTAGTGACAATTATTTTTTGAGCTACTACATTTTGAAGTGGTTTGTTGTAGTCAATAGATAACCAGAATAGGTTCACAGAAAATGGGGGAGTTGGATGGAAACTAAAGCTGCAATAGAGATATTGGTGCTCAAGAGAAAGAGGTAATGGCATCCTCAAGAGATATGAAGTCCAACTGGAAAGACTTAAATGTATACTTACTGGTAGCCTAGGATAGAAGTTTCCAGAAGCTATCCCCTGGATGTATATTTGCACTAACATGGTTTTCATAACTCTGTATTGTAAAGCATAATATAAAGCAATAGAATAATTTTTTGTTCCTGAATTTATTCAACCTAATGGAAACGGCCTATGAGATTATCTATTATTTGAGTCTAAAACGTGAAACAAAATAGTATCAAATTCCCAAGACCCAAGCCTTAATCATTAAATTCTTGATGAATGAAGGATGGGAAATTTGTGTTCCCTTGGCCTCTCCTATCTTCTTTCCCTCTAAAAATTTCAGGATTGAAATGTTTGGGAATTGTGTTTCCTTCTCTTTCCTGGTGAGTTTATACTGCTCACAAGGAAGGATCCTGCTTCCTTTATGTCATGACTTTCTTCTCCAACTCAGAACCAAGAATAATCCTCACCAGCAGATAGCATAGAAGGGGGATAGGATATAAAAACATTTAAAAAATTGGAGAAGGACATCTCTTTTATCACATTCAATACAAGTAGCTCCCAGTACAACAGGGGGACATTTCTTACTTCTCAATGCCTTGATCTTGTTTTAAACTTAAATACTTAAGCCACATTTGTACAAAATCCAGTATATAGATAAAATCTTATAAGCAAGATGACACTCCCCCATCCCCCTCCCAATGCTCCATAGTGTAAACTACCAGCTCTCTGGTAGTTTAATGACAAGGAAGGCCCTCTCCCAGACTCCACCTTGCCCAAGGTCACAGAGAATCTGTGATGAGCAGGAACTGGGGTCCACAGCATTCCCTACCAGCTTTTCTCTTAGCTAGATCAAATCTTGCACAAAGAGCCACTGACCCTGATTTGCATTGTGAAAGTCACCTGTCCAGCTCTGCCCCTGAGGCAAGGAGATCAAAGCTGGGAGGGTAGCCAGGAGCAGAAAGGAAATAAAATATTGATGTAATGCGATGCATGGTAATTCTCCTCCATCCACCTTGTCAGTAATGAAAGTGAGCCCCGGGGAAGTGATTGGTAACCATCTTCCTCCCATGAACTCACGTTATGGTTCCCATTTGCCCTGCCAGATGGGCTTCATGCAGCTTTGCCCCAAAAAGGAGAATCTGGTAGGGAGAGGAAGACGAGGAAATGTACAATCGGAGGGTTTCCCAAGCACCTCCTCCACCTTGATAGAAAGATTCTGAAAGGAGATGAGTTTTGGACTCTTTCAGTTGCAGTTCAAGAATAATTCCATGCACAAAGCTCAAGATCTAAACCAGATAAGAGCATCTGCTGCCCTTCAAATGCAATAGGAATACAGCCAAAGTGGCTATTATCAGAAAGCAAAACAAAATAAAAATAAAAACAAATCCTGGTAAGGAAGCAGAGAAAGTAGATTCTTAGACACCGCTGGTGGGGGTGTAAATAGAGCAGCCATTAATCTTTTTCAGCTCAAAAAAAAAAAAAATGAAAACAGACCTACCCTACCTTGGAGAATACATTCAAAGGAAAGAAAACCAAGCAGGCACTTGCACACCCATGTCTATCATAGCACTGGTCACAATAACTAAGCTATGGAATCAGCCTAGGTGCCCATCAACAGATGAACAAAGAGAATGCAGCCTATGTGCACACACAATCGAGTATTATCCAGCCACACAAAAGAATAAAAGTCTGTCATTTGAGGCAAAATATATGGAACCGGAGAACACTGTATTAAAATGAAATAAACTAGACATGGAAAGACAAATGCCACATATTCCCCCTCAAATGTAGAAGCTAGAAAAAGTTCAGCTTTCAAGTAAAATAGCGATGACTGGGAAAAATCCGGGAAGGGCAGGAAAAAAGGTGAGATTTGATCAGTGTACTTTATATGCAGGTATGAAAAATAATCATCCTGGGCTCCATTAGCACGTACAATTAATATACATTAATTAAAATACATGTCAGGAAGTATTCTAGAGTCCCGGGTAACTGAAGCGGTAATTCAAGAGGTTCTCTGGTAACTGAAATGGTCACAAAGAACAAAGGAAAGCGACTGTTCTCACTGTGGGAGTATCTCTGCTGCTGACGTGCCCTGAAGTTTACTATGCTGAAGATGGGCTTCAGTGTAATGGGGTAGATGTGAAACTCAGGGGACGGACATTTATTTTCTGGCAGGAAAGGCAATAGGGTCAAAAGATATTTTGATTGCTAGGCCCTTGGGGGTTTCCCTGTCTGACACTCCTGCCGAACATGACGTCTGTAACCCGCATCAAGGCCAGACCCCTGGGAGCTGTGGCTCACCACAGAAGCAGCTACAGTTTCTGTGTAAGAGGAGCCACGGCCCCTTTGGCCCTGGCTGCTGAATGTGGGCCGGCAAGGGAGGGCTTCAGGATTAGGTAGTGACAATGTTAAGTGAACATGGCTTCTTACGGTCTAGATCTAAAAAACAAACAAACAAACAAACAAAAACCCTTTTTAAAGCTTCCTTATTCACATTTATATATTTGTTTTCCATATTTCTAAAAATATCGTTGTTTAAGAAAATAGCTGGCCAGCCCTTCTCTTCCTGCTAGGCACCCTTAGGTCCTAGTTGTGATCTGGTTACTTTGGTTTCCAGATCTCTCCACCATGGCTTTGCCTGAGCCACACTGATTTGTACTTTTAGCCGAGTGCTGTCCTTCACACCGTTGTCCTGAGTACACACATTGTTTCCCTTCTCAGAAGATCTCTTTCCTCCTTCATGGTCGAAATCTAAAAATATTTCCCCAAAGTCTCGTGTGTTTACAGAGTGATTGGGTCAGTTGGTGTTATACTCATCAGCAAATTAATTCATCGATGACTTCATGTGTCATTAGAAGGTGAGGCCTGGCTACGAGAATGGGTCACCGGGGTAAGACCTCGAAGAATGTGCTCTTGTCCCCAGCTGGCTGTTCTGTTTGCTTCCTTGAGGCCATGTGATAAATCATTTTCCTCTACCATTTGGTTTCCGCATTGGAATTGGTCTACCATGCATTGTCTGAGACCTCTGAAACTGTGAGCTAATGTAAGTCCCCTCTTTAAGGTACGGGTGTCACTGGGTGTCAGGTCCCAGTGACAATAAAGTGACTGACAAATCACATTTCTGTAGAAAAGTACTATAGTGAGAGCACTGAATTTTGAAATTCTGGATTCAAATTCTGGCTCTCCTATTTACTGGTTATGCGATTTGGGGCAAGTTGGAAACACTTAGAGCTTTGCTTTTATACCACAAAACAAAGAAAACAAAAACAAAACAAAACAAAAAAACAGCTACTTCTCTGTGCAGCGTAGAGCAGACACTCTTTGCCCATCAACTCCAAATCGGCTCCTTAATGTATCACTCTTTGAAATAAGATTGGCTAGGTGTTCACTTCTCCCTCAGTGAGACTCCGTATTGTGGGCAGAAGTCACTTTACTAGAAAAACCTATGTTTACCCGCTGATGCAGGAGTGAGTACTTCCTACTTGAAGTAAAAAAAAAAAAAATGTTCTATACTCTTCACTCTGTATTGCCAAGAGGAGGATCTGCTGCTCCAATGTGCCTGACTCCTTGAGGGTAGAGTCACAGAAGAGCCAGAATGAAAATTTTCTTTTGTAAATTCCACATGAATCCAAAAAGAAGAAGAAAATTTCTCAAAAAAACCCCTTAAAACTCTACTTTTCCAGTTTCTGAACCTAATCTGCCCCATTGCACTAATACAGCAGTCCAATAATTTTTTTCCCCAGTACTGAAGATGGAACCAAGGACCTTCACACTGAGCTAAATTTTCAGTCCTTTTTGACTTATTTATTTATTTATTGAGATTGGGTGTTGCTAAGTTGCTAGATTGCCCAAAACTGAGCTCAAATGCATAATCCTCCTGCCTGCAGCTTCCAGAGTGCTGGGATTATAGGCTTGGGTTACCAAACCTGGCAGTAGCCCAATGTTTTTCAAGTCCAGTTATTCTACATATTTCAGGTAGGTCCGAATGTCATTTCTTTGCCAGAACTCTGACCAAAGCATCAGAAATCAACTCACATTTTAAATGGTGGAGGGAAAGAGTCCTTAAGATCCACTGAAGATTGGCTGTGATCCAAGGACTTGATAGGCTTGTGAATCTTTAGGGTGAAGGGGTATAATGCCCTAGTTGACAGAAAATGGACAGATCAGTAAGTGGGGTCTGCAGCAATCAAAGCATCTGTCCCTAAATCCACATTCAACACAAGGGGAAGAGCTGGAATTTCTGCGGTGTGGAGCCAGACAAGGAAAGTAATTCAGCATATGATGGCCCTACAAAGATTGTTTCTCAAGAACAGTCATTTTTCTTGGCTACTGCTGCTCTTTAGAGCCCCCTACTGCACTGCAGACTCACTCAGTATTTTTAATATGCCACTAGCTAGAACATAGCTAGACCACACAAAAGGATACTCTTTATTCATTCACAAATATGCATGGCAGTTTAAGTGTCTTCCAGACTCTGTTCTGAGTGCTATAGATACAGTTAAGAAAAAAACATAGCATCCCTGCCCTTGTGACACTTACATTCTAGTAATACATTCTTGTTTGGCTAACACTCAATGCAACATTGAGATGCATGGCCAGGATTTGCAAGCCCAATGCATTCAGGGCCCAGACAGGTAACAGCCACGAGCAGCACTCTAGGTGCAAGATTCTAGGAAATGGTGGAGATTGTGGGGACTAGGGATCTCAAACTCTGCCCAAAGAATGAAGTTCCTGTTCGGTTCCAGACAATAACTTCATGACTCTCAGATCTGGTTTGTCAGTAAAATGCAAAAATTTAGATTCCTATGTATTTCTTTAATCTTTAATCCTAGATCAAATAAAACTAAGTTCATTGGATGGCTAGTTCCAGTCTGAAAGACACCTACTTGACTCCTGCTCCAAGATATCTACTTTAGCACTAGTGGCCTATAGGAATTGGTGAAAACTGTGGGACCAAGAGCATCAATAACTCCCAATGTCCTAGAGCACAGAAGAGTGACTACGGTTGGCTACAATTACTTTCATATTTAAAGAAAAATAGCTAATGGAAAGAATTTTAAATATTCCTAACACAAAGACCACAATAAGTGTTAGAGGGACAGGTATACTAATTATTCTGATCAGATCATTATGCATTCTACTTATAAATTAAGCTGTCACAATGTATCCCATAAATATGTACAATGATATCACTAAAAAATAATTTCTATATTTTTAAAAGTTGGAATCTGAAAGATATGGTCTCAAACCAGCTTTAGCATCTGCCACCAGTATAGCAGGGTCAATTTTTTAAAACTTGAAAGTACATGAACTAGAGATTCAATATCACTTTGATGACATCCATCTTGGGGGAAATAGGGTTTTCCCCTCTCTTACTCTTTGTCTCCCCTCACCCCTGCCTCGGGGACTCTTGCCAAGCAGCCCCTCATTGCTCTTCCTGCCCTCTCTTTTATTAAGTCTTTTATGTATTTATTTATGACAATTTCATGTGAACAATGCCAATCAGTACTTAGTATTTTGTGTCAGATCCCTTACACTGAGCTTTATTGACTCAAGGTGGTCCCATTTTCTTTCAAACGATTCATATCTGTCTTTCATTATGGCTTCATAATATTTCATTGTGTACAAATACCACATTTTCTTCTGTTAGTGGGCATACTGGTTGTTACCAGGATTTAGCTGTTATGAATTGTGCTGCTATGAACATGGATATGCACATAACTCTATAGTGCTTCATATCCGTCTTTCTTTATGGCTGCATAGTATTCCATTGTGTATAGGTACCGCATCTTCTTTAACCGTTCCTGTGTGGATGGGCAGGTAGGTTGTTTCCAGGATTTGGCTATTATAAATTGTGCTGCTATAAACATGAATACGCATGTGTCTTTTTGGTATGTTGAGTTTATTTCTTTTGAGAACATGCCCAGTAGAGCAGTAGCTGGATCAAATGGAATTTCTATTCTTAGCTTTCTAAGGAACTGCCAGACTGCTTTTCACAGTGGTTTTACCAGATTGCATTCCCACCAGCAGCGGAGTAGAGTTCCTTTTTTCTTTCACACTCTCGCCAACAATTATTTTTTGAGTTCTTGACATAGGCCATTGTCACTGGAGTTAGGTGAAACCTCAATGTTGTTTTTATTGCATTTCTCTGATGGTCAAGGATGAAGAACAATTTTTCATATGCTTCCTGGTCATTCGCACTTCTTCTGTGAAGGTTTTTTTTTTTTTTTTCACTTCAGCTGTCCACTTCTTGATAGAATCATTTTTTAGGGGGTTTTATGTTTTTCAGTTCCCTTTATATTCCAGGTATTAATCCTTTGTCTGAAGTGTTACTGGTATCTTCCCCACTCTGTGGGTTGTCCCTTCACCTTGCTGACTGTTTCTTTTGATGTACAAAAGCTTTTTAATTTAATATAGTCCCATTTGTTGATTCTTGTTGAGGTTTCTTGTGCAGTTGGTGATCTGTTCAGAAAATCTTTTACTGTCCCGATGTCTTCTAGGGTTTTACCTATTTTGGTCTTCCAGTGAATTCAGTGTTTCCGTTTTGATATCCAGTTCTTTGTCACACTTTGATCTGATTTTAGTGTATGGGTCTAGTTTCATTTTCCTGCATATAGAGATTCAGTTTTCCTGCATCATTTGTTAAAGATTCTGTCTTTTCTCCAGTGGATTGTTTGGCCCCAAGTGTGAATAGTTCTTTAAGAAAGATACTTAATGGTGATGTAGCTGGGTCAAATAGAATTTCTCTTCAAATTCCAAGGTATCTCCAAACTGCTTTCCATAATGGTTGAACCAGATTACAGCTCCACCAACAGTGTAGCAGTGTTCTTTTGCTCCACAGCCTCATCAACAATGGTAATATTTTGAGTTGTTAATATGAGACATTGTCCCTGGAGTGAGATGTCTCTCAATGTTTCTTTGATTTGCATTTCTCTGATGGCCAGTTATGTCAAACACTTTCTCGTGTGCTTATTGGCCATTTGTACTTCCTCTTCTGACAAGTTGCTTTTGATTTCAGTTGCCAATTTCTTAATTGGGTCTTTTACTTGGGAGTTGTATGGTTTTTGAGTTCTTTATATATTCTAGATATTAATCCTCTGAGGCATGGCTGACAAAAAAATTCCCCCCATTTTGTCTCCTCACTGTTGCTTGTTTCCCTCTCTGTACAAAAACATTTTTGAAAACCACCTTACGTCTATAAAATGCAACCACAGAAAGGTTACATTAAGTAAAAAGCAATGCACATATTAGACACAGGCTTAGTACATGGTTAGAGCATACACACACTTGAAAAACTGTCAATTTTATAAGTTTCAGGATCCTGGTAGACAGCATGTGCTCATTCAAAGGTTTTAACTGAAGGAGCTAAATTGTCCTCTTTGCTGAGGCATGCACAGGCATTCATGGGAAAGCTGGCTAATGAAGCACCCAGGGGCTAGAAAAATCAGGCAGCTGTTAGACTCTAGCCTAAAGGAGCGAAGAGAGAAAGAGAGTTCCCAGAACTCAGTGAGAGATGGAGCTGTGGATGAAGAACACTGGGCAGGGCCTGTGGTCCGAAAGAAAAATGGATTCTGCCAGAATTGACGGAATAAATCTCTTAAACCGCAAACTCTCCTTCTAATCTCCTGCTACTGACTCCTACTGGCCAAACCAGTCTAGAAGCCAGAACCAAAGACAGGTTGGTGGTACAGGCTGAATAGATCAGTCTCCCACGACACAGGCATAATCCAAAAAAAAAAAAAAAAAAAAAAAAAAGCCCAGTAGGGCTCAGTGGACCTGAAAGAAGACAATGCCCTGCCTTTCTTTTCACTGAGTATACACCAATTCTCTTTTCCCCTCCGTGTTCTGGAGGCAAATGTGCTAGTGGAGCCTTCTTTACCTTGAACTTGCGCCTTACTTTGAATTTGTCAAGCAAACCAAGAAATATCCCAACAGTGATTCTCTAAGAAGGTATTGGGCATCTGCCTGGGAATCCCCATGGATGGAAGAGCCAGGCAAAGTTCAAGGCTCAGCATCTATGCACACACAGAGCTAGAATTATTTTCACATCTTCTTTTCATTATAGGCTGCCTGGATGGGAGGTTGGCTGGAAGAGAATGGAGGGAAGGAAAGAAGAAATACAAAGTAAGGAAGGGAAGACAGGGAAGTGGTGGGAGGCAGGATGTCTTGCTCTCTTATTAGCACCTTGGACTGGGAGTGGGAGATTAGTTAGGAAAAAGAGCGGTCAAGAGAGCCCAAATGTCCAGTAGAACATTAAAAATGAACATCTATGAAGTGATAGCCGGAGCCAGGCGAAAGCACCGGGAGGGGGTGGGAGGGTAGAAAATCAGAAGGGATTGGAAAGTCGATATGATACATAGATGTACGGAACACCCAGATTCATTGTAAAATCTATGTATGACATCTGTATATTAATAAAAATAGTGGGGGGAAAATGAGCATCTACCACATGTCAGCCTGCTAGTAGCTAACCAGTCAGTCATGCAGCCAAGCAAAGCCAGAAGTTAGGGCAATGATGAGCACAGCCTGGAGCAGCTGTGGGCGACGTCTCTGGTCCTGCCTTCCTCCCTCCGCACTTCCTGCTCTGCTGGGTCATGGCAAGGCTGCAGCGGTCTCAGGACTTACCTCCAGGAGACACTGACTTTTGCTTCTGGCAGTGCAGACAGAGCGAATGTTCTTGTTCAGGTCTACCCAGCCAACTTCTCATGAACCTCAATTGAGTCACACGCTCATCCTTGAACCAAAGCTCACGTACACGGAAATACCACGTAACAACTGCTTTAGGCCTGGTTACCAAAAACAAATTCCATGGTGACAAGAGTGAGCGAGACACCTTTGGATGAGAGTCAATGTTCTCAGCTCTCCTGGCTGGCACATTGCGAAGGCTGTTTACATGGAGAAGAGAGAGTTCGCTCCCAACTATGGGTGTTTTAAAGCATTGGGTTTAGTTCTTCTGAAGAACCTCATAAAAATTATACTTATTTCTTCAATGTAAAAACAAAGCTTTATTTCTCATTTACATGAAATATCCAGTGGAGAGTTGGATAGGGGGGTTCTTTGCTCCAATTCTTCTTTCTCAGAGACCTGAGAAAGACGAACCTACATCATCTAGAATTCTGATTTATAGCCATAGAAGGCAGACTCGTTGCCATAGCAGGCGGACAAAAACTGATTTTTACTCTGCCTCCTAAGTGGTCACCTGGAAGCTACATGTGTCAATTCCAGTGACATCTCAATGAGCAAAGTGAGTCACACAGCCCCTTTTAACTTCAAGGCAACAGAGAAGTGCAAATTCCAGGAGAATGAGAATATTCAGGAATTGGTAAGGTAGACACTCCATAGGTATTGCTGGTGGAAGTTCAAGTGGGCTCTCATTTTCAAGAAAGCTTGTTACCAACACATGTGAAGGGTCCAAAGGAAAGCCTGCATTCTTCTTAATACAACCTCTTAAGAAGCAGGAGGTCAGACAGTTTACATACAACCATTGTTGAATGAATAGTTGTGCACATCTACATGTTGAGACATTGCATATTCAAGAAAACAAACAGAACGATCAGAATGTCACAGTGGGGAAACGATTCACAGAACCAGGGCAGAGCCACATGATGGATAAGTAGCACATTAAAATGTTGGGTTCCATGACCTGAGGAAAGGCTCACAATAAGCAAAAACTAAGTCACGGGTAAGAATACAGTACAGTTACTATGCTATTAGTATAAAAAGTGTACTAAGAAAAAAAGACAAAGGATATACACTAAAACATTAATGATATGTCTCTCTAATTAAATGTTACTGTATTCTTCGTGTTTTTCTGCAATTTTTTAGTTTCCTAAATAGACGAGTTTTTTAATAATAAGGAAATAAAGATTATTAAAATAGGAATGTAAGGATAGCTATTGTAGCAATTTTTGGAGTAGCAGAAGTTTAAAACATCTAAACTCTCTACTAGCGAGTTGGTGAAATGAATAATAGTTTAGTCAAATAATAGGTATCGTGAAGCATTTAAAATTTAACATCTATTTGGTCTGCTATGTAATATTTGCCAGGATGGAGTAATACATGCCAGGATAGGGGCACAGTGGGAAGAGGAAGTAAAAAAGTGAGGTGCAGGAAAATCGCAAGCTGCTATTAGTTTGTGTGTATGCACACATACACACATGCAATCACACACAAACTTTCATTTTTAAAAATATATGAAAGACTGCTAATGGTGCGTGCCTTTGGGTGGGAAAAAACCTCGAAATTTATAGCCATAGAAGAGAGACGTTCAAGTCACCTTTTACCATTGTTCAATTTGTTTGAGCCTTGTGTGTGAATCATTTATTTTGATTCACGTTTTATAAAAAATAATTTAAAAAATCAGACCTTTGCTCAGGAAACACGGTGTCTTTACTGGCTACTTTTTAAAACCTTTTCCTGTCCTTAGACCATTTATTTCAGTACCTCAGTCTTCAGATGAACTATAGCTACAGTTTAGCAAGATTTAGGGACTGAATGTGTATTATATTAATCTTTCTGCCATTTTTAGCACAGAAAAAAAAAAACGGAGGATCTTCCAAAGTTGCTGGGCTTACGCTTGAGAAATATAAGTCATCTTTTCACCTGGCCTACAAAGACATCTTCACCCTTCCCACAGACCTGTGTGCTTAACGCATAACGCCTCTGCTTGGCTGGCTGAGCAGATGCATTGTGCCTCAGACCATTTATATTCTTGAGAGTTACTTACATTCATCGATACTGACCAATCACTAAGGATGATCTCAGGGCCAAACTGTCTGAAGAAAGAGAATACCTGACGTAGAGGTTGAAAATTTAGTGCTCCCACTGTAGGTATTAGGGGATGGTTTCCTGTGTTTCCACCTCTGAGGGCAAACATGAAAACAGTGTAATTGAGAATAAAAGAGATATTGCTTTTTAACTGTATTCTAAAATGGGGCTTTATGGTTGTCTGGGTTTCTGCCTCTCAGTCCTTTTCTCATATTTCTAAAAGTACATCATTCATCCCTCCCCATCTCTCCTGGGAATATTCTGTAATAAATGTCATGTATTCATACAGCACACCTCCAATCTAGGCATGAGGAAATCAATAGTAAGGAAACCAGGCAGAGTACAATCTTCAGTCTCATGGTGTTTGCATTTAAGCAGATCAGCAGAAGTTACAAACAAAATGTTAAAAGTAAAATGTGTAATATGATACAAGTTTTAGAATTAAAATTAAGTCAGAACGTGGATAGTGAGTGTGGAGACTTAGTTCCAAAGGTAAGCTGGAGTGTAGAACTGAAGGCACTGAGCAAAGAGCTACGTGAGTACGAGGTCAGTGCGTTTTGTAAGAATGGGAAAGTGGCTGAGTTCGACTCTTAGTTTAAAGGAAGGTAGAAGTAGAATAGTGTGGATAAAGAAATAATGGTTTAGAATTTCTGCAATAAAATGTTCTAAAATTTACTTCCAAGATCTGAACATTTATGAGAAATAATATAAATGTCTAACAGTAGTTATATCATGGAACAACCATAAAGAAGATTATAAATCTAGTCACCAACAACCATAAATTTGGAAGAATATTTTATAAAGTGAGAAAACATACTCAAAAGAAAATGTCAAGTCGGAAAGTAGATTGGAAAATTATAATGTGATTTGTCTTATTCACTATGATGACTTAATTTAGCACTCAGAACAGTACACAATAAATATGTAATCAATGCTAAAAATAACTGTTGCTTAAGTTAATCATCAGATTTTAACATAGTGGAAAAATAGGCTGAAGAAAATACATTAAATTATCAGTGGTATTTGGCTTTCAGTTATAAATTCTTGACAATTTTTAGGAGTACATTTTAAGATTCCCCAAATGATTTCAACATGCAGCATGAATTGAAAATGTCTGTTTTGGGTCTGTCTGATTTTATTCTCTGTGATACATATTTCAATTTACATTAAAGATCTGTGGTTCCAAGAGGTGAGAGCCATTTTTGTGCCCAAGGATTTAAACTAGGAAGTGGGAGAGTAGTGACTAGGCCTCAGATCAGATAGAAATCCCTTGGCATAGTATTTTTATTTGAAACATCTGACATCCCGAGAAGACACTAGAAGCACTTATCCGAACATATAGGCAGGTTCCTTGTAGTTAATTCAGTACTCAACCTGAAGTTTCCTAAATTTCCTTTGCCTTGTTTGGGATACTTCAGCTACCTCCAGGCACCGAGGCCAGGAGATCAGCAGATGACAAAACCAAACCTAACCAAACCAAACCAAAACAACCTCCACACACACAAAACCAACAGTGAGTTCTATCTCTGACCCAGATTCAGTATAAATTCCAGATGGTTACTGTACATCCAGCCTTGATGAGAATGCCAAGCTTTCCCTACCCCAAGCCATCACCTGCCTGATGCATCTTGAGAGTCTATCATATGAGGGCTGTGTGTTTGGGGTAGTTGAAAGGAGGAGAAGTCAAGCCTTAAGCCCAGTGTCTCCTGTATTATTGGGTACAAATTGGCTGATGGCTAGTCCTCTGCATTGGATGTCAGTGATAACGGTAAGTGAGTGTTACCTTTGCTCCTTGACTCTGCTGATGAATGATTTCTATTGGGGTAGAAGCTTCTGGCCCAACATCCTCTTTTTTTCCTCAAACCAACTGCTTTAGTCTTTGTTGTAAGGTGGAAAGCTGGTGGTCCGGTACCCACCAGCACCTCCCTGCAAGCCTTCTGAAGATCAATAGTACAGGATTTGTGCATGGAAAATGGATAGTCAAAATTTCATAGCTTTTGCTTTTGGTTCCTGCAGGACTGACTCCTGTCTTGTGTTGAGAATGGGGAGGAGGAAAGGAAACTCTGGGAGCTATACTTGGGCTGGCAGAGGGGCGCAGCAATGAAAGCATAGCTGTGTAAGTTCAAGGCCCTGAGTTTGATTCCCCAGCATCATATAAAGCCTATCACGGTGGCACATGCATGTAATTTCAGCGCTTGGGAGGCTGAGGCATGAGAATTGTCAAAAAAAAAAAAAAATTGGGAAGCTATCCTTATTTTGTCCTAAGACTCAGGGTACAGGAATGAAGAGGAAAGAAAGACAATCGATACAGCAATGCCTCTCTGGAACAAGAACAAAGAGAACCTCAACGACTGTTTTAAAATGCTTCCTTCTACTCCACATTAATATATAGTAAAGTATCTGGATATTATTAACATTACAACTATAATCTCAACTACCTGCCTAAAGTCTGCCTTTCTAGCAATTAATTTCTTTTTCAGACAGGCCACAGAATTTCCTTGGAAGACTGTATAAACCACCAAGTATTCGGGGCTGGATGGAACACACCGGTGCAGATCCAATAGTTCACCTTTGCACCTGACAAGCTAGTGAGTGCCAATGAGCTGGCACTCATGAAACATCCGGGATCCTGTGCATACCAGGCAGTGCAGTCCACCATCAGGGCCAGGCCTCCCGCCTCTGCAGCCCACACTGACCCGGGTGGAAGAAGCTTGCTCCACTGGGAGACTTCCTTCAGAATTGTTCACATGGGAATTGACCGTACAGGGTCCTCTCGCGAGGCCCTTTTGGAAATGATGATTTTTTGTTGTATATAACCATTCGCAGGTTCAGACTTCCCCTCCCTAACGTGAGAAAAACAAAAAGAAGGCTCATGAAACTGCAGAATTACGAAATACAACTCTGTGTCCTCTCCACAGGAGCACCTCTGCAGCTCCATACAGGAGCCCATTTCTTCATTTTGTTCCTGGGGTACTTTGCCCAGAAGTAATGTTCAAAAAATATTGAAACGCAAGGGTTCACACATCAGCAGGCCCATAGCACACCCTAAGAATCTTTCTGGGCTAGCAGGCCAAACACCCTAAACATTAGCTTCTTCTCCTCAGTTTCCTTTCATCGGCTTAAGTTAGTTGAGAACTTGGCCTTCTACGGAAATTCACACTTTTCTGGGGAAAATTGTGCATTACTTAACCATGAGCAGTTCTTTGGGAGTCTGAAATGGGTACAGAGGTTGTGTTCAAATACAGGTTCTAGCACCTGCTTATTAGGTGCGCTTAGACATGTCTGCCTGGCTTCCATGGGCTTCATTTACCTCTATAGTAAAGTAGCAGTATACAGAAGGCCTACCTCACAGAGTGCTGTGGGGCTTAGTCTATGAGGTAATCCATGCAAAATGCTTAGAACATAGCTTGGTACACAGTTAATGCTCAACAAATACACTTATTTATTCCCTGAAAGCAACTTGGGGAGAACAGGATTCTTCTGAGAGAAACTAACAAGGTATAAAAGGACACATACACAGTTGCCCTGCCGTCTTGTGATTGCCTGTGGTGTTCACACAGGTAGAGACAGGAGGTTGCGCAGGAACCACTGAAAGGGACGGGCCACCCACAGACACTCAGGGCTCGGTGAGCAGCCCAAGCAGCACTGCAGGAATAGAACGAATGCTTCTCTAAGAAAAGCAGGAAGAACACAGACGGAAAAACCCTTTAAATCAATATTTTTACTCTCCTCTGACCATGTCTATTATCGTTCGTTTTGCCACAAAAATCCTATATAATGTTCAGTCTGTCCCACTTTGTATCCAATTTTAACCATATTGAGGTCACATTTTAAACTACTTCTACCCACTGAATTCACTTGAGTACTTTCTCCTCATTAAAAAAAAAAAATGGCTTTTAAGGGTTACACTGTATTCTGTCATATGGATTCATTTATCCAATGGATTATAAACATATAGGCTGTTTCTAATTTTTTATTATTATAAATCATGTGGCAATGAGCATGCATGCCTATAAATCTTTATGTGCATGTCTGGTAACTTCCTTAGAATGAGTTCCTAGAAGTGAAATTATTGGATCAAGAGTTATACTCGTTTCTAAGGACTTAGATACATATTGCCCTTTTTTTTGCTATAAAACCACATAGACAGAAATGAACGTCATAATTCAAGCATCCTTGCTTCCTTCCTCTACTCTCATGGACACCTTCACCCTCCTACCAGTCTAGCGATCGCTCTTCCCAGGACACGCTCCCCTCTTTTCTACCTGGGCTAAAATGCTCCCTTTCTATACAATTGTCCCTGGTCTTCGTGGAACACTGGTACCAAAACCCTAGAAGACACCAAAATACATGAATGTTCAAAATTTTTTTTTGTAAAACAATATAGTGTTTTTATATAATCTATGCACATCCTCACAAATGCTTTGAATTGTGTATAGGTTACTTGTAATAGCTAATGTAAATGCTATACAAATGGTTACTACACCATATAGTTTAGAATGACGACAAGTACAAAATCTATACATCTGCAGTATAGAGGCCTTGTTTTCCCTGAAACTTTTCAATCCACAGCTGGTTGGCTTCACAGATGTGGAACCCATAGAAACAGAAGACCAACTGCATTCTTACAGTCTTTCCTTTTCTTTCATAGAGCATTTGGTAAAGTACATTACAACTTATGATTTGCATGTCCATCTGCCTGTCTGTCTGGACTGGAAACACTTTAGAGGTAGACTAATCTCTAGAGTCCTGCCACATGGCACATAATAAATGCTCCATAGATCGAAAGAGTAAACAAGTATGTGAATGAGCTAGTGCCTCATTGGCTTGCTATGTCATGTCTAACCCAGGTAATGTGCTCCAGGAAATACCCTCAACTTTCCCCCTGCTCTCTGGGCAATGGAAATGTCAGTTCAGAGACTATTATCTCATGTGACTCACACTCAAGGTTGAAAGACCAGACCCCACAAGTCTCCTTTAGTAGCAACTGAGTCTTCATAATATGACCCCAGTCACAGGTGTCAAAAAAAAAAAAAAAAAAAAGGTTCCAGACAGCCCACAGCAGACCATTATTTGGAATGAAGATTTTTAAAGTTAAAAGGTAATCAATATACTACCTTGGATCATAGCTTAGTGTGTCTAGGCTTAGACAAGCCCTGATAATAATCCTTACACCATTATGTTGCTCTAAGAATTAAACAACAAGTGTCAAGTTCTTACAAATATCTGTTTTATCACATTTGCTCAATGAATATGATTAATGAATTCAATCATTTTTCAGTTATCATTTGTAAAATATTTTTATTGCTGTGGCCTAATAACTAATATGTGTTCACACCTCTGGTACCCTCAACTGGGAAGTATTTTTAGAAGATATTTGGGGTGAAATGGGACAACATCCTTTTGATCATGAGGTGGTGGGGAGGGGAAGAGATCTGTTTTCTCATTGTTAAGGATGCTTCCCTGTGTCAAGAGGAGAAACTATCCATCCATGATAGTCTAACCATTGCCCTGCATTCAACCCTGCTGCCCAGTTCTACACTGGGCACACAAGTGCTAGAGAAGGCAGCTTGTCTTTCAAAAGGAGCTGGTGCTAAATTTCAGGTCTTTCGTGTACTATTTCTGTAACGGTGGGAAACTCACTTCACCTCCGTGAGTCTTGGTTTCCTCATCTGGATAAAAGTACTATTTGTCTATAATTTTGCAGTAAGCAGAACATGGCCTCCCAAATATGTCCACACCCTAATCTCTAGAGCCTGGGATTCTGGTATCTTATATGGCAAAAAAAGATTTTGCAGATGTAAATATGGTTAAGGACCTGGAGAGGAGAGATTATCCTGCATTATCCAGGTTGGCCAGTAAAATCATAAAAATTCTTTCCCCCCTATTTTCATCAATATATATGTGACACACAATGGTTACATTGACTTTGAGTATCTTGTGCACATACATACCACATCAACAATGCAATCCCTTCCCCTCCCCCTTTTGACCCTCCTATGCCCTCCCTTATTCCCCCATCCCCTCTGACCCCCAATATCACATCCACTTGGTCTTATAAAATATCTATATTCTGGGTTTCTCATATTAGAAAAACCATGTGATAGGTAACCTTCTGCGTTTGACTCACTTCACTAAGCATGATGGTCTTAAGTTGCCTCCATTACCTCTAAAAGCCTCAAATTTGTTTTTATGGGAGAGAAGTACATAATTTTTTGTTCCATTCGTCTGTTGATGGGCACTTTGGTGTCTTCCACATTTTAGCTATTGTTACTTGTGCTACAATAAACATGGATATACATGTATCTCTGTCATGTGTTGCTATTAACTTTTTTGGAAAGATAACCAGAAGAGGTATCACTGGATCAAGTGGAATATTTATTTTAGACTATTAAGGAATCTCCATACTTCCTCCCATAGTGGTTGTACCAGTTGGCAATCCTACCAGCGATGTAAAAGGGTTCCTTTTCCCCCTCAATCTCGCCAGCATTGATTGCTGTTCAAGTTCTTGATATGCATTTCTCACTGAAGTAAGTTGATACTTTAGTGATGTGGCTTGCATTTCTCTAATGGCTAAGGATGTTGAACATCTTTTCATGAATTTGATGGCCACTTGAACTTCTTCATCTGAAGACTGCCTATTCATTTCAGTTCCCAATATAATTTCTTAGGAGCCAAGACTTTCCTCACGGGTCTGAGAGCATGGAGGGACGAGACGGCAGCATGAGACAGACTTGACCTAAGATGGCTGGAGGTACAGGAGGGTCACGGCCCAAAGAACACTGGCTATCTCTAGATGCCAAAACAGATAAGAAAGCAGATTCCTTCCCTATAACCTCCAGAAAGTAATACAGACCTGCTGGCGTCCTGATTCAACCAAGTGAGGCTTTTGTTGGATTTCTGATATAAATTTGCATTGCTGTATGTCACTACATCTGCCATCCACACCTCCCTATAGTTGCCATTATAGTTATGGGAACAGTAGGATACTCATACAACTTTTTACTATTGTTATAAATTTCAAAAGAGAACACATGCTTGTCCTCGGAGGGCCACCACACATGTTCACTCAGGGTCCTTGGGTGACTATCCATGCCCTTTGTCGTCTTGTTACAGCAATAAGAGTTGAAGCCAAGCACGCCGTAAGCAGACAACTTCTTACACAGATTGTACTTCTCTGCTTTTTTGCTCTCTCTGCCCAGAGCGAGAGCTTCTGGAAGCTGAGCAGAATGTCATTATGGAAAAGAAATGCTCTTCATATTCAAATTTCTCATACTGAGGGAAGCAAAGGAGTCACTAACTAAGAGTCCTTTCAACACAGTAGATGTGTACGAAGCATCTTTTCTCCACCTTCTCTTTTTCACCAGGCCGTTGGATCAGCAGCCTCCAGCTGGCAGACACCTCTGTTCTGATGACCAGCCAAGGGCTGCCTCGCGCCCTGCCATCGCCATCTTCTCTGGGGAACTACATCTCTCCTCGCTCCACTGAAGGTAGGATTTCTCATGCTTCAGTGGTGTGTGCTGGCCAGTCACCCAGACCTGGGTTCAAATTCCGGCACTACTATTTCCTGGGTGTGGAATCTGGAGTAAGCATGCTCTTCATTGAGTCCTATTTCTCTTTAGAGGAAAAAGTGCAATGTCTACTTGCATGCGGTTGGTACAATGTGAAAAAAAGTAAGTTTGTTAATAGCTTCATATAATTCCTATCACATGGCAGAATAAATGGATTCATTTATTAAATGGATACACACATATAAAAAAGCATTAAACAAATAAATATATATGTATACACACAATAAACATATATTACATGTAAATATATATATATATATAAAATGCACACACATTTATACATAAATGCATGTATGTGTGCAAATACATATATGTATACACACCCTCACTTATATATTTGCTTGTATATACACACGCATGAAATGAGACAGACATAGGACTCGCCATAAAATTTTCCACAGTTCAGTGGGAACAAGACATGCAAAGTGTGAAACCCTAAGACAACGCGCTATGGGCTGAAATAAGAGGAGTGCCAGGATCGTGGGTTCCAAGAAGACAAGCAGCCAATCTGAGCCGTCAAGGCATGCACGTGGGTGAAGTCGCTCTCACGTTTTGCAGTGCTCCCCAGAACCTCATGTACAATAGGCCAGCGCTTTCCCACTGCGTCACGTCTACAGCCCTCAAGTAACTTCTAAACTACATTTTCAGAATTAATAGGAATTCATTGTGTTTTTTAAAAACAAACCAGAAATAAAGAATGCACATAAAAAAAAATAAGCAAGTACAAAAGCCGAAGGCAACGGTAAGAAATAAATAGCACATGCAAAGAAAATAGCAAGGCCAGAGGCCTCAGGCAAAGGAGGCACCGACAAAGAAAAAGAAGAAGGAAAGAAATGAACATAATTGAATATTGCAGAGTTGATAAAGAGAGAAATATAAAGAGACTATGTATTTCTATAACTGTTATGGATGGGTATGACAATTATTAGATGTGTCAGGCAAAACGTATCTTTGCATTAGCACACAGTGCATTTCCTTCCTCTGCTCACTAAGGAAAATTCTGGTTTCCACACACCCTGCCCCTTTCCTTCACTTTCTAAGACTTAGTAGAACGGGTAGGGTCATTGGTGAAGAAGAGACACCCTGAGAAAGGCTGAGAATCCACAGAAGACCGGAGAACTTTAGAGAGGGTGAAGTCTAGTCACAAGGAGCAAAAGTACTCTGGCGTTTGTATTTTCTTATAAAGCTATAGTAAAGATTTTTTAGTTTCAATTTAGTTTCAATTTTTCCAGTTCTTTCAGTTTGATTCCATGCCAAGAGCGGATTCTGCGGGTCTCTGTTTTAAATAGCTTTCGCATCTCTATATAAATCCAAGCCTTCTCTAGCGCAAGACTGTTTTATTTATTGTTTCTTCCAAGTACCTATCTCTAATGCTCTGCTTATGCAGGCTGCCCTGCCGAGAAGGCTTCCCTACTTATCTAAATCCCTTCCATTCTTCAAGGACTGCCTTATGCCCCATGTGTTCCATAAAACCTGTCCTTTTGATAAATTTCATGCATTTGTTGTCTGTATCATAAGACTTAGTACTTATCTTCCAAAAATATCTTCACATCAAAGGAAAACAGAGAAGAACATATCATCTTTAATGCCTTAAAGGGACATTTATTTAAAACAATCTCTACCAATTTTTAACTATGGATATATGTGATCAATAATCTTGTAACCATAGTGAGAATTTTTGTTCCATCTCTAAGCTTTCTGCCTTACAATATTAGTGACCTTGTTACATGTAGAGTGCATGTCGCCTCTGTATTTTTGGCTTTTATGTAGCATGAGGTCCTATGAAGATATAATCTTAAATCTTGAGTACAGAGCGGTGTCTCAGATTGAGAAGATGTTCAATAAATGCTCCTTACTCCCTTGACAAAGATCTCTCAAGAACGACTGTAGTTTTTCCTTTAAATCTCCCCAACAATTTTATGAAGATCATCAACTCTAACACCTATTGGAATGAAGCAAATTTTGTAAGTGAATAAAACAGGTTACGTATGAGACAACACAAGCAGGCTTAGTAATGCACTGGAGTGGCTGTTTCCAGCTTGCAAGAGCCTGTTGTAAAAAAAAAAAAAAAAATGCTGTGTATCAATTTAAGAAAGACTACAATTTCTTTCTATTAGATAAATTGTATTAAAAACCAAAGATAATAAATGTTCAAAAATTATCACTTCCTTATTATTTCACAAAATGTTGTCCTTATTACGCTTTTAAAGTTATTTGTATCTATTGTGTTTGTGTGATAGAAAGGATATATAATGCTACGTGACCATGAACACCTTTCTTCAATTCCTCACTCAAGAACATCAGTTTGGTTGATGAACACAGTCCAGTGAAGTTGCCTATGGTGGCAGTACGTACAATATGGAAATTGGCAAAGGGTATGAAGAGATCTTGGCTTGTAAGTTTGTCCATTTTCTTTATTTAAGTGATAAAAAAATGCTATGGTTGGCAATAAAAATTAAAACTATATCACCAAACCATTGAATTCTCTTCCCCCAAAATAATTCTTTTAAAGTATTAAATTCTAATGGCACAAAAAATGAGAGTATATTCTTTGGGTATTCAAAACTATCATGTGATTCATCATTGAAATTGTATCTGTGAGGAGCAATGCAAGTTCCTCAATGCTAGGTGTGATAAAGTACTGGAGGCTCAGTTAAATTGGAATTTTACAAACAGAATACAGTCATCTCATTTATTTAAGATTTCACTTTTTATGGTTTATTTGCCTGCGATCTAAACCAATCTGAAAATATTAAATAAAAAAGATTCAGAAATAATACAGAAATTTGAAACTGCATGGTGCTCTGAATATCTTGATAAAATCTTGAAATATCCTGACCTAGATGTGAATTGTCCCTCTGCTCAGCGTATCCACACTGTACATACTACTCTCCTGTTAGTCACCTATTGATTATCAGATCAACCGTAGTAGAAATTTTTATTTCTTCTCCAAGCCTTCTGGCTTACATTGTTAATGATCTATGTTGTGTCACAGAGCTTGTGTTCCAGTAATATCTAATGTAATAATAATCACAAAAAACAAGGGTGGTGATGATGGAGATTTGGATATGGCAAACAGAAGCCATGAATAATTCTTCATCACGGTGTACCATGATCCCATGAAGAAGAAAAATGACTATGGTATACTATATTTTGGGGGAGGGAGAGAAGGAAGGAGGGAGAGTGAAAGAGTACATTCACATAAATTTCATTAGAGAATAATAGTCTAATTGTTCTATTTACCATTAATTACTGAATAGTATTTTCCAACATATATATATATATATATATATATATATATATATATATAATGATTACATTGGACTTGAGAATTTTGTGCACAGGTGTATTATGTCAATATTACAGCCTTTTCCATTTCCCCTGTTTGGCCCTCCCTGATTTGTCTGTGCAACCTCTGTTCTGTTCTATTGATCAACCTGTTTTTGTGCCAATTCCCTATACCTTTTATTACTGTTACTTTGTAATATCACTCAAGTCTGAAATCATAATGCCACCTGCTTTTGTCATGTTATTCAGGATTGCTTTGGCTATTCTGGGTCTCCTTTCATTCCCTATGATTTAAAGATTGTTTTGTCAAGTTCTGTGAAAAAAGTTCTTAGTATTTTGATAGGATTTCATTGAATCTGTGTATCTGTTTTGGCAGTATAGCCAGTTGACTATATTAATTCTGCTTATCCACAAACACAGGATGCCATTTTCTAACGTCCTCTTCATTTTTTTCAATGTCATCTAGTTTTATATATAACTTCCTCAGTTAGGTTTATTACAAGTATTTAATTTTTTGAGGAGCTATTGAGAAAAAGATAATTATTCTCAGCTCTTTCTTAGTGAGCTCATTGTTAGTGTAGAGGAATGCTATTGATTTTTTTTGTATTTGTTACCTACAATTTGGCTCAATTTGTTAATTAGTTTTAAAAGTTTCATGGTGGAGTCTCTAAGGTCTTCTATGTGGATAATCATGTGTTCCCTTTAATTTGTTCTCTTGCCTGGTTGCTTTGGCTAAGGTTTTGAGAACTACATTGAGTAAGAGTGGTTAAAGTGGACGACCTTGTCATGTTCCTGATTTAAGGGAAATTGCTTTCAATTTCTCTTCACTTATTATATTTGCAGTAGGTTTGGCATATATGGCTCCAATTAGTTAATGTCCTTTTATACCTATTTTCCTCAGAGTTTTTTTTTTTTTCATAAACTGATGTTGGATTCTGTCAAAGGCCTTTTGTACATCAACTGAGGTGATCATATGATTTTTGTTCTTGCTTTTATTAATGTGGTATCATACATTTATATATTTATGTATGTTAAATCAACTTTGCAGCCCAGGAATGAAGCCAACTTGGTCCTGGTGCATGATCGTTTTAAAAGCTTGCTAGTTTTTGTTTGCCAGTTTCTTAGTGAGAATTTTTGCATCTACATTAATTAAGGAGATTGGTCTATAATTTTCTTTCCTGGTTAAGTCTTTGTCTGGTTTTGTTATCAAGGTAATGATAACTTCAAAATATGAGTTTGGCAATTTTATTTATCTTCCAACTTCATAGAACAATTTGAGAAGCGTTGGTGTTAGCTTTTCTGTGAAGTACTGGTAAAATTCTGCTGTGAAGCCATCTGGTCCCTGACGTTTCTTTGTGGATAGAGACTTTATCATTGTCTCAATTTCCATCTTTGTTATGGTTCTATTCAAGGCTTTCATGTCTTTTTGGATCAGTTTTCGTACTTTGTATGTGTCTAAAAATTTATCTATTTCTTCCAGGTTTTCCAGTTAGCTGGAGGTTACATACTTGAAATAGTTTCTTGTAATTCTCTGAATTTCAGAAGTATCCATTGTGATTTTACCCTTTTTATTTCTATTTGTATTGATATGGATTTTTTCTTTCTTTTTGTTAGATTAGTTAGAGGCTTATCAATCTTATTTATTCTCTCCAAAAACAAGCTTTTCAATTCACTGATTTTTGTGCCTTTTTTTAGTTTCAATTTTGTTTAATTCTGATCTTTATAATTTCTTTTCTTCTGCTACTTTTTGGTTTTGATTGTTCTTGATTCTCTAGGACCTTGAGATGCATTATTAAAATTACTTATTTGGGATTGCTCCTTTTTGATGTGTTCATTTAGAACTATGATCCAATAATCTACCCTTCAAATGTTTAAGCTGGTTTCCTGTTTTTCTTTCCTGTGAGATTTTCATATCCTGGAGTTAAGCTTTCATTCTTTCTGTATGTCTACTGAATTGTCCCTTAATTTCTTGCACTGACTTCCTTATCTCTTTGTTTCTTCTTTGTAATCTTTTAATTTATTATTAATGGCTATTATTTCTTTGATTATGTCTGATTTGTTCTCCCTGTGCATCTCTAGTATGTCTTGCTTGAGCTTTTTGTCCGTTAGGTTTCCTTCAGTTTTAATTTCATTTTTCTGTAGGCTCTGCTACTTCAGGACCCCAGATATTAGCTTTTGGAGTGTCAGACCTTTTTACAGGTGATTTATTGCTTCATTTTTCCCATCATCTTATTGCAGTGTATAGTTCAGGCAATGTGGATGGATTCTATCTCTATTCTATGTATTCTTTTATTAGACTATCTATGCCCTTAGAATTTCTTTGAGTGTGTTCAGATTTTAGAATTTATGACCATTTTTAATTTATTCAGCTTTTAATTTCGAATATCTTCTCGATGACCAATGTTTTGTTGATTTCCTTATCTCCTCCACCCTTCAGTGAAGGAGGAACAGATTACAGATCTGTATACGGTCTACAGGCAAAATATTGTTAGCCTGTATCAGAAATGAAGATTATTATCTATGTCAGCACCCACATTTTGAATAAAGATTTACGTTTACATTACTAAGATTAGTAAAATATTGAAAGAGACTAGTAGCTATCTTAATAATACAACTCTTCTACCTATAACATTAATAGATGCAGTTCATATCCTCAGTATATCTAAAAAAACCTAATATTGACTTACCAAAATGTTCTATTAATATCAGTATTGTATCACAGTAGTTAAGATAGCAGAACTCTATTTGGGTTGTCTAGACTAAACCAAGCCACCAGAAGTTGTCCACCCTTACCAAGCTCCCCTGACTCCACACTCTTTAACGATATGATGGATATGTCTATGCATATACTTGATACCTACTAGCTGTGTGTGTCACCAGATATTGATGTATACACCCAATCCCCTCTTAATATTCTAAATGTGATCGATACTACTGATGGAGGTTTCTATACAAATTGTTTGGTAACCTATTAGAAGAGTTTCTTTATGGTGCTACTCTATTGTCAATGGCATTCTAGGGAACAATCTACCTTACTGATCTAATTCTAGTTATATTATATGCAGTTATTGCATCCCTACTAGTCCATCTATATAACTGTGTTCCTGATACGTAACAATACTATTAATAAGGGAAATTGTAGAGGGGAGAGAATGGACTAAGACTAGGAGTTAGCTTTGGGTGTGTACTAGAAAGGAGAGAAGTATTTAAATGGTAAAGAAAAGCCCAACAGAAGTTCTACCATAGTCAGAAAGTGACAGATAAGCTAAAGCACTATATACTAAAGTAAGATGGGTTAGGGAAAGTTATGAATAAAGTGGAAAGAGTATGACTTTAGAATTCATAGAAATATTTATCAAAAAGAACATAAAGATTTAATCAAGAAAGGATAAAATTCAGAAACTAACAAATACCAGTGCAGAAGGAGGTGGAAGGAAAAGGAAAAGAAACAAAAAGAGAAAAAAATACATAAGACAATTGAAGAAAAAAATACACTCATTATATTCATAGAAAACCACTTAATTCAGCTTAAAGTCCAAAAAGGAAAGGATGAGTAACTACAAACAAAGAAGAAAATCAAATGCCTCAGAAAGAACAATGATCCTCCTGTGCTGTTTGTGGGTCTCCACTTCCTGAGCCCCAGTTTTCACAGTCTGTATCTCCCACAGACAGGCCTCTTGCTGTCTCAGTACTGCCACTGGGTTGGCTTAGAGTTTAGTCAGACCAGAGGACCTGAGGCTTTTCTCCTTGTCCACACAGTCGCAATGCTTCCAGCTGGTCCCTATGATGCCCATGGGGCTTAGGTGGTACAACTCTCCTCCCTGAACTTGCCAGGAGACACTGGCTATGATACTGCTCTTAACTCCACCACAGCAATCCCCCAGGCCAGTCCTCAATTTTCAGCCCCTAACTTCCAAGGCTCCACAGATTAAACTTCCATTGGTTACAAATGGCAAGCAAATGTATTTCCAACAATATTTGATTTTTTTATGTTAGCAAGTAAGTTGAAAGTAGAACAATAAGGGCACATGTCATACCAAATTTCACAAACAAACAAAAAATCACAGATAAAATGTGAATTACATACAAGGAATAATTAAATCTTCACAATGAGTGTGCTATATAAAATACTTAGAGTATAATTATCCTAAAAATTGTTTGTTTATAGTTGTTTCCCCTTAATCTGATGGGGGATATTATCTAAGACTTCAATGTGTGCTTGGAACACAAGTCCACTTTTTAAACCACTCTCCTGCCAAACAAAACTTCTCCAGTCCACACTCCTCCAACTGTTATTCTGCTGTGTCATGCTGTAGGTCAAGGTCAGGGGCTTACTGAACAATAACAGTTCACACTAGTGAGAAATAAAACCTCTAGGAGCTACCTAAGCAGAATCAACTGAAATAAGCACTCTCCCTATTTCTAGGTAAATATAATGACAGCAGGAAGACGAGTCTTCTTTGGACAATCTCCCTGTGAGCCTCTAACTATCACATGCACCCTTTCAGTCCCACCCAATCACTGTCCCAAGCTGGGGGCATCCGGAGGCACTGATCTGTGGAACTTGGAACATAACAAATAGCTTGCCCCGTCTGGCCAGAGTACTGCAGCGTCTTGAAAAGAACTGACCAGGCATGTCTGCTTAGGCTTTTGCTATTGTGATTTCAGATTGGAGAGTCTCTGTGGCCCATCATCAGGGTATCCTTGGGGCCCAAGAGGTCCCTGGCATAAATAGTCCCCCTGAATCAGCACCATTAAACTCAGAGAAAAATGAAACATCACTGAGGTGACATCTTTAGGTCATCCCATTCCCAGAGTGGCAGATTGCCAAAGGCATAAAAGAAGGCCAGCAAGAGCTTCAACCCAGATGCCTGATGGGGAGAAAGCAGAAGCTGCGTCACACCCCTGTGACATACAATCTATTCCCACTCACCTGTAATCCACCACACACACATTACTCACCCCTCCAAGTCATCTCCTAACAGCACGTGGTTCCATAGATAATTCGTAACATCCAAATTCATGAGACATTTGAAAGATGTTCCAGGTCCAAACCACGACATTCTCCTAAAGTTGTGGCAAGAAAGTAACTAAGTCAGAAGTTAGTACCAGATAAATGGGGACATCACTATGACTATCTGACAATGTGTTTTGGAAGCTGTTGAAACTGTTTTCGGGAGAAGTTTGGAAAGGCTTGAGAAGCCTTGGAGTGTTCTGAGCCAAGCTTGATGAGAGATTTTGGTTGGAGCTCAGAAGACCGAAATGCTGGTAGAAATGTGGGTTGGAAAAGTGAGACTCAAGAAGCTTCCGATGAGAAGGAGGATGGCACTGATAGTTGGTCTAAAAACCATGAGCGCTATGCTCTGGCAGAAAGATGGCTGGCATTTTGCCTTTGTCCAGAGACTTTGCCTGAAACTGAGATTAATGGCAGTGGACTACTTAATCTGATTGAAGAAATCTCAAGGCAACCCAATGTTTACACTGTCATCTGGGTACTGCTTACAGTGTTTAGCCAACTTTATAGTGAAATGCAGGAAAAAAATGTCAAAGAAAAGTGATATAAAGTTTTTCAGTTTTGCCAGATTGAAAGAGTCTGTAGTGATGGAGCAAAAGAGCACATGCCTGTTAAAGAAATCAGCATAAAAAAGAAGCGAAGAACTACTTGCAATCAGGACTATAGTAAGTGATGTTTTGGAGGAGTGTCAGAAATCAACAAGACTCCACCCTTTACCAATTTTACCAATTAAAGGGCGGAGAAGCAAAGGATCATGCTCTGAGAATAGTACCCCAGGGCATCCTGTAGCGCCAAAGAGAGAAATGTTTTTCGGAGTCCAATCAAATAAAAAGTCAAAGGTCTTTATAGTGTTTGTCCAAGGGGGCTAGGATATTGTTTAGGTACGTGGCATAATTTTATTTACTCATATGTTATTGAGAATTTTGCATCTGTGTTCATTAAGGAGATTGGTCTATAGTTTTTGTCTGGTTTTGATACCAGGGTGATGTTAGTTTCCAGAAATGAGTTTGGCAAAATTTCATCTTTTTAAGTTTCATTGAACAGTTTGAGAAGTATTGGCGACGGCTATTCTCCAAAGTGCTGGTAGAATTTTACTGTGAAGCCACTGGGTCCTGGACTATTTTTTTTTTTTTTTGTAGGTACAGACTCTATTTATCTTGTATATCTAGAAATTTATCCGTTTCTTCCAAACTCTCCAATTTGGTGAAGTATAAGTTTTCAAAATAGTTCCTTATGATGCTCTGAGTCTCAGCAGTGTCTGATGTACTTTCATCTTTCTAATTGCATTGATATGAATTTTTTTCTTTCCTTCTTTTGGCCTGTTTAGTTAGAGTTTATCAACCTTGTTTATTCTTTTGAAGAACCAATTGTTCAATTCATTGAATTTTTGTATTTAAGTTTCAGTTTCATTAATATCTGTTCTGATCTTTATAATTTTTTTCTTCTATCTTTGGATTCACACCGCTCTTGTTTCTCTAGAACCTTGAGGTTCATCATGAAATTTCTTACTTGGGATTGCTCTAATTTTGTTATGGATGCATTTATAGCTAAAAGTTCTCTCTTAAGAAATTCTTTCCTTTTGTCTGATATGATGCGCTTCATCTGCCATGTAACAGTAGGAAGTTTTTTTATATCTCACCTGATTTCTTCTGTGATCCATTGTTTGTTAATTAACGTATCATTTAGTCTTCATATATGTGTACAGTTTCTGTAATTATTTTGCTATGGATTTCTAGTTTTATTCCACTATGTTCTGAAAGTATACAAGGAGTTATTTCAACTCCTTCGTACTTATTTGAACATGCCTTATGACCTATAACATGGCCTAATTTGTAAAATGACCTGTGTGTACTAAGAAAAAAAAACGTATTCTGTTAATGTTGGGTGGAATGCTCTGCAACTATTAGTTAAATCCAATTGTTCCATAGAGTGGTTTAGCTTTAATACTTCTTTGTTAACTGTTTTTTGCCTAGTTGACCTGTCTATCTATGGTAGTTGTGTATTAAGATCTTCTACTATAATTTTATTGAGGACTATTTGTCTTTTCATATCCAGTAGCTTTTGTTTTTCACAATTGGGTGCCCCAGTGTTGAGTTCATACATGTTGATAATTGCAACTTCTTGGATTGGTTCTTAATCAATATATACTGTCCATTTTTGTCTCTTCTGATCTGTTTTGGCTTGAAATCTGCTGTGTCTGAGAATAGTATAGCTACAAATCCTTGTTTTCTGGGTCCAGCTCCATGAAGTATTGATGATAATCCTTTTATTTTTATTCTATGTATTTCTTTCTGGGTAAAGTGTTTCTCTTGCAAGCAGTAAATTGTTGTTTTTTGTTTTTAATCCAATCAGCCAATTTGTGTCTTTTTAAAAAAAGATCAGAACAGGTATTAATGAAATTGAAACTTAAATAATACAAAAGTTTAATGAATTGAACATTGGTTCTTCAAAAGAATAAACATACCAGCTATAAACATATTATAATAAGGTATCAATTCATATGACCATTCTACTCTAATGAAGGTTTCTAAACAGGCTGTCAAGTAGCCTAGTAACATATTAGAAGCGTTTGTTGAAAGTAATACTAAACTATTGTGGATAATACAAAAAAATCTAACTTTATGATCTATGTCTAACTAAATAGTAAACAATTATTGCTTCCCAATATGTCAAGTCATAGGTCTGTGAGTTCCCAATACTCAACAATACTTTTAATAAGGGTGATGGGAGTAAAGAGAGAGCAGGCTGGCACTAAGTGTTAGCTTTGTGATAGGAAAGAGAAAAATACTTATAGGATAGCAACAGCATGACAGAGATCCAATCCCAGATCAGAAGAAAGTGGATGAGCTTAAACAATAGAAACAAAAGGAAGAAGAAACAAGGAGAGTTCTGAGAGAACCTGACAGAATATGTCTCCAGAATCTACAGAAAGGTTTTTCCCAAGGGGCATAAAGACTCAGTCAAGAGAAAGAAAGAAATGCAGAAATTAACAAATAATAGGGATGGACAGAAAGGAACTAAAGCAAGAAAAAAAAGAGAGAGAAAACTCACAAATCAATCGCAGAAAAAAATACAAATTTAATATACCAACAGAAAGGCATTGACATAAGCCTGAAGTCCAAAAATAATAATAATAATTTGCTATTTTTATGGACTGTCTCCACATCTAAGACCCAAGACCCTAGAAAAACAGCTGAATGAGGGGGAAGGTGTGATAAGTTCCCCTCTTCTTCCTGTGACCCAGCCTGTAAAGCTGTCCTGACACTCCTATGAGATTGAGTTGTGTGAGAGCACAGGATGGCCCTCTGTCAAAAGGTCCTTACAATCCTCTTCCACTGTGCATACCACACCCAAGTAATCTGGCTCTTCTCACATGTGTCCTTCGTGGATGGGGATGTGACCTGTTTTTTGATACCTAATACCTTTGGGCTTAATTTTTTCAGTAGTAGCACAGTCTTTTCCCCCTCCACTATTGGCAGCTCTCTTCTCTGCTTAGCGACCAGCAAAGATCCTTGGCTGAAGGAGTGATTTGACAATCTATCTCCTGGGAGAGCTCAAAATGTGCTTCCAATTCTCCTCTCGGGGCCTGCCAGTGAATACTGGCGGTGATTCCAGAACCACGACTTCAGTACGGTGCCTTCATGGGGCTAACGTTCAGTGTGCCGCCCCCAAGCTCTGAGGCTTTACAGACATGGCATCTCCCTGCTTGCATACCACAATTAGGATGACTCAGTATTCTGGCGTGCTATTGGTCCTAGAGCCACAAGACTGACTGGCACCTGCTAGGCTGCTGGCCTTGCTGAATCCTGCTACACATTCACCACTTATTATCCACAGGCGGGCTGAGCATGCTTGCCCTCTGTGGTTCCAGGCCCTGCCCACCAGGCCTTGCCCTAGGTGCTCCCCTTGTTTGGGAGCTTGAGCTCACCTATGGGTGATTTTCACCACTTTTCTTTCAGTCCCGGGGTCATTATTCAGGTCCAATAGATCCAATGCCTTTCTGGGCTAAACCATAGAGGAAATTCCTTTACTAAATCTCTGTCTTCCATCTGAATCATGCACAGCCACTGAGAAAATATCACCATTACCATCTTGGCTCTGCCCCCAATTTCTGTTATCTCTCAAATTACTTATATTGCTTATATTATTTATGTCACTTATATTAAACTGTGATTTCTCTGAGGAATCTGTTTCCATGAATGAAACCTGAAATTTGTGATTTTACCAAGTATTCCAGGTGATTTTTATCATCAGGAGAGTTCAGAAAGTATAAAATTAACAGTCAGAAGTGAGGAATAAATAGCAAAGTTAATGGCAAAGATACAGACAAAGGAGTAGTACTTGGCAGGAAATTAAAAGAAGTAGGTGAAGCCAACCATTGCATGGCTCCTGTTGAGGATACCCAGGTAGATATGTACACATCCTTGCCATCTGGCAAGGCTGGGTGTCTGACCTTTGTACAATTATTCTCGAAACATATACTCCTGAATGTATATTGTTAAATGCCCCATTAATCATGATATATCTAAAGTGGCTCTGGTTACTTCTTTATTTGAATATTGAGCCTTTAAAAAACAACTAATCATTTCTTGTGAATCATAATAAACTGAGGTCTTTATTCAAGAATTAAAGATTTGCTGAGCCCAAGAGAAAGTAAAAAAGAACAATATATGTGTATATATTTATATTTACATATATATTTAAAGGGTAACACCTCCTTATGCCAAATTTAGCATTTATAACTTCTTATATAATTGTGGAGGTGCTTATGAATGACAAAAAGTGACTCCCTCCATAAAATAATCTCTCTGCTTGTATGTGTTCTTTATGTTTCCAGTATCCTGGAGCTGGGACTACTTAAGGATTCTCTGTCTTCAATAGGGGAATAATAATGATGTTTTCTTTATTAAAAAATAAAATAAACACTGCAAACTAAAACTCATTATTTGTAGAAAATCTCCTTTCATGTCTAACCACCAAGGGAGCCTCTACTGCAACAGAGTTCTTGAACAAGTCTGAAGCAAAGCTGGGAAAATCTTGTAGCCATTAGACTTAATCCCTACGAATCACCAATTTGTTTGTCATAACTTTCTCTGCATTCCTGCTATATTTTGTAGTTTATTTTATTCAATGTTTTCGGCAACATTTCTGCCAAGTCTCAGCGTCCACAAGTCATCCAACATGAAGAGTGTGTATCTCCTTCTCTGCAAGCTGCCTGCCCAGATGACAGGAAACTCATCTGATTTCTTACCTCTGCCATTCTTTTCCTGCCTGGTATGGAAACAGGCAGAAAACACCAGAATTAACCAGTCCTAGAAAAACAGCTTTACTAAGTTGAGAACACCACAGCCAGTGCTAAGCATTAGCACCCCTCCTTGCCCACTTACTCAGAGTACAGAGTGAGGTCTTCAAGAAAAAAAGAAATGGAGTTGTGATCATTTGACAGCTACCACATTGTGGCTTAGTTAGTGCAATAAATAATTTACTTGAACTTGGCTTGCTGAGTCTTTCCCTTTTTGAAACTCATGCACAAACAGTTCACTTCTCATTTGCAAATATTACACATCTGCTTGTGAAACCACACTCTTTCTTGTTAAACAGATATTTATTTTTTTCCCCAACATGGAAAACCAGTTCCAAAGTCAGTTAGCCAAGTCAGCCTCCTGTGTTGCACTAAGAAGACTGATATTTCTGGGTCTATCCCAGTAGTGGTACAGTAAGTATATAAATTATTCATTCAATCATCCATTCATAAATCCATGCATCTATGTATTTATTGAGTTGGTATTATTAAGTATGTGTTTCTCGGGGTACAAGAATTGGGTAGGTACTGGAAAAATTATAGTAATTAAAGGCACAGTGTCCTTTACTTGGTAAAACATATGGTCTAATTGGGAAGACAGATGTTAAATGAATGAAAGATTCCATGTACATAAAAACTTTAATTCTAATAAAGGTTGCAAGAGACAATGATTAGAACTGTGGAACTTAACAAAAAGGAAACTTAAAACCACACACTGTCAATTCCATTTATAAGAAATGTCCAGAACAGACAAATCTTGACAGAAAAAAAAAAAAAAAAAACAGAGTATTGATTGCCTCAGACTGAGGGAAGGGGCTGGAAGGATGGGGGAACAAGGGTTCTATTTGGGGTAGTAAAAGTTATCTGTAAAAGTGATCAGTTATTGATAGACAACTCTGTGAACACACTTCATGTCATTGGCCCTGTCTCTCCATTCAGCCCTCCCTTTTTCGTGCTGGCTCCTTCTCAGGGCCTCCTATTTACCCCACCAACCGAGCACTCCAGTCAACAGTGAAGGCCTCTCATCTAGCTCCAACAAAAAACCCACACAGGATCTAATTGACTGAACCTGGTAGCATGTTCTTATTTCTGAGTCATTCATGGGTCATAATGCAGTGCCAGAGAGCATCACATACTCAGTCCAGGAAGTGAAGTCAGCTCTGCCAAAACCTCTGCCCTAAGAATGGGATTCTGTTACCAGCTGAAGAGAGGAAGGCAAGGCAAAAAACAGTAACAGCCCACCCAGGGAAGATCAGGTGCCTCCTGCATCCTTCAAGTTAAAGTTTTATCTCAAGTGACTATGGCCCTTCAGGATGCAAACTCACAATATCCCCACCATTGTGTACAGCCTGTAATTGCTGACATACTCAAACGCTCAGAGACTGTTTGACATTCACAACTTTTAGTAGATTCTATCGCTTAGTTACATATAAAAACAATAGCAACAACCATGTAGTAAGATTTTTAAATTATATTTTATAAATAACTATACATAAGCATATTTAATTCGTATTAATGATTCAGATTTGTACCGTGGGTTGCAGGGTGGAGGATTTTTCTTTGATTTCCTTCTTATGTGCATATGTTAGCTTCTGGGAACCCTAAAATTCGAAGTGGCATGCAATAAAAAGTAGTCACGTAACTTGCATCTTGGGATATTTCCATTAACGGAACTATAGACAACATATTTATCTGCTAATTACTGTCATATAAAATTTGCTTGGCTAGCAGGGAAACAATCACACAATGATGACAAATTCATGGTAGGCATGTTTCCCGGCCCTCTCACTTGCAAACAGCATGAACTGATCATGGTGCTCTTTCCCACTGTTTTCAGATGTGATCTCAGAATCGTCTCCACACGATGCTCTGGGACCCACCACAAACGAAATGGAGCTGGAGGCCAAGGTGAGTTTTGTGAGTTTAACAGAGCTATTTGATATGACAAAGCCTCAGCTAACTTGCTTGTGCTTGTAGAATTATCAATGGTTGTGCTTGAAAAGAGGAAGCTACAATTAGAATTTCTATTGCGATCATTATTGCCTTTAGATTATATCCAAGGAGAATTTTTTCTGACCATAAGTTAGTGGTGGAGAGGGCAGTAAGGACAATCCAGTTTTGCTTGATTTTAGACCGTTTCAGTGCATGGGGGGAGAAGTTCCTGGTTACTAGAAAAAGAAAACGCTTTCATGAATAGTCAAGATGAGACCATCCAGATGGAAAAATTCACCATTCTGTAAGAAATTATAGAGAGAGATATGTCCACTCTGTCCTTCAGTGTCCTTTAGCAATGACTCATGTGATAAATGCCTAACTTTGGTTCCAGGAAAAAGTTTGTCTCTACAGAAGAATTTCTGTTTTCCATTGTCAGAAAACCAAAACTAAGTAACTCAACATGTTTCTACTTTGTCTTTGTTGCCAGGAAGCTTGTGCCAAAAATGTATTACCCAAGTGTTATAATTAGCCCACATCAGGTGCCTAAAGCCGTCAACGCCTTGTGTCCTTCAGACATTCCCAGTTTCCTTTTATCCTTGAACAGTTTATTTTATCCTGATTGCATCTGCATGTTTCTTCACTCTCCCTGGAAGAGTTAGGTCACCTGATCTCCTGAGATCTTAAATTCTAAAATTCTATGAAATTTTCAATAAAACTCCATCATTAGAAAAAAAGTCTTCGTTTTAAATAAGACATGTAGCTGCTGGCATCTCAACAAACGGGGAGAAGTGAAAGGAAATATATTGAGAACCTACTGCAGACTGGGCACTACATCTATTGCTTTTGCGTTCATGAGATTGCCAGCCCCTGAGGAAAAATGCAGCCGTGTTAGCAGTTGTAGTCATATGGGCAGTTTTGTGCCTATGCCTCAATTTGGAAAACTATCAGGACTTCAGAATTTCCACCAATTATTCTTGGGTGTTACTGACCGGGTGTCATAGTTATTATGTTGCTTTAAGATGCTTAGTTACTTTTCTGTTGCTAGAACAAAACACTTGACACCCATAACTTAAGGGAGGAAAGGTTTATTTTAGCTCACAATTTCAGAAGGTCTCATGCATGCGAAGCTGGCAATAATGAGAAGGGGTTGGCAAATCACAGCTGTCCTCAGCATTACAACAGGAAAGATCAGCCCCTGAGGAAACTTGAAGCAGGAATGTATCCTTCCAGACCACACCCTCAGGATTCTGTTACACCGTCAGTAGTCTGCCCCTCCCAATTAGGGCTCACCCTGAACAGAATATTAAATCCATGAATAATCCATAGCCTCCAAATACATGTTGTGACTTTTGGGAAATATTTCAGAACCAAACCATAATAAATGCTGATGACTTGATTGTAGACCACTGACTTTGTCAGCTGAGCACATCCCTGTCTAGCCCATCTCTACTCCTCTTCTGTAGGGTGCCTTACCTGGAGTGTCGTCTTTTGGGAAAATCCCAAACCTGAAACCCATTTGAGTTATCTGTATATTACTATGCTTTCTCTTCCCTTTGGAAGGCCATTATTTTATTCCTTCCATTAAAGTAAAAAAAATCAATACAGTATGAATGGGATTATCCAAAGAATGTTAAGGAGGAAAACAACTGTCCCATGGCTGGAGCAAAGGACACTGGGGAAGGGGAAGAGGGGCCAGAAAGGTACGAAAAAGTCTCAGGAGAGAAAAGTGTTGAAAACTATGGCTGCACGTACCATCAAACTACCCTATCTAACCCTAACGGTAGATATTACCTCTCCTCTGTTACAGATGATGACTCCAGCCTCAGGCAGATTAAAGTGTTTTGTTCAAGAGCACAAAGCTAGTTACCATGGAGCTGAGACTCCAAGTCAATTCTGTGGGGCTGGTTCCATGTCACACCTGTGTCAAATGGGAGGTAGAACATGCCTTTCTCATTCCACTCGTTTCATCAATATCTATTTCCTGAACTTACAATAGACTATGTTTCATTTATAATGCTTCCAAAGTCAACTTCTACCTCTGACATGTGCCAAAGAGAGTAGCTGAGTGACTTAGAAATCGAACTCCCACCCTCTTACCTTGGCCTGAGAAATAGGAGGGAAGAATTCACACAGAAGATCTAAAACTCAGATAACTTCAGGAGGGTTAGCTCTTTAGTTCTATTTCCTATCAATATGCAAATATATATAATAAGTGTACCTCACAGAAATTATAAAATATTCACATCCATATAAAAAGAATGATCAGCTTTATAAAAGGAGGGAATGGATTTGTAAAGATTCTGTACTTGATTATTCTAGCTATAAGCCAAGATAAATATACAAAGCATGGCTAAGAAACTCTACAATACTTTCTCTCTCCTAAAAGAAGTCATTCTCCAACTGTTGTCTGTGTGACTGACTCTATTAACAAACTGAAAATAATTGGAGAGTTATAAGGTATAATAATTTCTGAGGGGAAAAACATATTATCTAAATACCATAGCACGTTCAGGCCTCCCAGAACCACAGCCTCCTTCACGCTACAGCATCGGCCTAACAAAATCTTCAGGCTCCTGGAAGTAAGCTGAGGTACTCTCCCTGACTACAGGGCCAAAACATGCTTTCCTGCCGAGTATTAAAGGCATTGAGCCAAGGCAGCCCACACAACCAGGAAAACTTATTTCCCAGAATTAGAGGATTTTTAGAGGGTGAAAACACTTGCAAAGACCTGGACAGTATTTCTTAACATTTATTTAAGTTATGAAACCTTTTATGTGTACATAGAAATATTTCTAGTTGAAAAAATATTATCATAACATTTGACATCTTAATCTCTTTTAAGGAGGAAGCTATAACTGTCTGGAAAATACCTTGGTAAACATGCGTGGGATATGACATCAGCGGGAGCCAAGAACTCGGAGGAGAAAGAACAAAACCCATACTACATGAGAACAGAGGATCCAGAGCAATTTTTTTGTTTGTTATTGAGTGAGTTTAGGAGAGGTGAGTGAGGAGGAAACAAAGTGGAGAAAACAGCCATAGAGACTAAAAATGAAAATAATAATAATGGTACATAAGAAGAGGAAGTTTATTTTGGCTCATGATTTCAGAGCTTCAGTCCATGGTCTACTGGCTTTTAGGCAGAAAAATCATAGTGGAAGGACACAGCAGAGGCAAGCTGCTCCCTCATGACTTCCGGGAAGTAGATAGCAGAGGAGGAGTCCAAGAGTAAGGGGCCAGACCACATACTCTGCCCGAGGTCAGAACTCCATGATCCACCCGGACAAATTCAGATTAGGCTTACTAATCTCCTCGGCATCTACTGTGCCAATCAAGATTAACTCTCATGTGTCATAACAAGCTTACATGATATCTGGCACTGTCCTGATCTTTTTAATTATTTTAAAACCATTCATCCTCTATCAAACCCCTGAGTGCATATTATTGCAGTACCCATTTTAAGTACAAGAAAGTGAGGCACAGAAAGACCAAGTAATTTGCTGTTGCGGTTTGGATTTGGAGTGTCCCCCAAACCCTCATGTACCTATGCATACTGGCAGGAAGCGGTGGATGCTTGGGGCTTGACCTGGAGGGACATGTGCTGCTTCCACCCTTCTTCCTACACTTAGCTCTTTTCTGCCATGCCATGAAGAGCTCTATCTGCGTCTGAGTCTCTGGCCACTTCATGTGGCTCCACCATTTTTCCAGCTGCTCTCTCATGAACAGACTATGATCTCCTAATACTGTGAGCTAAAATAAATCCTTCCTCCTTGAGGTTGTAGATTTTGGGTCTTCTGTCCCAGCAATGAGAAAGTAACTAAGACACTTGCCCAGATTCCACAAGTAGCAAATGTGGAACAGACCAGAAATTGGTGAAAACTGCATCTCAAAACGGTACTGTCTGCAATTAATTTGGTTGCTAAAATTATTTTTTAAAGTTTCATTCTTCTTCCTTATGATAGATTTTAGGCAATTTAAACTGGATCTCAGGGGACTAGGAAGACCCAAATAACATTTGTGAACACTGACTAAAACAGTATCCTGTGGTTGAAACAGGTCTTCCCATCAGGATGAGCTCCTCTGACCCCAACAGCAACTCTAAAGTCACTCTAAAAGACAGCAGACTTCACAAATCTCGAGGTACTATCTTAGCAATGAATAAACTGAAAGAAAGCACTATGAGTACCTGAAGAGTCTGAAGATGCTTTAAATCATTCTCTGTCCAGTGTTTTTAAAAAATACTTTCAGTAAGTCAATATTTAAAACTAAGAGATTTCGCATTTTTATAGGTCAGGTTCTCTATGGTCAGGATACCTCTGCTGCATTTTCTCAGAGCTAGAGTTTACCGGAAGTGTCTCACTAGTTTTTCACAGGCGTATAAATTTTTCAGAGTGACAGGCAGACCCTGCCTGCTGCACTCTAGTACTACTTGAGCAGACAGGGTCTTTGAGGCTCCTGATACACCACAAAGATGACAGATTTAGTGTCAATTCAGATCTCAACCTAAACTTCTGGCTTCCCTGCTCGGATTTATATCATTGAGGTTAAATCCCAGAACAAACTTTTGTCAAGGCTGTTGCAGCTTTTGACACATCAGAAGAACTCAACACATCATTTCTTGACTCGAGGATAGATAAATGGATGGCAAAAGCTCACAGAGGCCAGTTAGCACAGAAGAAAGCAGACACCTGTCTTTTCTCCTCACAGCTACGATTATCACCAAAGTGAGTCACATATAGGGCAAACGTCCCTGTTGTTTCCCCTGGACCCCTTGGAGGGAATCTGCTTAATGCAACCATTGCACCAAGGCCTGAAAGTTTCCCTCCGAAAGGAAGACATACACCTCCTCTCAGACCACAGGCCTGGAGAAGACAAGCCAACTCAAGCCAAAAGGAGGGGTGTGGGCAACTCTAAAAATCTTCAAAATGGGTGGAACCCAAGAAGAAATCTCACAGGACTCAGCAGTTGAGTCACTGTGATAAACCCCAGATCCCAAGGCAGAGCCCTGTTGGCTGGGTTGGATCGTAAGCCTTAATTATTATTCTTTTTTACTTGGAGCCTCAGAGCCTCGCTATTAAAGTGCTTGCAAATGTTTGGGAAGTCAGTCGAGTTTAAGTTTATCCTCTTACTGTTTGGATGACAGGAACTATTTGTAAACGGAGCACCCTGCCAGTTACCAGCATTTATTTGCAGTTATATCACAAATGTTTTTGAAACTTGTGTTTATCTGTAATTTGACACATCAAGAGGACTTTTGCTCTTGGCCTGAACTCTTGCCAAGGCAAATGGTTATGTGCTAAAGTTGCTTTCATCAGACCTTCACAGACCTAATGGCTGACTCTCACATCTCCCTCGCATCAGGGTTACCCAAACTGATGTTCAGAAAGCAATTGAACACATATGTGGCAAGTTGGAGAGCCTGAGGTAGAGCTGAGGGGAAAAGGGGGTGGCGGGCAAGCTCCACGTGGAGTCATGTTTTAAATAAAGGGCTGTTTTCAGAGAAGCAGGCTCTGACATTTGCACAGACAACCTGGCAGAGGACCGAGCTGCCTCCCATCCACCTCTGTGCTGATTATGATGATTGTTCTTTTTGCTCTGCTGCTAAACTCACAGGAAGATGTGTCGGCACCCGGAGGCATCTGGTTCACTCCCCTTGCTTACCCGCCATTTCAGCTAAGCCCTGGGAAATCCTGTCTTGGCCAATGTGTGGAGAAAAAGCTCTCAGTTGAAAAGATGAATGCTTTCTGTGATGAATTATGAAAACCGTAGTACTGCATGGCTGAAAGGAGACCCTTGGAGATGATCTAGTCCAAAACCTGGCTTATCTGATTCATGTATTCATTCAACAAATATTTGCCCAACTCCTTGAAAACACCAGGCACCACTCAGCATTATGGGTGAATACTTTCAACACAACAGACAAGGTCCCTCTTCCAGGGAGCAATTAAACAAACCATGTGACTTCAGGGAGTGTGAGCTTCTACGAAGAAGACCCAAGGGGACCAAGTGTTAAAGGTGAGTTGCTTTTCGTATAGGGAGACATCCAAAAGCAGGCAAGATTTGACCTGACCAAATGTTAAGCAACTAGCTAAGCAAAGACCTTAGGAGGGACAGAAAGAGAGAGAGAGAAAAAAAAAAAACTGCAATGGAGGCAGAATAACCCAGAAAGCTGCAAAACAGAACACTGATCATGAATCGACCTGTTGAGTGACGTGAGTGGAGAGTGGGGACCAGGTCACACAAGGACCTGAGGACGGCCATGGGGGGTCTTTAGCCCAACTGGAAGAGAGAACTAGGACCTCCTTAGTAGCTTCTATTGGCATGGCAACCACAGGTCTCTCCCGCCCTATGCACAGGTTGTCTCTAAAACAAAAGTCACCAGCCTTTCTTTTCTATATCCCCACTGAAAATGTACTCCAGGAGGCACAGGATGTAGGAAAATATGTCGTGGCACAACAGAGAGAAATTAATCCAGGAATATGCTGCTTTCGTAACGAAAATTACTCTTGATTAAAGTGATCTCCCAGTCTGAGTTGTTTCATGTGCTTATTTCTCCATATGCTTTTCAATATTTTCCATCTCCTCTGATTCAGGTTCACAGGGGAAGAAAATCTCTACATCTAGCCATTTCCAGAATTTACTATTTATGAATTGTTCGTAGAGCTTTGATAACTAGAGGAATCTGTTAATTTTTACTTAATTTATTTAATCTAACTTACTTTAGAATTCTTTTTGTCTTCCCCAGTTGATAAGATCCATAAATTGTGATGAGTTTGGTGTGATGGCTAGATTATCCTTTAATTATTTCATAAAAATTGAATCATATTAAATATAATATTAAAGTTTAAAAGTTTCAACCATTGTATCACCTAAAATCACACCCTACATTTTTAGGGGGAAAAAACTAAAAACCTTTGGAAATATGAACTCTCTTCTACTTTTGCTCCTAACAAACACTCATGTGAACTTGTAATCTCTGTTTTATCGCAATTATAGAATATACAAAATCACCAGTTTGCCTGTGTGCCTACCTGCTTACCTTCCTTTCTTCCCGCCCTCCCTCCCTCCCTCCCTCCCTTTCTTCCTTCCTTCCCTCATCCCTTCCTTCCTTCCTTTCTTCCCCTTCCTGATTCTCCCTCTCTTTTCCTTATATTGACACAGTGGTTGTACATATCTATGAAGTTCAACACGTGTGTAATAGTGACCTTCCAACACATGTGTAACAATAGTCAGATCAGAGTAACTGGCACCATCATTCACTTAGACATTTAACGTTGACTTACATTGAACACACATTGAAATTCCTCTCTACGGGCAATTTCAATATGTAGAATTAATTGTTGTCAACCAGAGTTACCTTACTGTGCTAAAGAGCATTAGAAACGCTCTCTCCTATCCAATTGCACCCTAGCGCTGTTACCTAGCCTCTCTCCACTCCTTCCTTTCCCATACCCTTTCCAGGTTCTACTATGGCAACCACTATCCAACAGCATATCTTATTTCTGAAAGGCTTAAGGTCCCTAGATGAAACTATATACTATAGCCACCACCCTTCTCAACTCCCTTGTCAGGGAGGACCTATAAGTGACTACGGCAGGGACACATGAAGAAGAGACAGTGTCCCCTTTGGAAGCCCATCATCAATGGCAGAGGCATCTATGCATCAGAGGCAGCAAGATGCACCAACAATCAACATGCATCAAAAGCAAGCACATTTTTAGAATCTCTAGTGTGAAAATTCAAATGTTTATAGAAGTAAAAAGAACAATATTTTGAAGACTCACTTAGTCGTCACTTGTATTTAAGAACTACTAACTCAGAGTTAATCTTGTTTCATCTACCCTCACGACCATTGCTCCCGCCCACTGGATAATGGAGAGGGAAATCCCAAATATGGTTTCACTTCATTAGTAAATATTTCAGTATGTGCCTTTAGAAGAAACCTTACTTTTACTTTAATCAGTGTACCAGGAACATGTAATAAAGTTAATGACATCTTAATATCACAGATGTTCAAGATACAATTTGCTACAGTTGTTTTGTTCAAATCAAGATCCATCCAAAGATCACATAATCCACTCCATTGATATCTGCCATGAGTTATTTTAATCCATAGTTGCCCCGCACCTTTCTCTTACAATTTAATTTGCAACAGAAACCAGGTCATTGTCGTAAAGCATTTTCCACACTGTGAATATTTTCTAACTATATTCTCCCAGTGTGTGTGTGTGTGTAACAGATTTCTATGTTCCCTAGGTGTCCAAAAATCGGTATCTAACTCTAAATTATTCTGATCAATATGGATCCACTGGTCGTGTGTGCATATGAAACATTTGAGATGTGGCTAGTCTGCGTATGTGGGGAATATGCACTGGATGCCAAATATTTAGTAATTCCCCAAATTTAAAAACTCTCAATGTTTATAATGATTATACATTGAAGTGACAATATTTTGCTTACATTGGATTAAAAACATATTCGTATTACTTGTTTTTCATGACTATAATGAAGTGCTGGAGGCAGAACAGTTATAACCAAAAGTAGAGACCCTTTCGGTTCACAGTTCTAGAGGCTTGAGGACACCGTGCCTGCATCAGCTCAGCTCTGGTGGAGATCCTCTTGGCTATTCCTCATCACCACAAGTTGTAGCGTGGGGGGAGTATGCACAAGAAGACGAGTCCCAGACCACAACTCTTATGGAACTTAAAACGAAAAACAAAGTGAAACAAGGGGGGTAGGGCAGGGAGGGAATGAAGGAGGGGTGGGTAGAGGGAGGGACAAAAGGAGAGTGGGAAAGTCCTTGTCACCCTGACAAGAAACGTAAGTGCACAAAATGCTCAACTTCATTGTAAACCTTAATTTTTGCACTTATACATATCAATAAAATGGGGAAAAAATAAAGTCAAGATCTCTGCATTTTTGATTCGATGGGATGGAAAAGCAGGACCACCTATCAGGTTGCTTAGTGACCTTTTCTGCAGTGAGTCTATTAGGGATATTGTGTGTCGGGGGTTCCTGGCCACCGTTGGCCACCAGCAATCAGGAACCAGCGTAAGTCTGGGGGAGCAGGGTCTCCAGTGCCTGAGTACAATGGGAATCGCATCTGGGAGGCTGAATCAGTGTAACAGCTTGGAGGTGAGGGCCAGGTTTATAAGCAGTTAAAGGAGGGTGGGTCCAACAGGTAACAGGGCAAGGGTCATAAACTGCTCATGGAAATTTGGAGTCTGAAAGTAGCCCAATTTGCATGGCAGGTCTTTGTGAAACCTGATCATGTGATTTCTGATAAGGGTCTGGAAGCAGGGGAAGATTAGGAATTTGGGTATGATGGGCTGTGGCCCGTCCTAGGTCTGGGATAAGAGGGATTGGCCCCATGCCTGCTGGTCTTGCCTTGAGCATGAAGATTATTGGGGTATGAGCCACTGCTACCTACAATCATCCCAGGCCTAGTCAGGGTTCCACAACTGTGGGGAGAATAACCTTTTTTTTTTTTTTTTTTTTTTTGAGACAGGAACTTTGTCTGTAGTCCAGGCTGATCCTGAACTCACTGTCGAGTCTGGGCTGACCTCAAACTCATGGCAATTCTCCTGTCTCAGACTCCCAAGTACTACCATTTATGAGAAGAAAACTCGAATCAAAATCAGTCACTAGACTTGAGAATTATTGATTTATTCCAGAAGCTTATACTGAGCATCAACGATTGCAGAAACACTTCTCAAAATTAGAGGTATAATAAAGAGATTAAGTCGGATGACTCGGACGTGCCTGTTAACCCTACTCAGGGGAGACTCAGGTAGGGGATCACATGTGAGAGGTCATCTGGGCTTTCTAGTGAGGTCAAGGTTTGCCTGGACTACATAAGGAGACCATGTCCTATAAAACCAACCTCCCCCCACAAAAAAGGCAAGATTCTCCACATAAAATGCAAATAGAAGGTGTAGGGAGCTGGAAAGTCAAAAGAGAAACACACAGTAAAAACACAAATGCACATGGTATTTTCAACTTGGGACATAAGTGCATAGAGAAAATAATCTTTACAGGATAAACATCATGGAGGAAGAAGTAACAGCTTCTGATAAATGAAAAGAATGAGATGGAAAAACCATCGACAAGGCAGGGAAGGACATTCCAGCCTCAAAAGCAGGATTCTGCAGTAGAAAACAAAAAGCACGGGTCATAGGGTAAGGCGGAACACACTGAGGAAGAATGCAGACCGGTGCGGGCCCGTGTGGCCGGGCCACGCTTTAGACTTCAAGAGTGAGGAGAAGCTGTTAAGCAGCTTAAAACACAGATATGGAATGATATGATTTACGTATTTTAATAATAATAGCCATATTGAGATGGAATTCATCTACCACAGAGTCTCCCTTTCCCCCCCACTATTTTTATTAATATACAAATGTAATACATAGTATTTGCAATGAATTTGGGTATTTCGTACACACATGTATCGTACCGACTTTACAATCCCTTCCCATTTTTGACCCTCCCAGCCCCTCACTATCCCTTCCCCCAACTCCGGCTATCACTTCATGTACCACAGAGTCTATCTTTTAAAAGTATCTAATTCAGTTGTTTTTAGTGTAATCACAAAATTGCACAACCATCATTGCTAATGTAGAGCTTAGGGCCTCACAAAAATAATGCATGCTTGTTAGCAATCCGGCCAAGCCCCCATCACTAGATCACAGCAAATATTAATCTACTTCCTTTACCTATGGACTAGCTTATTTTAAATATTTTATATAAGTGAAATCATACAATATACGATCCTTTCTGTTTTTTTTTCACTTAACATAAAGCTATAGAACTCTTTTTTTTTGTGAAGATCCCCAGTGTGTGATGAGCTGTGTCTTTAAGATTTATTATTATTATTTTTCAATTTGTATACATATAAATTCCAAATTCTATAGCACATTAGCAACACGGAGTTTGGGGAATCAGTGAGCATCTATGCCCATCCCTTTTTCAGAGGTTCGCTCCTTTCCTAGCTTACCATCGCCTCTCTTTCTAATCTGTTACTCATGCTGGGTCCTTTTCATGCCATTATTTTTGTGTATTTCATAAGAGGGACACCTGATTATAGTTAATCTTTTGTGTTTGGTCCACTTCACTGAGCATTATTGACTCAGGGTGGCCCCATTTTCCATCAAATGCTTCATATCTATCTTTTTATGGCTGCATAGTATTCCATTGTATCATATAGGTACCATATCTTCTTTAAGTACTCCTCCACAAACGGGCAGGTAGGTTGTTTCCAGAATTTGGCTATTATAAATTGTGCTGCTATAAGTGTGGATATGCGTGTGTCTCTTTGGTATGTTAACTTTATTTCTTTTGGTAATATGCACAGTACAGCAGTGGATGGATCTAATGGAATTTCCACTCTCATCTTTCTAAGGAATCTCCAGACTGCTTTCCAGATTGCACTTCCATCAACAGTGAAGTAGAGTTTTTTTTTTTTTTTTTTCCTGCACCCTCACCAATAATTGTTGTTTTTTGAATTCTTGATAGAGACCTTCTCACTGGGGTGAGGTGAAACTTCAACACTGCTTTTATTTGCATTTCTCTGATGGCCAATGATGAACAACGCTTTGTCACATGCCTGTTGGGCACTTGTACTTCTTTTTCTGAGAAGCTTCTTTTCATTTCAACTGCCCACTTCTTGACGGGACTGTTTATGTTAGGGGGTTTTGTGCTTTTGGTTTCTTTGTATACTCTAGATATTAATCCTTTGTCTGGAGTGTTACTGGTGAGTGTACTTTCCCACTCTCGGTTGTCTCTTCACCTTCTTGATTGTTTCTTTTACTGTGCAAAAGCTTTTCAGTTTAGTGTAGTCCCATTTGTTGATTCTTGCTGAAATTTCTTTTGCAGTTGGTGATATGTTCAGAAAGTCCTCCTGTCCCTATGTCTTCTAAGGTTTTACCTAACTTGTCTTTCAGTAGGTTCAGTATTTCTGTTTTGATAATCCAATTCTTTGATCCATTTTGATCTGATTTTAGTGTGTGGTGACAGATATGCATCTAATTTCATTCTTCTGCATGTAGATATCCAGTTTTCACAGTATCATTTATTGAAGATGCTGTCTTTTCTCCAGTGAATTATTTTGCCAAAAATCAGGTGACTGAGGGTATTTGGGTTTGTTTCAGTTCCCTCACTTCTGTTCCACCAGTCCTCCTGTCGATTCTTATACCAATACAATCTAGCTTTAATCGTTATTGCTTTATAGTATTTTTGAAGTCTGGGATTACGATTTCTCCAGCTTTGCCCTTGTGTTAGAGCAAAAATGGCTTCCCCGATGCTAATTAGTATTCCTTGATTATGAAACTTGGCTTGCTTGTCTGCTTGGTTCAAAGGTACCAACTCCCATAGAAAGCACCTAACAGCAAAAGCATAAAAAGGTAAAATGCACCAGGAACCAGAAGATGATACCAGGATATAACTAGATCACACTATAAAGTTCCCCTGTACACTTGCCATATCCTGTTTGTCATGTTAAATTCTCTATAAAAAGCCTTGAAAATGTCTGTTCAGGGCCTTACTCTGAAGAAAAGGAGACATGGCCACAGCTTGCTGACGGTTCTCGGGTACTTTTAATAAATTTCTTCAGCCTTCCCTTGCCCCCGTGGGTCTTCTATGCAACACTTGTTACTCAGAATTGCTTTAGAGATTCTGGGTCTTTTCTGGTTAATATAAATTTTAAAGTTGGTTATTTTTCTAGCTCTGTAAAGAATGTAGTTCATATTTTGATTGGTATTGCATTGAATCTGTATGTATAGTAGCTTTGGGAGTATGGCCATTTTGACAGTATTAGTTCTTCCTATCCAGAAACATAGGATTTTTTTCCTTTTCTAAAGTCCTCTTCAATCTCTTTCTTCAGGGCTTTGCATTTTTCTTTGTATAGGTCTTAGGTCTTTCACCTCTTTGGCGATCTATCTATCTATCTATTTATCTATGTGTTGGATTCTTTATTGATGTATATGAATGCTATTGACATGTGGATATTGATTGTGTAAGCTGCTACTTTGTTGAATTGATTTATTAATTCTAAGAGTCTTTGGGTGGAGTTTTTGAGTCTTCTATATAGAGTATCACATCATGTGCAAATAGGGATATCTTTATTTCTTCCCTTAAAATTCACATTTCTTTTATTCCTTGCTCTTGCTTGATGGTTCTTGCCAAAATTTCAAGTGCTATGTTAGGTAGCAAGGGTGACAGTGGGCATCCTCATCTTGTTCCTGAATTTAGTGTGAATGCTTTCAGTCTTTTTTCATTTAGGGTTATACTGGCTGAGAGGTTGCTGTAAACAGCTTGAGTCATGTTGAGGTAGGTCCCTCTCTTCCTATTTTCTTCAGAGTCTTTGTCATAAGTGGGTGTTGAATTCTGTCAAATTCTTTTTCTGCATCTACTGACATAATCGCATGATTTTCATGTTTGCATCTGGTATATTACATTTGTTAATTTGCATATGTTGAACCAACCCTATATGTCTGCAGTGAAACCCAACTGGTCATGGTATATAATCTTCTTTACAATTTGTTGGCAAAGTGTTTATTATTTTTGTATCTATATCCATTAGGAATATTGGCCTATAGTTTCTTGTTTGCTTACCTGATCTTTGTCTGGTTTTGGAATTAGGGTTAGTCTTGCTTCAAGAAATGTTTTGGGCAATTATTATTTTTTCCTATTCAATCTTCTGAAAAAGTTTGGTGAGCGTTGGTAATAAATCTTCCATAATTTTCTTATAGAATTCTGCCGGGACTCTGTCAGGTCATGGGCTCTTCTTGGTTGGAAGTGTTTTTTATTATTTCCTCAATTTCATAAGGGGATAATGGCATATTCAGGTGTTTAATTTCTTTTTCTTTCCGTTTTGGTGATTGAAATGTGTTTAAGAATTTGTCCATCTCTTTTAGATTTTTGAATTCATTGGAGTATAAATTTTCTAAGTAACTTTGTAGAATTCTTTGGATTTCCATGTTATCTGTTGGAATTTCACCTTATTCATTTCTAATTTTATCGATGTAGGTTTTCTCTTTCCTTCATTTTTGAGGTTTTCTTTTCCAAAAAACAACTTTTTGTTTCATTTCTCTTGTAGTTTTTAGTTTCTATTTTGTTAAGTTGTGATCTGATCTTTAAAATTACTATTAGCTTTTGGGTTTGCTTATTCTTACTTTTCTAGGTTCCTGATTTGTGTGGTTAAATTATTTATTTGGGCTTGCTCAGTTTTTTATGTGTGTATCCGTGGAAATGAATTTCCCTCCTAATGCAGCCTTCCTTGTGTCCCAGAGGTTGTGTTGTGTTGTACTACCACGGTCATTTGCCTCTGTGAACATTTTCATTTCTTCCTTGATTTCTTTTTTTTTTTTTTTGTAATCCACTGTTTATTTAGAAGAGTGCTGCTCAGTCTCCATTTGTTTGAATTTTATCTATTGTTTGTGTTGTCGATGATTTCTTGTTTTTTTCCAGTATGATCTGACAGGGTACATGGAATTATATAAATATTCTAACATCTGTTTAAGTTAGTTTCGTGGCCTAGAATGTGGTCCATTTTTGAGAATGTTCCATGGGTATCTGAAAAGAATGTATATTCTGTTGTTGCTGCATGAAAAACTCTGTATATGTCTGTTAGATTCATTTTTTCTTTGATGCAGTTAAGGTCTGCTATGTCTTTGTTGATTTTGCATCTAGTTGACTTTTCTTCTTGGAAAAAAGGAGTATGAAAGCCCCTCATTATTATAGAGTTGGAGTTTACCTGGTTTTTGAAGTGCAGTAACTTTTGTTTTATGTAGTTTGGTGCACCATTGTTTGGGGCATAAATGTCTATGTTTGTCAGCTCTTCTTGATTTATAAAGATGAAGTGACCTTCTTTGTCTGTTTTGACAAGTTGTGGCTTACAGTATACTTTGTCTTCAAAGAGTATTGCTACCCCTGCTTCTTTTTGTCACCCAGTTGAGTGAAATATAGAACTCCAGCCTCTCACTTTGAGTCTATTTTTATCTGCCCATTTGAAATGTGTCTCTTGCAAGCAACATATGGTTGGATTGTTTTTTATCCAATCTTTATTTTTTGATTGGTGAGTTGAGGCCATTGGCATTTAGGGTTGAAATAGATAGGTGAGTCTTAGGTCTTGTCATTTTATCACCCTATGAATATTGAATTCTTTTGTTTACTTATTTTTAGATGTTCCCTCTATTAAGGATACACCTGCCACTATGTTCTTTGGTGTGCTTGCTCCGTTTCCCTGTATAGCACAACTTTAAGAATTTTTTTGTAGTGTGGTTTGGTTGTCATAAATTTCTTTAAGTTTTCTTCACTGTGGAAAGTTTTTATTTCATTTTTGATTTTAAACAATATTTTTGCTGGGTAGAAAAGTCCTGGTTGGCTTTAGCACTTTGATGACTTCACACCAGGCTCTTCTGGCCCTTACAGTTTGTATTGAGAATTCTGCGGTTACGCTGATAAGTTTACCTTGATATATAACTTGCTTTTTTCTCTTACAGCTGCTAGAATTATCTTTGCATTGTATCTCAGTAAGTGTTATTATAATATTTCTAGTGGTGCTTCTATTGTAATTATATGTAGTGGGTGTACAATATGCCTCCATCACTTGTGTGTTTTTTTCATTTTCCATGTATGGGAAGTTTTCTATTGTGAGTTCAGCAAATAGGTTTCTTGGTCCTATAGTATGGATTTTCTTTCTTTTTTTCTTGTATTCCTACTATTCTGAGATAAAACTTCTTTGAGTCTTCTATAATCTGTTGTATTCCATTTCCTTTTTGATGTCAAATTATTTATGGTCATTAGCACTCTGTACCGTTATTTCAGTCTTGTCTTCTAAATCAGTTCTCTCCTCATTTTGGGTCATTCTGTTTCCTGAACTTTCCATGGAGGTTTTCATCTCCTGATGTGCTTCCCTCATCTTTTCATATTTTTAAAAAAATTCTTTAGCGAATTGGTAATTTATTTCCTGTATTGACTTCTATAACTCTGTTAGTTTTGTGTTTGTTTTCACCTTAATTTCCTTGGCTAAATCTTTTTTTAAATGAATTCTTTAAGTATCTTGTGTAGTTTGTTACCTGAGTCCGTCTTTTACTCTTCCAGCAGGTTAGATTTTTTTTCAAAGTTTAAGAGTTTTGGATCTTCTTCTGGTTCTATCTGGGTCTCCCATGGGGAGCAGGGGCTTTCTGTGACATCATGCCCCTTTGTTTTCTCATCTTGCTGTTTAGTGTTCCTTTGACTTGTTGTGGTAGCCCTTTATACAATCTCTGTATTCTGGTAGTGGAGAGTTTTGTTCTCTTCTGTGCAATATGCTGGTTGTGTCACTGAGGTGGGATTCCTCATAACAGCTCATCCACTTCTTAGTTTCAGGCCTGACAGTTGCTACTTGGTACACCTTAGAACTGCTTTTTGGCCGTGGGGGAAGCTGTTAGTCCTGGAACCCTCTCGCTGTCAGGTGGATCATGCAGGGTTGTAGATGGCACAGATGGAGAGTACAAAGAAGGGGTACCTCTGCAATTTTATGTGAAGCAGGCACTGTGCACTGGATATTTTAGTGTGATAGCATTTTATCCAGTCGCTGTTCCTGGAGAATTTTTTGAATGGGCAGCCTTGTTTCCAGCTGTCTCCAATATCTTCTAGTGGGTGTTCCCTCTGTAAAGCCTGTATCAGTATCAGTAGTGCCGTAGGTGAGTCAAGCCTGCTGTTGGGGCGGGGTGGGGGAGGGGGTGGGGGGGGCCTAGCAAAGGTAGCACCAGTAGTTATGACACAGATCTGAGCATAGCTGCCTGGGAACTTCCCAGAAGCTCCAGCAATGGATACTGGTTAGGTCCAGCTGCTGTGGGCTCCATGTTGATGGTGGGATTCTGGGCATGGCTACCTGGACGCCTCCAGTGCTCAGCAGTGATGGGTGAGGTTTAGGCCCCGCTAAGGTTCTTCTGTGTCATCCCACGTGTTGGCACTTCATCTTCTCTCATTTTTGTGGTCCTGGGCATTGAGCCAGGCTTTCACGCACCCAAGGCTCCCAACCTTCAGTTCTTTTCTATTTTGACATAGGGTCTCGCCAACTAGGTAATTTACCTGCTCTGCGCTTTGAATTGCAATCCTCCTGCCTCAGCCACCAGAGTGCTTTGATTACAAACCTGTGCCACTGGGCCCGGATAGTATTTCATCTCTTTATGGTGAGATAATATTGTATTGCATAAACATATCACTTTTATTTATTCATTCATTTGTGTTGTTTCTATGCTTTGGCTATAGGGAAAAACGCTGCTATAAACATTTGTGTATGAGTTTTTGTGTAGACATATGTTTTTATTTCAATCTTGGGCATTTGCCTAGGAATGGAATTATTTACTTCCATGGTAACTATGTTTAACTTTCCACGGACTTGCCAAATGCTTTCCAAAATAGCTATAGAGTTTTATAATCTCACCAGCTATAGGTGATGGTTTTGATTTTCCTATATCCTTGCCAACACTTATTCTCATCCTTTTCCATTGAGGTGTTCCTAGTAGTTATGGGTGGGATATCACTGTAGCTCTTATTTGCATTTTTGAAATGATCAATGATTGTCAACATCCCTCCGCATGATTTTTGATGATCTTTATGTTTTCTTAAGGAAATCCTCATTCAAATGCTTTACCCACTTTTTGCTGGGCTATTTATTTTTCAATCAGAAGAATTTGTTTTTATGTTCCAGAGACTAGTCCTTTCTCTGATACACAATTGCAAATATTCTCCCCCGGCTATTGCAGTTTTGGGATGATCATCTTTACTTTTTCGGTGGTGTCAAATGCAGCTCAAAAACTATTTTAAGAAAGCCCAGTTTCCCCACGTGTTTATTTTGTCTGTTGTATCGTCAGTGACATATCTAATGAGGCCTTGCCTAAGCCAAGGTTGCAAAGATTTTCTCCTGTATTTTCTGCTAAGATTTCTAAAATATAATTTTAACTATTATGGTTAGGCCTATGATCTATTTGAATTCATTTTGTATGTGGTATGGAAAAGGTTTAATTTTACTTTTGCATATAAATATCTAATTGCTTCAGCCCATTTGTTTAGAATGATTATCCATCCTTCCATGGGTCATCTTAGCATTCACACTAAAAATTAGTTGACTATGAATGCTAGAGTTTATTTAAAAATTCACAATTCTGTATCTATTACACAGGTCTCTTCTATGCCAGTGCCACACAGTCTAGCTACTGTAGATTTGCAGTTAAAATTGAGAACAATGATGTTTCTGATTCTGTTTCAAAGTGTTTTGGCTACTTTGGATTCCCTGTACTTACTTCTATGCACATTTTAGGGTTGGCTTCCCAATTTCTGAAAAAAAAAAAAAACAACCTAGAATTTTGTTGTACATCATGTGGAATTTGAGGTTTAGTTTGAGGTGCCTTGCCACTTGAAATCTTCAAAATAATTAAAAGAATCAAAAATTTTATTTATATTTATGCTGTTACACTTGGATCTGCAATGTCCCCCCAAATCCTTATGTATTTAAATGTTGTGGATTATCTGTGGATTTCACAAGCTGTTAGGATGTAGGGCCTGGTTAGAAGGGGTGGATTACTGGGGTTGTCACGGGTCACTGTGTGTGTGTGGCCTGAGAGTGTACTTTCTTGCCTCAGCTTCTCCCAAACTCTGATCCTTACTCTTGTATTGCTGTGAGCAGCTTTTGTCAGACCCTACTGGCCATGGCCAGCTTCCCATGAGTGAACTGAGACTTCCTGAAAATGTGAGCTTAAATAAACCTTTCCTCTCTGAGGTTTCAGCACCCAGTATTGTGTCCCAACATGACAACGTAACCACGTCATCTGTTTTCTTTGATTTTTTTTTTTCTGCTTTATACTTTTCGGTGTGTACACTTCGTGATTGTTTGCTAAGATCTTTCCCAAATGTTCTATTCTTTTATATACTAGTGAATGCAGAACTTGTAAATCTCATTTTGATTTATTCATTAGTAGTATAAAATATACCTGATTCCCCCCCCCCCATTTTATTGATATGTATACGTGCAAAATTTAAGGTTTACAATGGAGTTAAGCCTTTTATGCACGTATGTATCTTGTCAAGGTGACAAGGGTTTTCCCACTCTCCTTTTGTCCCTCCCCCTACCCTACGTTCCCTTCCTCCTCCCCTACTCGACCCCCGTTTCACTTTGTTTTTCGATTTAAGTTCCATAGTTGTGTTCTGGGATTCTCATATCAGAGAGACCACTCGATGTGTCACCTTATGCTTCTGATATACCTGATTTTTTATACATTGACAACTTAACCTGAAGACTTGCTGAACTCACTTAACAGTTCTAATGCTGCATGTGTGGACATGCCTGCTTAGGTGTGTCTGTATGTATTTCTTTTCATATAAGATTATATCAACTGTAAGTAGAAGTGGTTTTACTTTTTAAAAAACAATCTAAATAGTTACCATGTGTCTCTAATTACCCTTGCTAGAACCTCAGTGGCAACAGTGAGCTCATTGCCTTGTGTCTAATCATGGGAGTAAGGTTTTTAGTTTGTCACCACTAAATAAAAATGTTAGAAGTACATCATTTATTTCAGGCTAAGAAAAGACCCTTCTATTCCTATTTTAGCAGGACTTTTTTTTTCAGTTTTAGTATTTTGTTAGTGCCTTTTCTGAGTCAATAAAATTTCTATTATTTTGCTATTTATTTTATCAATATGGTATATTACACTGATTGCTTTTCTTTTGTTCAGCCAACTTTGCAATATTGGAATGAATCCCACTTGGTCATGGTTTATAATTCCTCAAATATGTTGCTGGATTCAATTTTCTAGTGTATGCTGAAATTGTTTGCATTTATATCCATAATAGATATTGGTCTATAGTTTTATTGTGGTATTTCCATCTAGGTCGAGTATCAGGTAATACAGGCTTCCTACAATATGTTTGAAAGTATCCTCCCTTTTCTGTATTTTGTAAGAATTTGCAAGGGATCAATACGAATACATTTTAGACATCTACTGAAATTATATAATAATTTCACCTGGGCCTGGGCTTTTCTTTATAAAAAGGTTTATTATTTTTGTTATCATCATCATCATCATTAATTCATTTCATTTTCTTATTGGTTTATTCAGTTTGTCTTTCTTTTTAAGTTTTAGTGGTGTATGCTTTTCTAGATTTTTTATAGTTTCACCTATATAAACTAATTCGTTAGCATACAATCTTCATGATATTACTTTGTAATACTTGTACCTCTTCAGTTTCAGTAGTGATGTCCTTTCTTTTCTGACTTTACTAACTTGAGCCTTTTTCACTGTTTTTATTTGTCTTGTTGCTTGTTTTTGCTGAGTCTGGCTAAAAGTGTATCAGTTTTATTGAAAGAAGCAACTTTTGGCTTCATCCATTTTCTCTATTATGCTTCTAATTCTTCCATCCATTTTCACTCTATGTTATTTTCTTCCTTCTGTTAGCTTTGTATTTAGTTTGCTGTTTTCTAGTTTCTTAATGGTTAAAGAAAACAGGGGGGTTAATTGTTTGAGATCTTTAACATATACATTTGCAGAAGATAAATTTCCTTTAATCACTGCTTTCACTTTATCACATAAATTTGGGCATCATGTGGTTTTGTTTTCATTTATCTAACAGGATTTCCTCAATTTCTATTTTTTAATTCGGCATCTGTTGTTTAATTTTCATATATTTGAGAAATTACTCAAGTTCTCTAAGTCAGGATCAGAGAACAAATTTTGTCTGATATAAATCTAAATATTTTGGGCTTATTTTATGTCTTAGTGTATAGTCTATCTTGGAGAATGTTCCACGTGTTCTTGAGAGGAATATTTATTCTATTACTATTGGGTAGAGTGCTCTATAGACTCTATATTAGTCCTGGCTGGCATATAGTGTTAAGACTTCTGTTTCTTTTTGATTTTGTATACTGTCATTTTACAATTACTGAAAGCAGGATATTAAGTACTGTTGCTGAATCATCTATTTCTCCTTCTTATTCTCAGTTTTTGCTTTATGTGTTTTGGGCTTTGTCTGTAGTAAGGTAAATATGTTTATAATTATTATGCTTTTCTTATGGGTTGGCACTTTTTTCTAGTAACCCTTTTTTATTCACGTATAGTTTTTTCTAATTTTTGCATAACCCCACCCTCAGTTCTCTTTGTTGTTTGTTCTGTGTCTATTTTATATAATTTCCAAGTGTATTTAAATTTAAAGTAAGTTTTTTTAGAAAACATATAGTTGGACATTTTAAAATTTCATTTTGCCAATAATCTCTGCTTCTTTGTTTTCTTTTTTCACCCCATTTTATTGATATGTATAAGTGCAAAAGAAAGTTTACTTCTGTCTCGAGTATTTTGTGCACATACATATCAGGGCCAAGTTACAAAATCCTTCCTTTCTCTCTTTTCAACGCTCCTTTATATAAAAGTTCCAGTCCATTTACATTTATTATAATTTCTGATAAGGTAAGATTTACATTTACTATTTTGCTCTTTGCTTTCTATGTGTCTTATGTTCTTTTTCTATTGTTCCATTACTTCTTTTTTTGTGATGAACACATACTTACTAGTATATTATTTTAATTTCTTTCATGTTTATTTTGCTATATATAATTGTATCTGAGAATGTCTTGTTTTCACCTGTGTTTCTGAAGGATAATTTTCTAGTTATAGAAATCTTGACCCGCTCATATGTGTCAAAACGCTATTTTCTGGCCTCCGTAATTTCTGAGGACAAATCAACTTTTAAGGCCCCTTGGTATGTAGCGAATTTCTCTAGCTTCTTTCAAGGTTATCACTTTCTTTCAACAATTTAACCACTATGTGTTCAGGTACAAATCTTCAGGCTTTTCTTAACAGAGCTGATGAATATTTTGGATATAAAGATTAATGATTTTTTACCAAATAAGAAGAGGTTAGGCAGTATTTCTTTAACTATACTTTCTTCTCCTTTCTCTTCTCTTTTCCTAGAACTACACATATAAGTATATTAATATAAACAATGATTTCTACAGAAGTCTGAGACTATTCATTTTTAAAAAATTTTTCCTGGTACAGAAGGTTCAAACTAGGATCTTCATCCTGAGCTACATCCCCGGCCCATGTATATTTTTGTTTTGCTTTGTTTTTTGAGATAGTGTCTCACTAGGTTGCTCAAGCAGGACTCAGATTTGTGATCCTCCACGTCCCAGAGGGCTATGATTACAGACCTGTGCAACCGGGCCTGGCTTCTCCTTTCTTTTCTTCAAATAGTTACATCATTAAGCGTGGATTTCCGTTCAAGTTAGCTAAATCTTTATTTTTCCAGCTCAAATATGCTCTGTATTTCTCTGGGAGGTTTTTTTTTTTGTAATTGTACTTTTGAACTTCATATTTTCCATTATTCTAAAACATTTTGTTCTTATGGATAATTTTCACTTGGCAGATAGTCATTTTCATACTTCACTTGATACGTGATTCCTTTATTTTTGTAACCTACTTACGATACTGACGATGCAATGTTTGACATTTTTCCAGAATAGTTTGTATTTACTGCTTTTTTTTCTTGTGCTCAAGGAACACTTTTCCGTTTCTTTGCATATGCTAATTTTGTATTAAAAACAGAACATTTTCAATAAAATAAGTCTGGAATCAGATTCCACTCTCTTCCCAGACTTTGCCACTATTACTGTTTATTAGTGACTTTCTGGGATTATGTCTGTAGCACCTGCATTATTACTGATTGTGTGCAGCTGCTGAAGTTGCTGGTTAGTTTTGTATTCAACTGACGATTGGACAGAGATTTCCTCATATACTTGTAGTTACTTTATTATTGCAGTGACAAAATACCCAAAGTTTGCAATTTAAGAGAGGAAAGATTTATTTCGCTCACGGTGTCAGACGGTTTCAGAAAGTCCAGGCTTAGGACAATTGGCAGTGGTGGAGGGACACGGCAGGGATTGGCTGGAAGGCTGCTCATCCCATTGCAGACAGAAGCTGGGCTAGTCTGCAGCAAAGCTAAGAACTGTTGAAAGAATGAGCCTTCCATGGCAGAAGCTACAATGTTTCTTCTTGTTTCCTTTACTTAGCGCAAAGCTTCTAGTTGCTTCCCACCCCCACCCTGCCTCCCACCGCAACAGCGTGGGTGTCCTCTCCTTTCCTGGTCCATAAATTAGTAACAAAACCCGAAAACTTTGCCCTGGGCAACCCCCAGTCTCAACACGTTGCGACAATCCCTCCAGGTCAAACCCCAAACATCTACCCCTTCCTGCCAAGCTCTGCCTCCCAGTAACACACAGTTTCAAATACATGAGGCTTTTGGGGGACACTCAAGATCCAAACTATAGCGTAGAATATAGAATCCATTTCCTTATTCTTCCCTAAGAAGGGCTGTGGTATGTGGAGAAACGTTTTATCACTCATGCCCTAAGGTGGTGGTTACTCCTCTGCCTTAGCCTTCACTTGTGGATTGTGCCCATTACCACAGTGAGTCAGAAGGGTGAGATCAGAATCTTTCTTCGGCATGAACACTGCCTTGATCAAAAGCACACCCTTCTAGATAGAGTCCAGGGAATACGTTAGAAGAACTTCTGATATGCCTCTTTGGACATTTCCTTAGCCATTTCTTCCCTCTTGTTTTTCTTTCTTTCTTTTTTTTTTTTTAGCTGTAGTTACTTGCTGGCGCCAACTGGTGTAACAAGCAGTGATGTCAATCAATTACTACTGATTAATTTTTGAAAAAAATTACTCAGGTATAGAGCTTTCCATACAGAGCAGAGCTTTTTGTTATCCAGATGAAGGCAAGCCCTAAAGTTGGATCATTTTACACTTTTTAAAAATATGATTTATTGTGGAAAATTCATATATACTGATACCTACTCCTTTAAAATGTACTGATTGGCCAATTTATGATGATTCATACACTTAAAGTAGTCGATATGACAAGGTGCAGAATTATTTCCATTACCCCCAAAAGGTTTCCTCTTGCACCTCTATAGCTCTGTACCCAGACCTAGTCCGCCAAAACTTTCCCTCTTGGTTTGCCTTTTTGCTGTCTTGTGGGTAAGAAACTGGAAAGAGCCAAGAGAGGAACCAGTGAGAACACCGTGAAAGTGTACCCCGAGAGCATCAGCTTGCAATTGTGTCACTGGTAACAGTGGATGGCTGTAACTTTCTTAGGACGGAAGTAGAATGAAACACCAAGAGTTCTAATTTAACCACATTTAAAACCTTTTGGGTGAGGAAAAAAATCACGCTCTCTATAGCAAAATATCAGAACTTACATACTTTAAAATATAAACCCACTTTTCATTTCTTACCGGTACTCATATATCCCCAAACAAACACCCATTTCTACATACACTCAAAAGTGCCCATCTCAGATGATCCCAACATGGTTTATGAATCTGTGGGCAGAGGTCTAAGGAGAGCTTTCATCTTCTCCCTTAGTACCGACAAACTGAAAAGGGAGACACTCTGCTTAGCCAATCTCCCACTTAAGACTCAACCTAATTAGGAACGCCTTCTGGCTTTGATCAGAAAGGGTCTTCGGAAAGATTACGGGCTGGAACGGACTCAGTTGCCAGACAGAACCCAGTGTGCCAAAAATAAAGCATTAACCAAAGCCAAGGAGACAGTGTTGGTGGAGGCATGGCTGGGTATGGGGAACTACGTATTTCAAACAGCTGGGTTTGATGGAAGCAATTAGGAGCAGCAGTAATTGCCTGTCAGGCAACATTGCCATTTGCGGAGGATGGAGCTGATACATTTAGACGTGAAGGCTGCTGGGCCCGCCATTGTAGCTTTTCCTTTTTGGAGATGTTTTCTGGTTTCCATTACAATGAAGCTCAAACTGTTGACCCCATTAAAATGTCAAGGGGGAGGAGGGAGAAGACGGTCTTGAAATAAGTCTTTCAAGGTTATTGTTGCGGTTGGTTTTATTTATAGAGTAGGGTCCCTCTACACATTTATTTTACCTTGTCTTCTACTTACGTGATGAAAGCCCCAAGTCTCTTAGCCCCATCAACAGGGAGCTGAAAAGCCAAGTTTTGCTTTCTGTTTAGAGAAGTCAAAATGCACTCGGTCTGATTACCCTCTGCCCTTTTTCTGTTCTTCCCCATACCTGGTAGAGTCACTTCAGGTGTTTCTTGTTTTTTTTTTTTTTTTTTTTTTTTTGGCACCAGTTATTAACCAGGGACTCTCAACTATTTATAGAACTTTAAACACTCAGTTGTACACCTAGCAATCGCCTAGCAATCTGGCATTCCCTTTCCTCTCTATGTTGCTCCACCACAGCAGTTGCTCTCACAACAGATTATTTTAATCCAAATTCAGAAAGGGTGCCATCCTTAAGGCTAGACACATGTGATGTATCTGTAGGGAAACACAAGTGTACACATCTGGAGGTCACCGAGCTGCCTGAGATTCAGGCATGTGAACACACAGTATGAGCACCTTTGGTATTAAGGTTGCTCCTCGCTTAGAGAGGCTATGGCTGTAATAAATCAAAACAGAATTGCTGGTATGTAAACCTGGAGACTGGGGATTCATATGACTTGTCCCTAATAAGCTGTGTACACTTAAGTATAATTTTAACTTTATTATGTTTAGAGTTGTGTACCCAAGGCCGTGAAGCCTACCTGGCACATAGGATCTTGAAATTAATATATTCTAGTTAAATCGTTTTCAGTTTTGGCATATGGGACTTATATGTGAGGACTTTATTAGTTCTCAAAGGCTTCAGCAATAAACTACCACAGATGACTTGGATTCTAACAAAGTAATCTTGTTCTCCCACTGTTGTTGGAGATAGAAGTTCAAAATCATAGTGGCTAATGGGCCATGGTCTCTCTGAAGTCCGGTCTGCAGGAAAACACATGTGGCTCCCCCTAGCTTCCACTGTCAGCCCTGGATCTCTGATGAACCTTGGCACGCAGCTAGCTGTGTTACCCAGTCTCTATTTCTGTTGTCACACAGCATTTTCTGTCTCCCGTTCCAAAAATAACATCAATCGTATTGACTTAAGAGCTCTTGCTACTCCATTATGACATTATCTTAAGAAATTGCATTTGCAAAACCCTACCTCCAATTAGGTAGCGGTCCAAGTATGAGAGACTCAGAATTTAGTGTGTCTTTTGGAGGACCCAGTTCTGCCCATAATGGAGACAATTCCAGTATTCTAATTTACCTCACCATTTGTTATGAGAAACTGGTAGGGTAATAAATGAAAAATTCTTTAGAATCGACATGATTATTTACATGCATGAAAGACTTTCTTCTCCTAAACATTTATTATGAGGATGTAATAATATTTCATGAAACTTACACTGAAGACTTGGATAGTTAATAGGAGTACATAGCTTATAAATTGCACTAATACACAGTCATGTACCACATAGTGGTATTTCAGTTAATGACAGATTGCACGTATGACACTGGTTCCATAAAAATTTAGTAGAGCTAAAAATTCTTCTAAACTAGTGACATCGTCACCATTACAAAGCTGCAGTCCAGCATATCACTCACTCTTCTGTGTGTGGTGGTGCCGCTGTAAACAAATGTACTTCACTGTCAGTTGTACAAGATAAGGACATGTATAGTCACATATGATGGATAATACATGATGGGAATAAATGACTGATATCAGTTTATGCATTTACAAAACCATAACTTTTCATTATTTTAGAGTGTATGCCTTCATGTATCTATAAAAGCTTACTGTATAACAGCCTGCTGCTCTTTGTGGTCAGCAGACTTCTACATGTCAGGTTCACCGTATCTCTTCATGGTATTATGAGACCATGTCAAGTGACTGATCTACACCTTCTAGACCTGTGTAAGAGCATGCTAAGATCTTCTCACAATGACAAGAGTGCCTAACAAGGCATTTTCATAGTGTTTTGCTATTATGAAGCTACATACTGTACATTATCCCCCTTTAGCTTTCCAGGTGGGGAGAGGAAACTCTATTATTCCTATTTTAGAGGTAAAAAATGGAGATACTAAGTTAGATGACAAAATCAAAATCAGAATGACAACAGAAACACTTCTACTAGATCTCACAGTGCCAGCTCCCTGTTAGTGACCTTTCAGCTCACCATGATGCTGAGATGACAATTTCTTCTCAGATCCTTCCTTTCTCGTTAGGGGGCTACTACAGAGAAGCATCTCCTGATCCAGAGTGACTTGTCATTGCCAAGAGACTCGTGTTCAATTGTGTTGGTTTTTCTGTAATGTGATGCTAAGGATGCAAGATGGGATTAAAAAAAAGGGGGGGATGGCATAAAGGAGGCAAGGGAAGGAGCAATTTCAATTATAGGTGAACTCACAAGTTGGCCAACAAGGCATGAATTAAGTGTGGTGTGTAGGATAATTAGCAGTCATTTAGTGCAGGAAAATCACTACCAGCTGTTCAAACCCCAAGAGTGAAGGGCTGATCTGCAAATGGTTATTTGACCAACGAGGCAGAGAGCTTCAAAATGAAGCTATGTCTCAAGGCCTAAGGGCTATGTTTTATTGTCCAGAGACGGCCTTGCCCTATGATGAATTCGTTGTGCTAAATAATTGCTGTTATACAACTTCCTTGGCCTGACCAAAAGCCCCTAGAGAACACGGGGTCAAGGGTATGCAGGGAGTCAGACCAACAAAGGGGTAAAAAAGAATGTCAGAATGTCAACGGGAAAACCTCAGGATTGCTCTTCGGAGTGTCCCTCCCACTTTCTCCTTTGTCGCCTTGTCAACACCCACAATCTTGTCCTATGTCAATGTCCATCTACTTATTGACCTCCCCACCTGCTACTCAATAGGTTGGCAAAAGTACTATCCCAAACAATCTTACATCACTCTGTGATGTAATACACCAAGGCAGCTATTTCTTTAAGTTTCCTAAAAACCTTCAGAACAACGGCAAAAATAGCCTAGGCCAAAAAAGATATGAAGCAATCTCAGTAACTTCTGTCACCTGACAACATGGACCCCATTAAATGCTCTGAGAATTATGCCAAAAAGTATATACTTGGCTCAAAGAATTTACAGTGACTAAAATGGGACAATTTGAGTATTGACACGAATATTATTTCCAAGGAACTAATGCACCCCAAGTATGTTTATAAAAATAATATTCAATGGCATCATAGGAGCTTGCTGAGAACACTAAAGATGTGAATATAGAAACTGATAAGTTCAGGAAAGAACCAAACATTTAGATTACTTTCCCATAGGAGCTATAACTAACAAATAGCTGAGAGATAATGTATCTCTTATAGAAAGATTCCTGGTGATGAAAAGGAACTGATACTGTTCTTTCTTAACTCCATAATCAAATAATGGATCTAGGCAATGACTAATAATAGCCAAAAACAACAGAAAAAGACAGACAATGGAACATCTGTTCCTATCAAAGTATGACTGTCTATAATAGGTGCTACTAAGGATCCTTTCCACATCGGATGAAGCCTCTAATTTGTAGGAAGTACAAAGGGGGGGGGGGGACATGCTCAATGATATTATGGTATTGATATCAGAAAAAAGTCTAGAATGTCAGAAATTTGAAAGGACCAATAATTGGCTTTCTCCAATAGACTATGAGACAGGAAGAAGGGTAACTGTGACCAACTGGATTATTGCCTTTCACTCTTTACCCTCCTGAGATCCATACATCTGCACCTTGACTCTGGGCTGGGCAATGAGACTTGCTTGAATAACAGGGTGGGCTGAGAGTGACAGTGCCTCTGTTCAGGGCTAACGCTTTCCTGCACAGCTGCCCTTGTGTTGAGAAGAGCTTCTTTTATGTAGCTTTTATGTGGATCTTTCAGCCTGGACAGTGAGCATCTCAGCATCAAACTCCATGAGCTCAAGTCAGGGAGCAACAGGCAATGTTTGGGACAAGTTGCACATTGTGGATTGAATACGTCTTTCATATGCTGAAATTCTGAATCACACCGTGGTGGTGTCAGCTACAGGAGCTTTGGACAACAGTTAGTTCATAAGGGTAGAGTCATCCTGAATGGGATGCATATCCTTGTGAAAAGAGATGAGACGGAGCTCACTGCTTCTCTCTTGACTTCCTGATATATGGGACAATATAATGAGGACACACTGGTTCTACAAACCAAGAAGAGAGCCTAGATCTTGGATTTTTCTGCCTCCCAAACTGAGAAATAATTGTTTGTTGTTTATGACACCTAGTCTATGGTATTCTGTTTTAGCAGACAGAGGTGATTAAGAAAATACACAAGGAGAATTTCCTTCCTACCTCAGCTCACTACTACCACAATCAAGACTCCTGAACAACAGGGTGTTAGGCTGTAGGGGGCCATTTGTATGTAGATTTTGTTTTGGAGATAGGTGACAATTGAAAAAAAACTCAGAGATACACTATGTAACTAAAGAATAATAAAAACACTAAAAAGGTACATCATGGATGAATATATATAGATAACAACTTATCACTTACTCCTATAAAATATGCACAAATAGAGTATTAAAAGTTAAAAATTATCAAAAATTGTACACACATATCCTGCTCACAGTGCCATTTGCAATGACGAGAAATACAAACAAACATGGATGCAATATGAAATCATAAGTACACAAAATTAACTGTAGTACATGGTGATTGCAGTAATGATTTTGTAGCCACCTCCTGTTGTTATTGAGTTGAGCTCAAGTGTTATAAGTATCCACTTAGAACACTGTGGAACACCTATCATCACAGGGTGAGAAGTTCATCTCTTCAGTAAGTGGAGTATTGCAGTAAAGATGATGGCTACTATTTTCATCATATATGACACAAATAATATACAAAATACGCATTAATACACTGCGTATGTGATCTGTAATCACTAGCAAGCTATCAGTAATTAAGTTTGGAGTAACCAAAAGACAAATAGATTTTCTTAGTGTGTGTGGGAGGGGTGTATGCATACATGTGTGTGTTTTCAGATTCCTTAACCCTTATGTTGTTCAGGGCTCAAGTGCAAGAGAAAGCTGATATGAAGAGAAAGAAGAAAAAAACATTCATTCACCTCCACTATAAATTAATTTCTGTTCCCAATCTTCGGAGCCTGAGAATCAAAGATAGTAAAATACATCAACTTGTGCCTAGAACGAAATCTTTTATTCTTGAGGCAGAGAAATATGGTAGTGGTTTGTTCTTCCTGCAAAAAAAGCACGGAAGAATGACATGGGCCCAAGCCATCAATCATTTAGGACCTTGAGGTCTAAACACTGGGATATGAGGGATCAAAGTCATGTTCATCAGGAGGGCATAAGATGTATTCAGTTGAATCTTTTAACAGTTAAAAGCAGAAATTGTTTTGGAAGGTTTTCAGCCTGGAGCAAGGCATAGAACGTGTGAAAAGATCTCTGCTGTAGGTCTTCACTTTCCCATCAGAGAAAAATAATCAACAGAAATGCTAAAAGCCTGGGCCACCCTCAGCCGTCAGCACAGCTCATAAACTCAAAGCATCGATCCAAGACAACCCAGAGCGACCTCAATCAGCAGTCAGTCCAAAAGTTGCACGTATGTGATGATTTCTCTCATCACAGTTACTCCAGAGCTTCTAAACTGTGGCCAGTTACACTTTCTAAAAATGGCTACAGAGACATTTCTCGTCCCATATGCTCTTCTCAGATCATGTCACTCCCATCAGGAGGTGGAAGGAGTTTGCTCACATTGAAACTGGGCACAATGTAACGACTAATGGGTGGACACAGTGCACGGGGAGGGACCCACATGGCTTCTGAGGCTGCTTATTAAAGACTGTCCTTCTCTAGACGCTGCTCTGGGAGCCCATCAGCTACCAGATACGTGTGTGAATAAGGCCCTGGCTAGAGCCCCCCATATCCAAGACCAGGGCAAGCCACCCCTTTGTGTGTCCTGTCGAAATTCCTAGCCCACTGGGCCTACAAAAGGAGAGTTAGTGTACACACTGCTCTCCTAAACCAAGACTCTCAAGGGCCAGTCCTCAGAGCTCCAGTACTCCGACACTCCTCTGCTGGTTCCCCATCATGGTCATATGGGTAACTAAAATGACCAGAGGGGTTAGTTCCTGAATGTAGAAAGATAGGTGCTGATTTTTCAGGGACATTGGGGCTGTGCTTTGGTGGATAAGATGTTACATCTTTAGAAGAATGTACGGCAGCGGCAGCGGGAAGCAAAGGCAGCAAGAGAAGAACCTCCTAAAAAACAGGTACACGATGTGGTGTGGAAAAGAAAGCAGACAGACAGACACCTACCCGAGGATGCACCACAGCTATCCAATAACTTGTTAAAAATTTTAACCATGGTAAATTTTAGTTACCCAAGAAGACAAACGACTAAAAAATAACGTTTTCAAGGGCTCTGAAGTGTCATGATCTTTTGCTTATATTAGCTCAATTTGACATTCTAACAACTCATTGAGAGATATGATATTTTATCACCATTTTTCTTTTTTATAGAAGAATTATAGTACTATTGTAAAAAACAGGATGTATTAGAGTAAAAATGAAGATTTTCATTTATTCTTTTACCTAACCTAGTTATTTTATCCATCTCAAAATTTGCCTAGTATAACATGTTGAAGTACTGACTGGGATATTACATCTTTGTAAATATACTATTGGTATTCCATATTTTTATAGAGCTTTTTCTTTGTGTTAATATACTTCTATATTTACATATGTGTAGCTATTTAAAAATACAGGAATTATTTCATTTTTATCATCCATTTTGTTACTGCACTTATCAATATATTATGGATTTCCTACATCTGTACATATGATACATCTTTTTTTAAAGCTTTAGACATTTTAAAGGATGGACACATAAGAAATGATTTAGCTGTCCTGTCACTGATGAACCTAACTTCGGGCAAAGCACACAATATTGCAACATGTATCTTTTTACATATATTGTGGCATACATGTGGGAATACTTGCAGAAGATGGAGTCCTAAAAGAATGTTTTCTGGTCAAGGATATGTGAATTTTAAATTTTGCATTGTCTTTTCAATATGAGGAAACATTTTGGGGGGGCTAAGAAATTTGTCCAAGGTTACACAATTGGAAAGTAACAAAGCCAAGATCCAAACTCAAATTAGCTGATTCCAAGTCCCATGTGTTTGCTAATATGTCATGCTATCTAGGAAGAGCCAGAGCTGAATCCCAGCCAATGCCTATTGGATGGATCTCTGTATTTTCTTAAAGCTGTGCCCACTCCTAGGGAAATAAGAAGAAAGAGCACAGTCCTGATCACTTCCTGTATGAGTTTCCAGCAAAGAGACTCACTTTGAGTCAGGCAGGGCACTCTAACTGCTATAACTCATAACCTCCAAATCTCAGCAGAAAACACAATAAGGGTGCATTTCTTGCTTGTGTTGTAGTTCAAAACAGAACGGCAGTGGAGAGAGGGGCTTTGGTCCATGCAGCTATTCAGGGACTCAGTCTTCTTCCATACGGGTGCCTCTGATTTTGCAGCCCTGAAAATGGTGTGGACAAAGCGACCCCATCTTAGCCATCCTGGCCTGCAGCTGTTACATCCTTTCTACTCCTTAGTCAAAAAACTCAATCATAAATTTGGACCAGACTTTAAGGACAGGTGAGTACCAAAGTCCAGCTGAGTGCCCAAGGGGGAAAAAGAAAAAGCAAACATGATTTTAACGAACATCACCAGTGAAGAACTAGAATACAGGAAATCAAAGAACTTGCATTGAGGATTTCCTATGTGCCAAGTAATCTCTAGACATCCTGTTGGGAGACCTCCTTTCTTCCTCACACAACTCAAGGTAAGGACAAGTTCTTCCTTCACATTTTACAGATAAGGAAATCGAGAAATGGGGGTGTTGGGCTATTAGGCCAAGTTCACACAGCCAGGAAGTGGCAAAGCAGGCTTCCGACAGACTTGGCCCAGGGATCACACACCCTGGAATTTCGTTACATAGTCTTTTAGATCTTAAATCAGTTTTTCTTACCTAAAAGACAGAAAAAAATGAAATAGAAAAAAAGAAAGAAAGAAGAAAAAGAAGTTATAACTGCTTATGTTACAGAAACTGTTTTGCATTCAACTTTTTTTCATGTAAATGTGCTTGACTTTTTCCATGAATGTTCTTTATTGCATCCTGGCCTCGACACAGGACCTAATTAATCATCTCTTTGAGCCTCCCATTATTTTTGTGTCAGAAACAAACCCCTTTCTGGAAAGAAAACCTTCAAGCCTTGCCCTCAGAGGAAAGCTAAGGGAGAAGAGGGGCCTTATTCCCATTTGAGTCCATTGTTTACTTAACCCAGTGGTTGAATTATAAACAGGCTTCTGTTTTGTTTTGTTTTGTCTTTAAGGCTAAGGGGAGAATTAAATTAGTCCAATATAATTACTTCGATGAGGGAGGGCCAAAGTCTGAGCAAGGCTCTCAGAATGCATGAATGCTTCTATTTTTTCACACTCTTTTTCTAGCAAGAAATAGGAAGGGGGGGTGAAGGGTGGACTAGGAAAAGGGGAGGATGAAAGAGGAGAGAAGTGAAAGAGAAGGAGAAGGCGGCAGCTCCAGGCACAATGCCCAACTCTTTGAAGATAAGGTTTATGTTGGTTATGCTCGGGAAGCAAGAAAGTCTGATATTCATCTGATAGTCTCAGCTAAGGCAGTACTGAAATTGTTACAAACCCAAAGCACAGAAATTGTTGCAAACTGGTTAATACAATCGCTACTGATCTCTTGAGTGTGCCCCTTGCTTGGTCCACCTGCTCAAACCAAGACCTCCATACCACGATGCAACCAAAGGAGTCCTGATGCTGCAGGGAGCTTTTCTGGTCCCAAGATGGCATTGAATGGCTTTCCAGCCATACAGATGGTTAAATATTTGGCCTATCAGTCATAGGCAGAATTTCTACTCTGCGGCCTGGAAACAAGGCGACCATTATTCCAAGTCTTTCTCACTTTCTTCACTTTGACTATCCCTGGCTGGGATATGAGAATTTGAGAATTCTAGTTCCCAGGTCAGTCTGGATGTCAACAGTTAACTTGGTCACCCACTCAAAACAAATGTAGCAGAGTACTTACGTATCACTCTGAGGTAGGGACCAAGGACTTGGGAAATGTGACGGAGAGCTGGGAAATGGGGCAGGATCATGCAAAAGTTTTCAGGGTGAGGAAAAGTCTGGGGAAGAGATGTGTGACTCACTAAAATCCTGAAGCTAAGATTCGAGCTGTGCTCTGCAGATGGCAAGTCCAGCTCGCCAGAGTGCCTTGTCAGTACGAGCACTTGTTATCAAGTTCTACCACCTCATTTTCATGCTGCCTCTTCCTGTGGTCAAGAAATCCCAGGCTGAGGAAGGTCTAGGCTGTTTCTATTTTACACGAGCAGCTCACAACTCCCTCTAAACACCTCCCTAGGGACTAGGGAAGGGTAGCCAGATAGCAGTAGCTTGAGCCTTCTTGGATCTCCAAGTATCCAAGCCTGGAGGACCTCCCTACATTTGAGGTCAGGCTTGACAACAAGGCACCCAAAGAGGTAAGAAAGACTCCCCAAGAAGGATGATTAAATTGAGTCTGCTGTTGATCAAGGTTTCTGGGTTTGTATAGCATGCTCCTCATTTTCATTTTATTTCAAACTCATTTTTTCAGGTATCTTTCATAATAAACATATGAGGCTATCAGATGACACATTTCTACCTGCAATTATATACTGAGTAAATAGGATCCAAATGACTTTCAGTGATTGATAAGGTCACACACACAGCGGGTGATGAGAGGGCCAGGCTGGGACTAGACTGCTCGGGTTCCCTGTCCAATGCGTATCGCTGCCCTGTACCACCCACTGCTGCATGCATGCCTCGTGTCCTTCCAGAGAGGAAAGGGCCCGCTTCAGTCAGAGAATGCTGAGTCATCAGCTGCTGACTTTCTACCATCACAAGGACAGTGGGGTGTGGGTGATCAATGACATCGAATGAATCAAGGATTTATTGATCATTTGAGTATATATTGTCAAGAAAGAAGTCAACTTTTCCATCACACTTTGTTCTGTTCTAAATAAAAAGTATGGGAGCAGATGAAAAAGAATCAGTATCTACCACTGCCACTGACAGTTACCACTGCTTGACAGTTGTTAAGCATTATTATTCACTGCACATAAATGAAACAGAGACTAAGATTTGTTTCAAGTCTTACAGTGAGAAATTTGCCCTCCCAAACACCTATGACCATTGGAAAGAGGGCCCCAAATGCGAGGAAGTTCTGCCACATGAAGAATTATGTGAATTTTGCCTTGTCCTTTAGATTTTGTGTGACCCACATCGGTTACTGTTTTTTGGGTCTAGGATGCACTTTTTATTCAATTATAAAATACAGATAATAGAAAGTTCTGAGGATGGATAGCAACAACTAACATTCGGTTAGTGTTTACTGCATGCCAGACACTGTTCTAAGCCCTTTCTGCTTACTAGCTCATTAACTGATCCAAACATTTCTACTGGCTTAGTCTTGCTTTCCAGGTGGGAAATGTGAAACAAGAGTATTTGGCAGACATGTCTAAGTCAAGAGCTTACAGCAACAATATTTGAAGTCAAGGGAGCTGATTCCTTGTCCACACCCCAAACGCTCTATTGCCCCTCTGATTTAAAATGACCAGCCCATATTGTGAACACAATGAACAATGTCTGTCATCAGTATAGCTGGTAGTCGGAGTGGACTGAAGGGAAGCGGGGAGGTGGAATTCATCAGGACTAAATAGAGAACAGCTTAAGATACCCACATAAGAGATGAAAATGGGAGGCACTGAGTCCTCCACAAACAGCAGAGGTAAGGTAAGCACTGAGCCCTTTAAAGGGCCTAGCAGGGGCCACAGGGAGAAAGGAGAACTCAGAATCCCTTGTTTCTTTCGCAGGCTTGGGTAGGACTTACAGAAGATAATATAAATCCTAGAAACATTTAGAAGACAGAAGATTCTGTTATTAAAGAACAAAGTATTTGTAGTAAATAAGTTGAATATTCTATGACTATTCCCTGATAATGCATTCACACGCATACTTCCTCGCACTTGTTCTCTCTTTCCATCTCCTCCACACTCTCTGCAAACACTCTTCTCAGCAGCTGGTGAGCCGCCCCTCTCCCACGCAGCTGAGCGCCAGTTGTCCCACCACTCCAACCCAGCCTCTTATGGTGGCTTCGGCTTCCAAGACACAGCTTGACTCAAAATGCCATCCAGTCCTGCTGCCAGAAAGAGGACGAGAACTCAGCCAGCAGGGCTGAAGAGAAAACACGGCAGCCAGAGTAAACACTCCAGAAGAGCTCTGCAAACACGAGTGTCTGCAAGGCATTCCTGCTCTGAGGTGGGGCTGTGGCCTCTGGACATCTTCAGGGTAGTAGGGACCCTTTCATCGAGCAAGGGGCCTCATCAGTGTTAGAGGTGTGGCTCAATTTACCATTCCAGGAATTAAATGTGAGAACCATGCATTTTAAGTTTCTTGTCTGCACCTTGTTTTACTCGCTTAAATATGCCTCATAAACACACTGTTCCCTCTGTATCCTCAGCAGACTGTTTCCAGGTCCCCTTTCCCAAAGCCCGGGTGTACAAAACTCTATAGGTGTCCAAGTTCCTTATGTAAAAGGGCATAGTATTTACACATAAGCTGTGCATATCCTCTTGTATACTATAAATTATCTCTAAATGACTTATAATTACAAGTAGAATGTAGATTCCACGTAAGGGAATATTGTTTAAGGAATAATGACAAGAGAAAGGCTTGTTCATGTTCAGTACAGCGGTATCATTTTGTTTTTAATATTTTCCATAAAGAAGGGTTGAATCTGTGCATGCAAAATAAATGGATACAAAGGGATGACTAGTTCTAAGTTTCATTCATATGAATCCAGAAACCTCAGAGACTCGAAGGAATTGTATCTGATATTCTTGGAATATTTTGATTTAGTCTTTTTTGGGTTCAGTCTGCTTTTACCTGTCAATTCCCCATTACGTACCCATGACAGTCTTCTCTGAAAATATTATGCTCTGTCATCTGAGAATAGACTTTGACCCAGCGCCTCATGTATTTGGAACTGTGTGTTATTGGCCGAAAGGGGCAGGTGTTTAAGTTTTGACCTAGAAGGATTGTCAGTTTGTTGAGATTGAAGATTGCATACACAGAGATTTAAGGTGTTTGTTATTACCAGGAAGTGAGAAAGAGGCAACTGGCAGCTTAAAGTTCTTAAAGGAAGGAAAAAGACATCTTAATTGCAGCTTCTTCTTGGCAAAGCTCATTGGTTTGCTTCTGCTTCGGTTGACTTCTGTACGCAATGGGACGAGCAACTCTCCACTCTGCAATGTACCTTTACCATTGCTGGCTGCCCCATCAACAGACTGTGTGTGAGAGACCTTCTGAATCTGTGAGCCAAAGAAATCTTCCCTCCCTTAGATTGTGAACGTTGAGTATTTTGTCACAGTAACAAGTAACTAAGACCGGGTGGATTGATAATCTGGACTAGACCAATCAGAGTTTATCATCACCTCTTCACAGAGATTAGTCTGAGGGTGAGCTCATGACCCAAATCAGCCTATCAGAGTCCTTTCTCTCAAGTTTTCAGACCAAAGATGGAATTGAGACGTACTCCTTATTTCATTGCCACAGGAGTCCAGCGCTGCTTGCAACTCTATTTCCAGGCCCTGGAAGAAGCCGCTCAGAGCAAAATTTAAAGTAACAATGACTTTCATCGATGTCAATGTACAAAAACAACAAAACAAAACAAAACAAAACAAAACAAAACAAAAAACCTACTACCACTAACAGCAAAGTCATCGCTCGAGATGACTTCTGTGGTCTCCTGACGCTTGCTTCTCATTTTTACCAGCTAGTACATCTCTTTGTTTTTGATAGGCCAGGTTATTTGAGTTGGGTTTCTGTCTTGTGAATAAAAGCCTATGTATGAAATGTGGTAGTCTAGTGAAAGGAATTAGTTAGCCATCTAGCCTTCAGACCTTGTAATTGTATAACGGTACAGTACCAATGATAAATAGAGTTTTAGAATTTCAATGTTGGTCAGTACAGTTTATCACCAAGTTACAAAACAATTTGATTCAAAATGGTCAAAAAATAAATGGCCTGTATTGGAATGTTCTGAAATATTTCATATGTAGACATTGTGCTTAATCCAAGAACTCAAATAGTATGAGTTCAGACCTTGCACATATCTTTTTATTGCCTTCTGTGGTGTCAGCTTCATCATAAGTTCCCCTCAGACCACTGGAAAAAAAAATTAACTTGAAGCAGTGGAATGTGTTACTATAATGTCATTTGAGTTATCTGCAGCCTTATTTCCCAGCCAGTCTGAAAGTTTTAAGTGTGATGAAAATGAGAATTGTACTTCCATTGTTATAAAATAAATTTAAATTCATCTGTCTATTACATGTAAATGTATGCTTGTGTGACTGTGTATATGACTGTCTACGCATGAAAGTGCACAAAGGGATATATATCAGGTTGTTCTTTCATAGGGTGGAGAGAAAGGCAAATGAGAATGGAAGATTTGGAAGGAAAAATGATATTAGTATTTTCCATTTGTGTCTATTTTCTATGGCTTTTACAACTTTTAGAGGGTGGCTACTTTTCTCGACTCATGGTCCTCTCTAATTTCAAAGCCACTAATGGCCATTTGACTCTCCCACGGCAAGATATTGACTCTTATGTTTCTGTATTCCACATTTAAGGATCTTTGTAGATATAGCAGACTCATTTGAATAACCAAGGACAATCTACCAACTGATCAGCGACCGGTACTCCATCTGCGACCGCAATCTCCCTTTAATATGTAATGAAACATATTCACTGATTCTGAGGATTAGACAGTGATGCCACTGAAAGGCCATCATTCCATTTCCACACACTGTTATCCCACTTGTACCAATGTGATGCACACAGAGATAAATTGACATAAGGAGAAAGTAGAGGGCAGGTTATTGAAATGACAGTGATTAGTCAGAGTGGAGATCAGTTCTCACTCTTTCCTCAAAATTCTATGTAGCATTTTATCTTTTTGGATATTTGAAAGTCAATGTACAAAAACAACAAAACAAAACAAAACAAAAAACCTACTACCACTAACAGCAAAGCTAATTTAATTGGTGAAAATTTTCAATGATAATGGCAGGTGAGATCAGAGATATCTGAATTGTCTGAACTACTGAACCCAGAAGGTCTGTGAGAGGTGGGGAAAGGGGAAAGGTGGCCTCCGAGACAAAGATCGCTATGACACCAAACACCCTTCTATACCACAGGACATACTGAGCCAAGGCAAGAAAAAAAAAAATCTGCTAACAATCCAATTAGAGATAATTGAAGCCAAGGAGAACATGCAGCCTGACGGGTGTGCGGAGACCTGCTTTGCAGTGGATCCACATGGGGCTGGGGGAGTAGAGAAGGGAAGACATGCTGAAGCTCTCAGAATAGATAGATCACAGGAAGTCACTTGCCCATATAGCCCACTCCCAAACGTCTACTCATTTTTGTCACCCTTCAGCTGTCTCTTTCCACATCTTTGGTCACTCTCATATACTTCCTCTTGTCCATTTCCTGGTCCCAGAGAGTTAGCACAACAGCAGCTCTCCAGTGGGACTCTCTCGCATTTAATTCTTGTTAAACAGAAGACACCTGTGACCCCAGCATTGTCCACATCATGAGATGTTTATTAGGTGTCCAGTGATACATAGGATTCTGTGGGCAAAACTTGGTAACAAAATTTAATTCATTGCTTCTCTCCAGCGCTCCAAGAGTCAAAGGCATGCTAACGTGCTTTGCAATACTCTAGGAGATGGAAATGGTGAACAGTGACTGCACCTAACTCTTGGATCTTATTAAAAGAACAACTGGTAACATATTGTTCCACATGTCAGAAACAGTGTTTAAGATCTCTGTATGATGAAAGGGCAAGTTAAGAACTTAATATCGGAGCCCAGAGATCCTCAGGGACTATCTTATTCTAAAGTCCACATAATTTGTTAAAGCAAAGATAAGAATCTCTCTCCAGTTCCATGAATGCTATTTCATACTATCCCAAGTTATTTCTAATAAACAAAGGAGGTTTGTCTACGTGGCAGATTGACGAGATCACAAATTATCCCTGGATACTTTAAGACTTATGTAAGATGAAATAGTGTCTCTATTATCTACTGAAGGCATACTGAAAATAATGAGTTGTTTTGATTTGTAATAGCTATTCAACAGTAGAGTGTGTAGAATTGAAAAGCACTTTAAAGATCTCTTCATCCAAATTCTACTTGGGTATGAACTTTATGAAAACTTAGAAAATTGATTATAAAATTTTAAAGATATGCAATAAACTATATGTTATGGTTTGAATCTGAATATCCCCTAAAAATCTTGTATAATTTGAAGGTGATTGGATTATGGGGTTTAATTGATCATGTGGGTTAAGCCACTGATGATTTTGTATGTTATTTGAATGTGGGGCCTGATCATAAGTGGCAGATCACGGTGCCATGGCCTGAAAATATCTGTCTCTCTTGCTAGCTCTGCCCTTTGTTCACGCTGCGTCCTGTTGCCATGTAGTGAACAGCCTTTCTGCATTTAGGCCCTCCACCATGCCCTTCTGCCATTGTCACCCGACTATGAATAGACTGAGATCTCTGAACTGTGAGCTAAAATAAGTCTCTCCTCCTTCAAGTTGTGGGTGTCAGGTATTTTGTCTCAGCAACAAGAAAGTGACAAAGACACTACGTATTATTAACTTCAAATTTACAAAATTATAAGATTTGATGTTCCTATAAACGCTTGGAACTATCTCCACAATTTAACCTTTTCTTCACGAGTCCCAACTATTTCTCCATGTCCCATTGTTATTTTGTCTCCTTGCTCTCTGACCTTTCATTCTCAAGTTAACACTGGCTTGCTTCCTATCTCTACAGATTCGTGTATACTTTCAGAAGTTTTGAACACATCGAAAATATATTTTTTTATCTGCTGGCTATTTTCAGTCAATATAATTATCCTGAAATCTACCAATACCTGTATCAGTAACAGTTTATTACCACTTACGGTAAGTAATACTCCTTTATGTGCATACATACAACAAATTATTTACCTGTTTGCCCATTGGACTTTAGTTTTTGTCTAAAGTTGTGAGATATTACAAATAATGCTTCTATAAAACTGATCTCCAAGTCTTTAATTAGAATTTCATTTCTTTTGTTCTCAGGTGAAAATTTAGAAATGAAGTGCTTCTATAATGTTTTACCTATTTAATTTTTAAAAATAATTAACAGTTTTTATGAAGTGATCAGAACATTCTCCACTCCTGATGGGCATACATAAGAGTTCCAGTTCCTCCATGTCTTTGATGACAATTGTCAATGGTTCCTCTTCTTTATTTTAGCCATTGCAACAAGTATTTCGGTATATATCTTTATGGATTTAATTTGACTCAATGACTAACAGTATGAATATTTTATGTGCATATTTGCCATTTGAATATATACTGGGATAAAATATCATTTTAAATTTTTACCCATTTAGAAACTTGATTTTTTTCTTATTATTTGATCTTTAGAGGTCCTCATATAGTATAGATATGGACACTTTATCAAATATATGCTTCACAAACTTCCCTCCCCCCAAGTTGTGGCTTATCTTTTTATTATCTTGCAGTACTTTTTGGTAAGTAATATTGTTCAATGTTGATCAAGTCAAATGCAAGTTACAGTTTCTTGCTATGTCTGTCTTACTTTGATTTCAGAGTAATACTGCAAAAGGCTGTTCTTTCTTACTGAAAAAACAAATACTGTTTTTTCTTACTGAAAGAACAAGTAGGGAACTACTCTTTTGTTCTCATTTTTCTGGAAGAGTTTGTATAGAATTGGTATTATTTCTTGCTAAAATGTTAGAGTTCAACAGTGAAGCCATCTGAATCTGGATGATTTCTTTATTGGAAGATCTTAAGTTAGAAATTGAAGTTACTTAATAGATTTAGTCTGGTCAGGATACCTATAATATTAATTCTTAATCTGGTCAAGATGGTGGCAGACTAGGAGCCCTAGAACAGCTATCCCTAAAGAAATAAAAAAGTACAAGTGGAATATATAATATAATCAAAGTAGTAGAGGTAAAGACAAAGTCAGGTGTTGTCAGGCTGGAGAAGCCCTATGTGGGTCCCTCTCACCCATGCACACAGCAGTGTGAGCCCAGAAAGGCAACTGGCTGACAAGCAGCAGTGGGCTCCTCCCCTCTAGCCTGGTGAAGAGAGGAGCTGGCAGTCAGAGGTCCATGGTTTGCACAAAACTGAGAGGTGAGCAGTCTGCAAAGAGCCCAACCGGCATAACCCCAGTAGCAGAGTAACAGTGGACCATGAAGAGCCCACGGCAGATCATGAAGAGTCCTCCGAGCCGGTAGCAAAAGGGCTCGGCACCCACAGGGAAGAGAACCCAGGGAGTAGCACACCCCCAAAAGTGCCCTGCTGGGACAGTGGACAAGGAGAGGCATCCGCTTTGCCCCACAGGGATTGCACAGGGGAGCTCCAGAAGCAGCACATCTCCAGCTGTGGCCTGCTGGGACTGCAGGAGCGCAATAAGAGTGCATCCAGTCCAGGGCTGGATAAGGGTGGGGGGGAAGAGAGTAGCTGAGCAGCACACACCCAACTGGGCCCACACCTGCCTGGCCAGAGAGGAGTGTCAACAGGGAGAGAACAAGAGGGGTCCCCCACACCCCGGCAGGAAGAAGAGAACCCTGCAGTGAGTTTACCAGGCAGGAGCGTCTTAAACCAGCTCCACATAAACTCACAGGGGACTAACTTTTTTCTATTAGTCTTCATGCCTTTTTCCCCCTTAGTTAGTTTGCTTCACAGTTTTATGTTACAGGATTGTGGGCTGCTAGTTGATCAACTGATCAATTTGTACTTTGGCTTTTGTCTACTGAATTTCATTTTTATCCTATATTACCACTTTTCTTCCCCCTCTTCTCTCTCCTCCTCTTTTCCCCCTTGCTCTGCACTATGGTCCTTCTATTGTTTTCCAAGCTTCTGAATAAGTTTCCAGACTTTAGTTACACCTTTATATTAATTTTTTCTTTTACTTTTTCCTTTTTCCTTCTCTTTATGTTTTTCTCTGTCCCTTTTTCTCTCCTACCTTGCCACTCCCCTAAGTCTCAGTACTGTTAGTCATAGGGCTTTTCTCTCTTTGTCAACTCTGGACTGGGGTAGGAGTACCTCCAGGCTTTTCTGTATCATAAAAGCATATATCTACTTTTCAAGACCCACCTAAAATTACCTTGTAATCCTAATCTTCCCCCTCCCTACTCCACCTTCTTCTAGTATTTAAACTGATAAATGACAATAACTCTCATCCATATAGAAAGACCACTAGAGACATATTATCTATACACTATTTGGCTAGACACAGATCAGTAATGCAGTTCTGTATATGTATTTCGACCAATAAGATAGTGGCACCATGAACAAATTCTTTTTATAGGTCATCAAAATTGTACCTAGCAATCACCTTGAGAAGTTTGAATGATAATTCATACACTAAGTACGGACTGGGTGTATACATTAATACTGGGTTAGTATAAATATATAACGGATAGGTAACTAAAATAAATAAAAATAGTAGAGTGGGTAGATCTAAAACAGTATAGAACATTGTTATTTTAAGCTCTGTGTCATACTATCAATATCAATAGTACAATTCAGTAAGTCAACTCTAGGTTCAATTAGATGTATAGTGAAGGTATATCGTATCTGTTATTGTTGTGAGTAGAATATATACAATGTTACTAGACTCTACTAATTAATTGTTAATATAGATAGTATTGTAAGGGTAAACTCAAATTAAAGATGCTAACATTGTTAATGGTCTTCATATTTAAGGTACATTAACAAATACTCTGTTAAAAAAGAGTCTAATTCAAGAATCTCAGGAAGAGAAATAGAGCCCATCAACAATACCAGAACTTCAACTCACTGTAACAGAACCATGAGGAAATGTGGTAATAAATCACCCACAGAAAGACCTGACTCCCCAGAAAATGATACCAGGGATCCTGAAATAGCAGAACCCAAAGATGAAAAAGGCAAAAACAATGATAATTTTGGGACCCAGAAATTCTTAGCATTGAAACAGAAAATGAAAGAACTACACCAGTATATAGCTATACTGGCAGCTAACATTGACAAGAAATTAAAGGAAAATAAAAAAGATACTAAAAAGTAGATAATGACGGCAATATAATTAGGAAAGAATTCAGCATAGATATAAAAATATTGGAAGCTGACATTCAGGACGTGAAAAACACATAGGAAAAAATAAGTAACCAGTTTCAACATTTTGAGAATAGAATATCAGACCTAGAAGAATAAGTAGATGAGCTGGAATGTACAGGCAGTAAAAAAATGCAAAACAGAAAAGGAAGAAAGAATGGTTACAACAGCTGATGGATGACTCAAAAAGAAACAACCTCAGAATTATGGGAGTGCAGGAGAAAACTGAGGACAAAACAAAAGAATTAAAGGTCATATTCAATGAAATTATGGGAAAAAATTCCACAAATCTAAGGAAAGAAATGAACATTGAACTACTGCAGACATATAGAACACCAAACAACTTTGATCAGGAGAGATCCACATCACGACACATCATCATTAAAATACTAGAGACCCAACAAAAAGAGAGAATATTAAAAGCTGTAAGAGAAAAACAGAAGGTGACTTACAAAGATAAGCCCATCAGGATAATTGCATATTTTTCAACCCAGACTCTAAAAGACAGGAGATCGTGGAGCAATATCATTCAAACACTAACAGAACATAAATGCTAACACAGACTGCTACAACCAGCAGAAGTATCTGTTAAATGAGAGAAAGAAATTAAAACTTTCCATGATATAGAAAGCTTAAAGAAATTTGCAGCTACTAAACCAAGCCTTGCAGAGAATACTTGATGGAAATTAGGAAGCAAAAGGGAAGCTAATGACACCAATTACCCCAGAGAAAAAAGAGACAACAGATACAGGAGGATGAGCTGACAAAAGAGTAAGTAAATACCATGAAAAAGTTATAACGATGGCAGGATATACCAAATATACCTCAATAATTACTCTGACCATGAATGGCCTCAATTCATCTACTAAAAGGCATAGACTGGCTGACTGGATCAAAAAACAAAAATCCACAATTTGCTACTTACAAGAGACACATTTTACCCACAAAAACCTCATAGACTGAAAATAAAAGAATGGAATTCAATATTTCATGCAACAGGGACCAGAAAGTAAGCAGGGGTAGCTATATTAGTCTCCAACTCATCAGATTTCAAAACAAAACAGATAAGGAGAGACAAAGGTTGAGCACTATATACTGGTTAAGGAAAAAATGAAACAGGAAGAATTCACAATCATCAATATATATGGTCCCAACTCTGGAGCACTGAATTATGAAAAACAAAAAATACTAGATCTGAAAAGACATATAGGCCCCCAATACAATTATAGCGGGGGACTTTCATACTTCACTATCACAGATAGACAGATCAATTAGACAAAAAAGTGCACAAAGATATACAACAGTTAAGTGACACTATAGAAAATTAGACCTAACAGATATTTACAGTTTTCCACCCAACATCAACAAAATGCATGTTCTTCCAGCAGCACATGGAACACTTTCTAAAATAGACCATATTCTAGGTCGTAAGTCATGCTTAAATAAATACAAAGGAATAGAAATAATTCCTTGTATACTTTCAGATCATGATGGAATAAAACTTGAATTTAACAACAAAAGAAACAGAAGAAAATACACAAATACACGGAGACTAAACAACTTACTACTGACCAAACAATGTATCACAGAAGAAATCAGAGAAACAATCAAAAGCTCCATGGAGTTAAATGATGAAGGAAGCATATCATATCAGAATCTGTGGGACACAATGAAAGCAGCACTTACAGGGAAATTCATAGTCATAAATGCACACATCAAAAGAACAGAACAGTCACAAATAAGTTAATGATGTGCTTTAAGGTCCTAGAGAAACAAGAACAAGCTAAGCCAAAAAGCAGTAGAGGAAAAAAATTATAAAGATCAGATCTGAAACTGATTAAATTGATATTAAAAAGGAGAATGATTTATAATTTTGCCACAATATGTGTATGCACACAATACTCAAGATCAATGCAAACTTTATGTATTGCACTTATACATATCAATATAATGGGGAAATACTAATTCTTCAGTGAGTCTTGGTAGTTTTGTTTGTTTTTCTGACTTACAGGGGCAAATCCATTAGCATAACTTCAGATTTCTCTGCAGAAAACCTAAAGGTGTGTTTTTGTTCCTGGGACAAAATAGCAGACATCTACAATTTAAGAGAACAAAAATATATTTTAGCTCAGAGTTTCAGAAGGTCTCAGCCTATGCATACATGCCTGGAAATGGCAAAAAGGGTCTAGTGGAGAACAGCTGCTCACAGCATTGTAAGAGAAAGAATCAGAGGCCTCCAGAAGAAGCCGAGGCAAGAGTACATATACTTCCATAATCCACCACACACCCATAATCTGCACTACTGACCAGGTCTCACCTTCTAATAGCACACAAAATCCATGGACAATCTACAACATTCCAACACTTCAAGCTTTTGGAGGACATTCCAAATCTAAACCATAAGCAAGGACACGAAACGATATATTTTAAGCCCTAAAAAAAAGTTACTACGAACTAGACAGCTACATCTAGCAAAGCTACCCTTCGAAATTGAAGGAGAAATAAAGACATTTTCCAAGACACGGATAACCAAAATAAATAAATAGCTCAATGTAACCATTGTGTATCTCATACACACACACACACACACACACACACACACTAATAAAAGTAGAGGGCAGGAAGGAGAGAGGACACAGAAACGTATTCATTCAACTAGTCATTAAATTCTGCATGAAGAAGTCAAAATTATATTCTGGGAAAAAGAGAGTCTCTTTAATAAATAGTGCTGGGAAAACAACACATCCACTTGTAGTAAATTGAAACTAGATCCCCCATATAAAAATCAAACTGGATCGAAGACTAGAAATAACATTCAAGACTTTGAAACTCCTAAAATAAAACATAGGGAAACACTTCAAGACACAGAAATCGACAGATTTCTTGATTAGGACTCTAATTGCCCAAGAAATAATAGCAAGAATCAATAAATAAAACTATATCAAATTAAAAAGTTTCTGCCCAGCAAGGGAACAACTAATAAAGTGAAGAAATAGCCTGTCATATGGGAGAAAATCTTTGTCAGCTACTCTTCCAATGAGAATTAATAATCATAATATATGAACTACTTCAAAACTTAACAACAACAACAAATCAAGTAGACCAATCAATAAATGGGCAAATGAATTTTAAAAAAAACACTTCCCAAAAGAAGTACAATGGTCAATAAATAATTCTTTTTAAGTTCAACATCTTTAGCTATTTGAAAAACGCAAATCAAAACTACATTCAGATTCCATCTCACTCCAGTCAGAATAGTTATCTTCAAGAGCACGCACACACACACACACACACACACACAAACACACACACTACATGATAGGAAGAATGCAGAGAAAAAAAAGGTATCCTTCTGTACCAATAGTGGGAGTGTAAATCAATAGAGTCACTTTGGAAGTTCCTCAAAAACACTGAAAATAAACTTACAAATTGATGTAGCTATACCACTCTGTAGTGTATATCTAAAAGAATTAAAATCCGCATACTATAGTGATACCTACATATCCAAGCTTTTTGTTGCACAATTCACAGTAGCCAAGATATGGAACAAACCTATGTACCATTCAACAGATGAATGAATAAAGAAAAATGTCACACACACACACACACACACACACACACACACACACACACACTGGAGTGTTACTTAGCCACTAAAGAAAGTCTGTCAGCCTTTGTTCTTAAGGCTTTCAACTGATTGGGTAAAGTCTACAGATAGGATGAAAGGTAATATCCTTTACTTGCAAACTACTGTTGATACATTTGTCATTGTTGTTGTTTTACTTTCAGAGATCATTTCTGTAGTTTGTTACTAGAGAAGCTTCTCTGACCATGTAGATTTTTATAAGACAAGAAAAACCAGAATTTATCACCACCATATCATCTTCACAAAAAATGCTTAAGGAAAACCCACATCTAGAAATGAAAGAAAACTACTATCATAAAAATAATAACAAAACTCACAGGTAAAGTAGACAAAAGAGAAATAGAAAAGAATCAGACTTATCAGTGCAATAAAGCACCACACCACAAAGATGACGAATGAGAGAGAGAACAGAATAAGTTGTATTCAAACATACGAAAAGTGACACAACAGTAGCAGTAAGTCCTTACATATCTACAATAAGCTTGAATGCAAATGAATCATATTTCCCAGTTAAAATGAACAGACTAGCTGAGTGAACAACAACAAAAAATAAGACTTAATGAAACTCCCATCAGCAGTAAAGACACAGGGAGATTGAAAGCTGTCGGGGTCCTTGGGGTTCTCGGAGTCTCTGCCACCGTTGACCACGGGCAGTCTGGGGGAACAGGGTCTTGAGCGGTGTGAGTATGATGGAATCACATCCAGGAGGCTGAATCAGTGTAACAGCTCATTTATTGGAGGTGAAGGCCAGGCTTACAAGCAGTTTAAGGGGGGTGGGTCAGCCAGGGTAACAGGGCAAGGGTCATACACTGATTGGAGGAATTTTGGGATCTGATAGTAGCCTAAGTTGCATGGCAGGTCTGACCACCTGATCTCTGGTAAGCGTCTGGAAGCAGGGGAAAATTAGGAATTTGGGTCTGATGCAACCTGAGCTGCAGGCCATCCTAGGCCTGGGATAAGACGGACGGGCTCCACTCCTGCAGGTCTTGACAAACGAGATTATTGGATATGAGCCCTCTTCTACCTATCATCATCTCAGGCCGTGTCAGGGTCCCACAGAAAGCGAAAGGGTAACAGTAGATGTTTCATACAAATGGCAACTTAAAATAAGCAGGAGTAGCTAGTCTTATACCAGATAAAATAGACTTAAAGATGAAAACTCTAAAAAGAGAAAGACCACTATATAATAGCCAAGAGATCAGTTCAACAGGAGGAAGATATAACCATTGTGAATACATATAATGCCAAAACACTGACTTTCATAAAATAAATACAATTATATCTAAAGGTAAACATAAGATCCAGCACTATAATAATGAAAGACTTTATACCCTACTTTCATTAATGGACAGATCATCTAGACAAAAATTCAACAAAAAATGTCAGAATTATACTATATAATAGATCAAAGGACTTAGCCATTTATGGAACATTTCTTCTAACAACTGTAGAACACAAATTCTTACTTTAGCACACAGAACATTCTCAAGAGTAGATCATGTATTAGAAGAAAAAGCAAACTTAAAGTCTTTTAAAAAATCATACCTTGGGTCTTTTATGACCATGAGGGAATGAAACTAAAAATTAATGAAAGAAACTTTAGAAACTACACAGAATCTTAGAGACTTAGCAGCAAGCTTTTGAGGGAACAATGGATTACTGAGAAAATCAAAAATTTTTCATTTCTTGAGACATATGAAAATGGAAAAAACATTAAAATTTGTAAAACATAACAAAACGGTACTAAAAGAGAAACCTATAGCACTAAACACATCAAAACATACAATGATTTATAAAAGTGTATTGATTAATTTCAAGGATATAGAAAAAAGATTAAACCAAACTCCAAGTTAATAAAAGACATAACAAAAATCAAATCATAAAAAGAAATATTCTTTAAAAATACAAAAGAACAATGAACCAAGAGACAGAACTTTTAAAAATGATAAAATTGCGAGGCTTTGCTAGACTAAGAAAAAAAAGACCCAAATAAAATTAGAGGTGTAAAAGGAGACATTTCAGTTAAAAACCACTGAAGTGAAAAAGGTTATTATAGACTATTATAAACAACGATATGCCAACAACCTGGAAAAGCTAGGAAAAGTAAATAAATTCCTGGACATATACAACTTAATGAAATTGAACCATGAAGACAGAAGTCTAAACATATGAATAACAAGTAGTGAGAGTGAAGCAGTAATAATGAAAATGAGGTTCCATTTTACCCAAGGAAAACTGACTAGTGTCAAAAACTCGACAAGTAACAGAGGCTGGTTAGGATATGGGAAGAGAGAAAACTGCTACATTGCTGTTGGGAATGTCAACTGGTACAACCATTATGGAAGTCAATACGGAGATTGCAAATAGATACTCTATTTGATCCAGCTAGACTCTTTCTATCTTTCCAAATGAGTTGAAACCATCATATAACAGAGATACATGCATATTTATAGCAGCACACATTTATATATTTTTAGTAGCACAACTTATAACAACGAACTCATGGAAGATGCCAAAATGCCTATCACTAGATAAATGAATAAAGAAAATATGATATATATACACAATGGAGTACTACTCTGCTATAAAGATAAATATGAGTGATAATGATGTCTCAAGTTTAAATTAACCATTGTGTACTGCAAATACATACTTATAAAACTATCTTCTGGGAAATAAAAAGAATGAACTATCTCTTCATTAAAAAAGAGAAAAGCTAGTGTCTGGCTTCATTGCTGAATTCTACCAAACTTTTAAAGTGCAGGATATAAAAATCAGCACACAAATATTGGTAGCATTTTTATATATCAACATATAAACATATAATCTCTATACAATGAGATTGCTATAATGCCACTTCTTCTCAAACTATTCCAAAAATGGAAAGAAAAGAAATCTTTTAAACTAATTGTACATGGTCAGAATAACTATGTTACCAAAACCAAAGACAAAACAAAATAAAACAAAAAATATAGGTCCATATCCCCATTGAACATATTACTAGTATGCTAGTTTTAACATACTAGCAAATAAAATCTACCAGCAAATCCAGATACTGAAAAGGATCAGTCAATATGATCAAGTTGTATTTGTCAGAGATGCAAGGATGGCTCAACATACACAAATGAATAAGTGTATTGTAATACGTCAGCAGAATGAAAGACAAAAAAAATACAGACATCTCAGTGACTGCAGAAGAAACATTTGATTGTATTCAAAATTCCTCTATGATAAAAATTTGGAACATGTTAGGTATAAAAGGATTAGATCTCAACAAAATGAAGGTTGTGACAGTCCCACCACCACCAATATCATATTGAATAGAAAAAGTTGAAAGTGTTTCTACTTTAACTGCTCTTAGTCAATATTTTCCTAAAAGTTTTAGCTGAAACAATGAGGAAAGAGAATGAAATAAAATACACACAAATAGAAAGGAAAGAAGTCAAATTATCTCTGGCACTTTGTGAACTATTTGATTCTATATAGAGAAAAACTTAACAGTTCACCACAGACTATTAAAACTCATAAATTAATTCAGCCAAGTCGCAGGGTATATAATCAATATAGAAAAATCAGCATAACTTTATATACCAACAATGAAATTGCTGTGAAAAAATAATGATCTCATTCACAATAGCTGCAAAAAATTAACTAGCACTAAGTTTAAAAAATAACAGATTTTTATACTGAAGATTACAAGACACTGTATAAAAAAAGAACACATTAAAAGGTAGAAATATTTCCCAAGTTCATTTATTGGAAGAATTAATATTGTTAAAATGTTCATACTATTCAGGTCCTTTTTACATATTCAGTGCAATTCTCATCAAGATACCAATGTCTTTCTTAACAAAACTCAAAAAAAACATCATACAGTTCACATGGAAGCACATAGCCAAAGCGATCTTGAGCAAAGGAACAAAGCTAGCAGCATCACAATACCCGATTTTAGATGCGTTACAGAGCCATCGTCACCAAAACAGCATGGCACTAGCACAAAAACAGACACATAGGCCAATGGAATAGAACACAGTTCTCAGAAATAAACCAATAGACTCAACCAGTAGATTCTCGAAAAGGTGTCACAAACGTACACTGGGGAAAGGACAGCCGCCTCAATGAATGATACTGGGACAACTCAATATTCATGTGCAAAGAGCAGAAATTTAACTGTTTTTTAACTCTATACAAAGTCAACTTAAAATGAGTCAAAGATTCAAACACAAGACCTAAAGTCATGAATTTACTGTAAGAGAACCAAGAAAGAATACTTCAAAAAATTGGCATAGAAAATGATTCTTTTTTTGCCTAAGACTTTGAAAGTATAGGAAACAAAACCAAATATACACAAACAATATCATATTAAATTGAAAGCTTCTGGGTAGTAAAGAAAATCAACAGCAGAATGAATAGACAACCTACAAAATAGGAGAAAATAATTCCTGGTTATTCATCTGACAAATGATTGATATCCAGGATGTATAAGAAACTCAAACAAGCGCAACAACAATAATCCAATTTGAAAATGGGTAAACAATTTTTGAAGAGACACTTTTCAAAAAAAGAAATATCAATGTCACAAAAATATATGAAGAATTCTCAATATCATTTTAGCTATCAGTGAAATGTAAATCAAAACTAGAATTGCAATATTATCTCATGTCAGCTAGAATGACAATTATTCAGAAAACACACACACACACACACACACACACATTCTGAGAAAAAGAAACTCTAAGACCCTGTTGATGGGAGCGGCAGTTAATGTAGTCAATATGGAGAAGAGTGTGCAGATTTCTCAAAAAACTAAAGCTAGAATTAACATAAGATGCAGATACACAACTTCTAGAATATATCCAAAGGAAATAAAACCAGCAAATCAAAGAGATACCTGCGTGCCCATGACAATAGCCATTGTTGCAACGGTATGTTGTGAATAGCCTTGGTACTCATCCATGGATGAAGGGATAAAGAAAATGTGACACATATACACTGTGGAATGTTAGTTAGCCATAAAGAAGAATGAAATCCTGCCATTGCCAATAAAACAGGTAGAACTGCAGACCATCATGTTAAATGAAATCGGTTAGACACAGAAAGACAAGTACCACATGCTTTCTTTCATATATGAAAGCTAAAAAGTTCTGTGTAGAATAAACAATCGTAATTACTAGGAGTTGAGAAGGGAGAGAGAGTTAACTAAAGGGAGGTTGCTTGGGATCAGTGAACCTCATATGCATGTATTGGAATATCACAATTTGATATTGTGATATTGGAACTCTACTTATATGTACAACTCATACATGTTAAACAAACAAAAAAAATTAAAAAGTTAGTTGGGCCCAGTGGCTATTGTCTGTAATCTCTCCATTCTGCGAGGCTTAGGCAGGAATATCACAAATTCTAACCCAGCCTGGACAATTTAGCGACTTACTGAGACCCTGCCACAAAGTAAAACTAAAAAGGAGTAGGGATACAGCTCAATGTGATCACTCTGGGTATGGTTCCTAGTACAGCCAAAAAAAAAAAAATTTAAAATTTACCTGAAGAGAGTGTGATCTTTTTAGGTAAGCAAGGCACAGTGGCACAGACCTGTAACCCCAGCACTGGGGAGGCTGACGCAGCACGATCATAATCTCGAGGCCGGCGCAGGCTATATAGTGAGTCCCAAGACAGACTGAACTACACAGCAGGATCCTGTCTGAAAACACCTCCCTCCAAAAACGATGTGCGAGGCAAAGACATAAGAACACTTATTCTAGGGCTCATTCATCACACCACTGTGGTCTACCCCTCCCCCTGGTTTCTAACTAATTATGAGGGTTCCCACCCTGGCTCAGAGTCTTGACACCAATCCTGACCTGGTAGGTATGCGCCCGGGTGCCTGTGCTTGGTTTGGAGTCTCCTCACGTATGTAACCGGTGGGTCCTCTGTCTGCCACCCACCTCAGCTGCCCTCATGCTGTGCGGCTGTCTCTGGTTACTCTGTCCTCTCTGCTCAGTCTCCCAAAACTGTCATGCTGCGTATCCCAGGGCACCACCCAACTTCTCTCCTCTGCGCTGAAGCCTAGAAACATTCTTAATGCAGTAATCTGGGGTGATTTTAGGATTCATCTTATTCCCCCCCCACGTGGTTGTCCTTTGTTGCCTTGTGCCCAGTATCTTGAAAACTAGTTTTCTTTTCTTCTGTGTAGTTATCGCTGACGTTTTTGCATCAGGTGAGAAGGCAAATGTGGTCACTTTTACTGTATATAAGCTAACATAAAATGTTCTGGTTATAAGATTGTGATAAGGCCTGTACTTCATAGACTGTCAGTGGTGGTGGCCACAGCAGCATAAGCAGGTGCTGTGTCTCCTCCTCCTCCTCATGTCCTGTCTGCTGCGAGTGGAACCTAAGCCTTGCACATATTAGGCAAGTACTCTGGGACACAACTTCCGCTCACTCATAATTCTTCTATTCACTCTTTAAAGCTGTGTTTTTCATGCAACCTTCCTTTACTTCATCCCTTTCTCCCTGAGAGATCTCTCGTTCCTAAGTTTCAAGAAAGCCCCTATGTTAAATGCAAATCTCCTTCAGCTCACCTGCCCTCCTGGTTCCTAGGCTATTTGTTTAATGACTTACTCGTCGTCATCTTCCACAAGCATACCGTAAGCAGCTGATACTCAATGTGTAGAAAATCAGTAACTCCTTCCTTCATGGTCTCAGCGGCCTACTTATTTAAATCTCCCTGTAGCATTCATCATCCTACTTGTAACTCGTTTTTTATGTTTCTTCCTTTCCAGAGATTGTAGCACGTATTATATTCATGTTATTATTGTTTTTCCAGAACCTGGCACAGGTCCTAAGATAAAAAGATTCTCAATGAATATGATTTAAAAAAAGGACCGTGGATGCAAGGAGAACTGTCAGAGAAAAGACGGAAACAGTCCAGAAGGTGTCCCACCAACCAGGACCTGCTTTGTCCCTGAAAGTGTGAATTGGCAAAGTGAGCTGGTTGTGCACCAGGTGACTGCTTATCTCTGGTCGCTGTATAGAAGATACCTTATGTCAAAAAAGGGTAGAAAAGTAAGTGGAAATCATGGAAGAAAGTCAACTTCCTGAGCTCCAAGATACTAAACTTCGCCAGTTAGAGCTTTGTCTAAATGAACCACTCCTTTTTCTCCCTTTACGAAATACATTATATATTGCTTTTGAAATGTTTTTGAGCCATTTAATGTAAAGATGTCTCTCTCATCGATCATAATACAAATTCCAATTAAACATAACAATATTCACGCTGTCAGTAGTCTGAGAACTCTGAGCAAGGACTATGTCTGTCTCTCTCATCAGACTAGGTGTGCCCCAACAATAGGGATTATGGTTTTTCCTTCCAGGGAAAGTGGTACACAAAGATGTCAGCAATGTATGCAAGACAGTGGAGGTGCAGACCAGGTGGGAGTCTCAGGCATGGAGCCCCCCTGGTCAAGAGCCTCATTTCACCATGTTGTGTTTATCTGTGCCACAACCCTACTCCTACGGTACTCAGAAGCTCTCCTGACTCTCATTGGCAAGACTAGTACCTCTTTGCCTAAAGCTATTACCCAGGGAAATGCTGGCCCTGTTCCTCTGGATGCAAACTTCTGGCAGAGCACATGTGCCTTTCTTTTGAGGAAAGTTCTTGGCATGCTCTGCTTCTGTTCAAATGGGCTGGGTGGAGCCAGAGTCAATAGGGAATTTAAAGAGCAGGCCAGGTAGATGGCAAGGCCTCTTCTAGCAACGCCAATACTATAAAGCCTTTCCAATCATCTTGTGTAGGGCCCAGGTCCAGTTTCTCTCAGGGAGAGACTAGAATGATTCAGCCCTCCAAGATCCAAGACCCAGTGTTTTAGAAAGTATGAAGTAATCGAACTTGCCTAAGACCACCGTTGGTTTTAAGAATAGTCAACTTCTCAGCAACTTCCCTGTATGCACATCCTCTTCAAGTGAAGTTTGATACAATGTTCCAAACTACAGATTCAAATCCAAAAGAGGTTTAAAATAAAGATTTAAATTGATTCTGGATAAATCAAAACAGCTATGGGGTGATGTTATTTATTCAAATTAACAAATGTTTAAAACTGACAATATCCAATGTTGGCAGGAAAGTGTGAAAAAACAGCAATTCTCATAAACTCCTGGTAGAAATATAAATTGGGGCACCATTTTAAAAGGGCAACTTAGAAGTGGCTGTCAAAACCTAACATAAACGCATCTTTCAAGCTAACAATTACAAACTAGCTGTTGGTGCTTGTGCACAGCATCAACATGTGCACAGAGATGCACACTAAAAGATGTTCAATTCAGCACTGCTTGTAATGTCTGAACGTCACAACCAATCAAAATTCCTATTAGTAAGGTTGAGGAAAATTGATTCTGATACCCCCACCTTATAAAGTACTAACTTAACAATTGAAAAGAATAAAGAAGCCCCCTGTATTTTGATGATCTGTAAGAGATACTGTTAAATGATAAATTCATTATAAGACAATATGGATAGAAAGTCATTCCCACAAAAAAATTAAAAGAAACATGAGACTCTGCCTCTGCATGAAATACATTTCTGGAAGGCAACACATCAAGTTTCTTACAGTACCTGATACAGTGACTCTGGGAAAGGGTGTGGATAGGGACTGAAAAGAAAAGAAAATGATAAGCAAGAGTTTGAATTTTTCTATGTTTATTTTGGAAAATATGAAAGGAAATAACAATGGGGGAAATTGCATAGTTACATGATGTTCTTGAAGAGATGAGAGTTCAGATCTTCTGAGAGGTTCAGAAGTTTCTTAATTTTGGCTTTATTACAGATTCCTTGAGAAATTAAAAAAAAAATGCTTAGGTTCTGCAGGAAGCAGAGCCTGAGGTAAGGATTAAGACATAGAATCTTTTATTTGAGTGGTGCAAGCCCAGGGTGATGAAGATAAGAAAATAAGTAAAGTGGGCAAAGAAAGATGCAGTGACACTATGTAGTATTACCTTGCGAGAGACAAGATTTCCCCAGATGACTAAGGAGCAGCAACACTTTGAGAAGAGAAAGAGCAGTGTAGCCATCCAACCAGGTCCCTCCTGCCTTCCACTTCACGTCAGACAAAATTCACCTTCCTGTTTCTCGCTAGTCAAAGCGCTTTTCATGGTGAGCCACCTTTCTTGTCCTCCAACTCATGCCTGCTCTCAGGAAGAAAGACCATAAGATATGACATTTTATCAAAATCTACATTAAAAGAGAGATACCCTGGAGTAGCTGGAGCTCAGCATGGAGGTGACAAGCACCGTGATCTTCCAGTTTTACCTTGAGCTGCAAGTAGCTAATGGGAGGTGGAAGTTGCAGAGGTCAAGGTTGGGGACAGCCAGCAAGGTTCTAGTAAAGACAGAAGCAGGAGAACATGGTCAGTCACAAAGAGGCCTTCAGAAAGATCCAGGAGATCAAGGGGATAGAAAAAGGCATAGAAGCTCATGCCTGTTATAATTCTGACCCTACCTCACCCCCAACCAATTAAATCAGGGTGCCTGGGAACTTGTATTATTTTAAAAGCACCCCAGATTATTTGAATGTCGAGCCAGCACGAAGAACCACAGCTTTAAATACCTATCAAAACAAACCACCTGGTGCAAATGTTGAATCATGGTGCCCCATTTTCCTCCTTTCAACTGACAAAATAGCAAAGATACCTGAAAGGACTTTTCAGGAAGCAATTGTGCCTCAGAAGCTTAACATATCTCAGAATCTCTGAGAGATGCAAGCTTTTCATGACCTTGAATTCCTGTTAGACAAAAGGTCACAGAAATTCTTGATGCAAAAACAATGAAATTTTCCATTAGGTTACCTTTAAACAGCAATTTTACAAAGGGTAGGAAGAAACAGCAGGTTCCTCTGTCAGACTAAATAGGTTTTGTTTGAAAAAGTAATAATCAGTTCTTTGTCATGGATTTAGAGGGCACATCTGTCCTCAAAACTAACAGTGTCACATTTTATTTTCTTTGCACAAATCGTGCTCTAGCCATGTGTATCCGGACGAAACGAAAACATAAATAAAATGATTCCTTGAGCTTTTCCTAGAAATGCATTTCCTGGTACAAACCACCAATTTTTACACTTGTACTCAATCTATTGCACGCTGATAAGGATAAAAAACAAGAAACTGCTCAGAAAAATGGTTAAATATTGCAATCAAACATGTTTTCTTCTTGACCTAATATTAGTTGAGTGTTTTTTGTCCCTCATTGTGCTTCTCAGTTCACTATTTCCCCTCACTCAGCTCAGCCACTGCTGTAAGAATGATCCCACAGGGAACAGTGAGCCTACAGTCAACATGAATAAGATGGATAAACTGTACTCGGAGAGCACACGTCCTTGAATATGTGATTTCTCTTATCTGGTTGCAATTTCCCCACCTACAAATGAGGGGGGATGTCTTCATGATGCTTTCAGTCCTTCCAGCTCTGAGATTTTACATTTTCACATTCTTGGGCAATTTCCACATGCCTCTGTCAATATACACAGTCAGCTGTGAATTCTGTCCACAAAGATTTCCAAAGATTCTGTAAGTCAAGAAAAAATTATCTCAAAATGAAATGATCAAAATGCCTATTTGAAACAGGCTCACAGACTGAGTACACAATATGCTGCAAAATAATGGAGAAAGATGTGAAATCCTCTTCTGGGAACTTATAATTCATTCTCTGCTATCAGCAGATAAAGGGAAAAACTGGTAACAATAGAATCCAGATGTTGAAAAGATGTATGCCAATTTCTTTAGTATACATATTATAGCTTCAGTATTTTGATGCTTATGTTTATTGATGATGATCATGAAATAAATATGAATCAACAAAGTGACAAATAATGCGGACCCACTTTCTAATGAGTACAGCTTCTCCTCCATCTGTGTCTATCCATATTAGCCAAAGAGCTTGTTTGATATAAGCATCTCTGAGTCACAGGGTTAGAAGCCTGTTGCAGAATGTGTAAACAATATATATGTTGACTTTTTATCTTACATTCTCTTCGTAATGTCTGCTTCTCTAGTAATTTTTAAAATGACATAAAATGATTTGATACTTCTCATTCACAGTGGATTATGAGAATTATGTAAATGGAGACAGAGAGTCTTATTACCTTTGATTTCTCTATGAATGGTACAATGGCTAGTAAATATGTGTACCCATTAATATTTGTTGGATGTTTGGGTAAATGAATCAGGGAACAAACAATATCTATTTTCAGAAGATTAGTGGTGACTCCCTATAGGGCACACAGAGATGATTTTTAAAACATTGGATTAAGACAGATGTATTTATTAGTAGAGAGGAGAAATGTAATTTGTCCAGAATCCTTACCTAAATTATTTCTCAGTTTATCTTATTTACTTATTTACTTATTTACTGACTTGTTAGGTCAGAATACCCAACATCCATACCTTAAGGACAAAAAGGTTTATTTTAGCTCACAGTTTCAGAAGGTCTCATTCTATTCAGAGGTGGCCAGCAATGGTGGAAGCACATGGCAGAGACCATGAGTACGAGGAAAAGCTCTCCATGGTGTGGCAGACAGGAAGCAGAGTGAACCAGAAAGGGCAAAGAAAGAGCACATACCCCTCCAGCTCATGTCCCAGTCACCTATTCCTTCCAGGTCAAGCCCCAGAGCTTTATACAAGACTGAGTCTTTGAACAGAACGTGCTTCCATGGGTATTGCATAACATACAAATACATGAGGCTTTCGTGGGATGTTGCAGATCCAAACATTTACATTCTACCTCTGCCTTCCAAAATGCAAGGATTCCTTGTATAAAGGCCACCAAAGTCTTAACCGTTCCAGCACTGTTAAAAATTCTAAGTCCAGTCTCCTCTGAGACTCAAGAGAAATTCTCAGTTGTGAGCCCCTGTTAAAAATCAAAGAAAAATCAAATGCTTCCCGCATACAGCGGCACAGGGTAAACATTCTCATTCCAAAATACGGGAACAGGAGGATAGGAAGCAAGTGGACCAAAGCAAGCGTAAAAATCAGAAGGGCAGGCACTCAGTCCTGCAGTTTCGTTAAATCCTGTAACTCTGCGTTCAGCAATCTGTGTAAGTTATGGGAAAACGTGAGCTCCAAAGGCTTTGGGCAGCTCAGCTCCTACCGCATTGCTTGCGACTGAAACCTCCGCGACTTCTCTTTTGGGCTGGCTCTGTTCACAGCCTGTAGCTTTCCTCAGCAGACAATTCCCATTCCCGGCACCTACTAATTTCTGGGATCTCCAGTGCATCTTTGGCTTCTCTTTCACAACTTCATCACTGCCCTCCCATGGACAGACACACTGACTGGTCTCCAAGGCCTTTTTCTGAAATGTTGGTGTAAGCCTCCGTGACGCCACAACTCTTGCATTCTGTGTGCCTGTGAAGCCAGTACAACGTGGATGATGCCAAATGCTGCTACTAGTTCAAGCAGCAAGCAGTAGTCTGGCCTTCTAGGACAATGACTGCAGCAACTTCTAAGCGCCTGGATGGCTGAACTCCAGGCAGCTGAACTCTGGCAAATACTTCTCTCTTTGACCTTACAACTGGCACTGGAGTATTCTTCTCAAAGTCTTTTCCCTTTCCATCCTGGAATCAGTAAAGGGAGAGGTCTTACTGATTTCTGAGATGTCACCAAGACATCTTTGCTATAGTCCTGATTCCAAGTACTTGGCTTCATTATAACGTGAATCTCTCAGCAACCACGCTCTCTTTTGCCCCACCTTTGCAATCTCCCCTTCAGTCTGGAAAAACTCACAATCTTTTTATATGTTTTTTCTCTGCTGTTTTCTCCTGCTTTTCGATGTAGAGCTGGATAAAAGCCTCAAGCAGTACTACCCATGTGACAGCCTGAACATTGAGCTTCCTTGAAATTTTCTCCATCAGATTAAGTAGTCTACTGCCCTTCATCTCAGTTTCAGGCAGTCTCAAGATAGGAGTAAACAACCAACATATTTTTTACCTGAGGATAGCACACATAGTTTTTAGACCTATTACCAATAAAGTCCTCTTTCCGAAACCTCTTGGGCTTGGCCTTTACATTCCTCACTTCTGGCAGCATTCTGTTCTTCTTCTGAGTACTGACCAGAATAAACAAAGCTCCCGTAAGCTCAGTTCACAGCATTCTAGAGCTTCTCTAACCAGCACGTCTACATCTTTGCAAACTCCACTCTCAAACAAGTTCCAAAGACTTCCAAAACTACACGGTAAGGTCAAGTCACGGCAATAACCCCACTTCTCTGGTACCAATTTCTGTCTCAATTATTTATTCATTGCTGGGACAGAGTATGCAGCATCCACAATTTAAGAGAAGAAAGCTTTTGTTTTTCTCGCAATTTCAGAAAGTTTCAGTCCATGCAGGAGGAGTTGGCAAGGGGGGGAGGAGACGGCAGAGGCCCCGAAGGAGGAAGAGTTGTTTACAACATAGCAGATAAGCAGAATGAGGAAGGAAGGGTACAGTTAGCATACTTACTTCCGGGTTACATCCCAGTAATGTGTCCCTTCTAGGTCAAGCCCCTTTTTGTTCCTTCCAACCAGGCCTAATGTCTCAACCACGCACAATTCCTAGATATTCTACAACATTCAAATACATGAAGCTTTTGGGAAACATTCCAAATTCAAACTATAACACACTTTTACATACAGTTTCAACTCTGGGATTTCTGGCATCTAAGGGATAAAAGGAAACCTTGTTGTTTGTATAGAAATATACTGCTCTCTGCCTAAATAAGAGAACATGAAATGAGTATTTGGACCAGCACTCTAAGGAATAAAGGGCAATCTAATGGAAATGTCTTTGCTTCCTTCACCTGAGCTCACAACACAGCAGTTACTTGGGTGTCCGACAGCGACTCAGGCTTAACACATGTTTTTCCCAGGTGAGTTGTGTTTGGCAAGCACTCCTCCAGTCTGTTTATGGCTCTGCTGAAGCCAAAGTCATTCAGATCCACAGTTTTTTTAGTTGGCAGTATTCTCAGACATGGAAATAAAATACCTGTGTCTTTCTGACATAGCAAAAAGTTTAAGCTTTTTGTGTCAAGGCAGCAGACCAGAGAAAACCAACATCTCTTTCCAAATATTTCACAAATTACAACAACCTTAAAGATGTTCATATTCCACAGGATCAACTATAATTTGTATTACTCCAATGTGCAGGGGTCCTAGTGTCAAGATCTTCATTCAGGGCAAACTTCTGTTAGTGTAGATGGAATTTTGTTTTGGAAAATGTTCAGCAGAGATCAGGTAGGTCCACAAATAGGAAAGCAAGATAATATGTCCCTGTTTTAGCATAGCAGCTAATGGTGAAAATAGGAGCCTTATTTTATTACTACAAGTGCAACATAACTTAGTTCTCTAAAAAAACCACTGCAACACGAAGATTATTCTCATTTTACAGACAAAGAAACAGATATATATATATAAAGTAAACTGCCCAGGGTTACAGAGAAGAGGCACATTACATTCTTAAGCCTAACATTAGACTACAAACTTCATTTTTTTGGAGACAGGGTCCCCTCTGTAGTCCAGGCTGACCTTGAACTCTGCTTGGGCCTCCTGAGTGCTAGGATTACAGTTTTGTGCCACCAGGCCCAGTTTATGTGGTGGCTGTGGGATTGAACCGAGGGCCTTGATCTTGCTAGCCAGCACTTTAACCACTGAGCCATGCCCTCAGCCTTACTCTAATATTATAGCTTCCAATAAATACAAAGTCTATTGCTCTTTAAACTAAAAATGCTACCCTTGACTACATAGTATGGTTGACCTTCTAACATGTAACTAATCTCTCCAACAGAGTCGGTAGTACTAGAAACCCTAGAAGACTCTAGGGACATGCACTATGTTTCTACTCCAAATGGTATAAAGTTATGGATCAGTAAGGATGATTTTTGTGGAAAGGACTATAAGTTCCCATTATAAGCATCCTCAGAAATAAAACAAACAATATGTGCTACTTCACCAAAAAAAGGCATCCTGTGATAAGAAACTTCAGAGTTAGCATTGCAATTAATTCAGCATCTCAGCAATGTCATCATGATAGGTATCTCCCATCTTCCAAGACTGCCACCTTCAAGCTCTTAGTAGTCCCATTTATATAACAATACTTGTTACGCAACTATGATACAAATGTTTCTGAATGCTTTACAAACATTAACTTAGTGGATCCTCTCAACATTCCTGTGATAAAACACTATTGTATCAAGGTAGGTCAAGATGCCTCATTGTCATTTTTCTGAAGATGGAGGAATAGAGCCAGCAGCACTCACCTGATGCTCAAAGATCACCAGCTAGGATTTGCAGGTATTTAGAAACTGGAGGCTAAAGAAGAACTTAGATGTCTGACCTTTAGAGAAATATAAATCAAAATAACTCTGCCATTCTATCTTATTCGAATAAGAATGGATCGCCAAGGTCTCCAATGGCAGCACATGTTAGCAAGGCTTTGGGGGAAAAATGAACCTTGCTACATCATTGGCAGCAATGTAAACTAGTACAATCATTGCAGTCAGTATAGGGATTCCTCAAGAATCCAAACAAAACAGAAACTTCATTCTAACCAGCAATTTTTTATATTATTTTGAATGTGTTAAAGACAACATGCATGCTCGTGCGATGCATACTCATGTTTATAGCAGCACAACTCATAGTTTCCAAATCTTTAAAATGGCTTATATAACTGTCAACTGTCAGCAGACTTAAGAAGATGCGAAGGAAATTTCGGAATAGATGAGAATAGAGAAGGGAGGGAATGTAAAACCTGATAGGTACGTGGATCAGTCACTCAAGGTGAATGCACTTGTCGCATATCACAAATGTATACTAATAAAATAACTAATTAGAAGCCTCACTGTCACAGTGTAGCTACAGCAGTGCCAACTATTAAATGCAGGTGGCAGGACACCCAGAAAAAGAAGAAAAAGGATTTTCTCTTCTAAGTTCTTCTCTTTCTAGATGTTGCTGAAAAGATTATCTCAAAGTTTCCCTACTCAAACTATCGCTATTAAGATGAATGGAAATTATTGCAATCACTTTAGGTCAGTCACATTTATCACATTTTACACAGGCTCCTTCAGAGTAAAGTTCCGCTTTCTCTAGTCACATGGCCATGAAGGAAGGCATCCAAATGAAATCTGCACTCTGACAGCAGGTCTACCATATCATAGCTAACTTCTTCACCCCCTCCAACCTTAAACGAAATATCTTAAGGCAAGACCAAGGTCGAAGAATTCTCAGAAAACCAAGGTGATCAAGCTGGAGATTTAAAGGACTTGGTAGATCCTAGAAAAAATGTTCTTCTTGAGCAATTATAGAAGCACTAGGATCTGGGTGGAAACAAACAAAAAGTCTTGGCTCTTTAATAAGAAAAACCCAAGGTCTGAGTTTCATAAGAACAGCGAATGTTACCTCAAGTAACACCATTTAGGGTTTACAGACATGGGAGGGAGGGGGTAAAGCCCCCGATGTGATTGCAAAGAGTGCTTCAAAGCAAGAAACACTCCTGGTGGGCTACATCATGCTGTGTTAGGCAGAGTCCACAGCTTATCCCCACCACCTTGATTCCCGCCACGGCAGAACTTTTTTCACCTTGAACTTTTTTGTGTAACAGCTGAAAGCATGGTATCTTCAGATGTACATTGCATGTTTCCATGTGTATAGATGCCTTAATGATTCGGGCTGAACTGGGGCCCTTCTCCCAATTCATGTTTCAATGTTGTTGTATCTGGAGATAAGCTTTTTAAAGAAGTAATTAAGGTAAAAGGAGTTCACATGAGTGGACAGTAATCCAGGACTGTTGGTGACCTTAGAGAAAAGACTTGGACACAGGGAAGACATGAAAAGAACGAAGAAAGTGGCTTTCTACAAGCTAAGGAGTGGGCCTCCCAATGAACCCTATCCTGCCAACACCTTTAGTTTGGACTTCAAGCCTCAAGAGCATGAGAAATCTCTGTTGGTTTAGCTATTCAGTTTCTGTATCTGTTCTGACATTCCTAACAAACTCACATGACCATTCCTAATCTGAAAATCTGCAATCAGAAATGTTCCAAAATTTAAAACTTTTTAAACAGACATGTTGCCAGGTGAAAAATCCCACACCCAACCTTCTGTGATAGGTGGAAGTCAAAATGCACAAAATCATCGCCAATATTATTTAAAATCATGCTCAGGATATGTGTTTAAGTGCATATAAGCATGAATGAGTTTTAGTTTTACGTGTCATGCCCGAGCCACATGATTATGTATACGCAAATACTCCAAAATCTGGAAAGTACCTGAAATCTGAAACACGTTTAGCTCCAGGTACCAACCACTGCAGGTAAGAGATAGTCAACCCGTAGTGTTGCACTTACTAGTTTGCGCAGAACTATGTATGAAATACTTCATATACACGTTACAATGGCTAGCTATTCCTTAACTGCCCGAATGTACTGCAGAATCAAAGTTCGTATGTTTGAGCGGTAGCCTGCTGACCAGTTTAGCTATCTGTACTAAATAAGACCAACTCGAAGGCTGACGTGCAAAAATAAATCACGTAAATAACCCTACAATGTGATGCACACGGCTGCTTTCCTCCTGTTTTGGCTCTTGTGTGCTGAAAGCATTTTTGATCATCGGAGGACAAAGGCTTAACTTTTCTTTCCCTTTGGCATTAGAAGGTTCCATGGGCGGGAGGGAGGGTGACGTGGAAATGACCTACTGATGATCCTGCAGGGGACACCTTAAATTGGCCCTTATCCTTTGCTGTTCTCCCTCAGACTGTTTTCGTTAAGTTGGCAATTTTGGAAATCACTGCTCTGCCCAATCTCCAATGGCATCGTACTGAAAACTCGTCCTCTCCAGCTGCCCCCAAGACAACAAATCTCAAGCCTTTCTCCTTTATTTAGTGGGAAAGCTTCTCTTCCTCCCATTCACAATCTGGAGGCCAAATGGTTACACTAGGTCCTACAGACCTAAAGTAAAATTTATCAGAGCATTTTCTCAACAAAAGTCAACGTTTCACTATTAGCAATTCTGCTATAGCACGTTTCTTCCTCCATAATTATTACTTTATTATTACATGTTTGTAATACATAATAATTACAATCATCTTGGAGAATTGGTGCACGTACATAGCACATCTTAACCAGTTTGCCCTCTACCATGTTAAGAGAATAAGATTATTCTCCACCATTACAGAAGAAAGAAAATAAAATGAAAGCAAATCAAAGAAAGCAAAAGTGGTGGAATCCAAGAATCTAAACACAAGTGGCTGAAGTTGAGTATAAGAATCTAAGCTCCCCCAATTGCCTTTTGTCAGAGAAAAGAGGCCAGTGTTTTGTGCTTTAAACAACCAGACAAGTTTATCGGTCTAGAAAGACCAGACTGTGAAAAATCACACAACTGTGTCCAGTGAGGGTTGGCTAATCCCATTCGCAGAGAGAGAAACATTTTTGTTTTCCTTTTGAATTAACATTAACTTGCGTTAAACACACACACAGAGTAAAATTATATTTAGGAATGTTTTAGTTCTGGCTGCTCAGCAGGGGTAAGTGCCTCAATTTCCTGCAAATCATTGTCAAGTGTCTAGACCGGAGAAGTGGAAGCAAAGATAAGAGATTGTGAATTTCAACAGAGGGGCCATCAAGCTAAACTGAACCCAGCTGTGCTTTCTCTCCTGGCAACAAGTGATAACCCTCGGATATCTTAAGTTGCTTTTGACTTCTGATAAGGAGAAGGAACGGGGAAAACAATGATGAGCTGGACGATAAACTCCCTGGCTGTGTTTTTCCCTCAGGCTTGTTTTTTAAGCCGAGACCCAGAGGAATCTCCAGCTCTAGAGACCCCGCTAAGGTATTTGGAGAGGTTTATGAATATTTGAATCTACAGAGTAAGATAGACCATACTTAAAAGAGTTTGTGAGCTGTTTAGCTCATTCATTTTAAATAGGGCTAGAAGTCAATCAAATACCCCTTGTACAGATTCTGAAAGTCTAATTACCCTTTGCAAAGAAGGATTTTATGACCTCTTAATCTGTAAGAACTGGGCAGCACCTCAGATGTTTGCAGCCGCCCACTCCCCCACACTGGGTTCACTCTGGGAATACATGAAATAAATAAGGCAAGTTTCTGTCCCTCCTAGCACTACAAGCATGTGGGGGATACCTGAGGACCTTGCCTCTCACTGTGCAACAAGACTGCGGCACAGTCCTTGCCTGACGGATTCTTCACTTATTCGGACAAGCATCGGACTCTTTATTCTGTATTACATGTTCTATATTAAATGGAATGGGAATTAATTAAGTTCTGAAATAAAACTGCCTATTTTGGAAGTCTGGCTCTATTACTCACTAGCTATATAAATGTATACATTTAACCAAGTTTTAACTAATCTCTTGTGCCCACATTACCTATCTGTAAAATAGGGATAATGAAAAGACTTACCTCGTAGGATTGCTGTGATGATTAGAGAGCTGCAGGTGAAAGATACTTACTTCCACATGTGGAAACACTCATACTAACTAGTCTTGAGTAGTCAAAAGATGACAAGAACCCTTTATGGATGAACAGAAACCCCCCAAGTATGCACAAATCGAGTCATTCGGCACAGAGCTATACAGATGATTCCTAACACTCATCCACACACAATTATAATGAGCTGCAACAATGACTTGCAACCCCGTGAGAACGCACTCCTAAACCGTTTGTCTTGGAGGACTTGGCTGGAATCCAAAAAGAGAGAGAGCGATCGCTGTGGCCTGAAGAGACTGAACAAGATTCTGCGGAAGAGGCGTGGCTTGTCCTAGGCCGTGTTGGACCAGAAGGGTAGTAAAAGAGTGGATGGAGAAGGTTACTAGGGGATCACAAGAGGGCCACTATGGTGACACACTGAAAAGCCGGACTGATTTTCAACGGTCAGGCCAGGAACCTGGCTAGCCACCTTATTCTCCTCCCTACACCTTATAGATGAAACTCGGCAGACTGCCTATGGGTTTATTGCTCCAGTAAAACCTCCGCAACCCAGTCCAGTTCTGCCTTTTCTGGATGCTTCTGCTCTTGTGTATCTCATCTCAACCCCATACCTGTTGCTTGGACAGGATCCTCACCCTGTTGCCCAGTGCTCTGCAGAATTGTAACTGCAGTGTCTTCAGCTGCACCTCTCAGGACGCCTTTCCCGTCCTAATAAGGCTCCCTTCCCTGCTTCTAGCAGTTCAAACTCCACTGGGAAATTATCTCTGTTATTCTTCTCTCAGACCAACTAAATCATTATACCTGTGAATAATTTATGGGTGAGTGTTCAGCTGCATTGCCAATTTCTAATCTTTAAAAAATTGCTTTCTAACTTTTCAGCCTCTTTGTTCATTTCCCTAACTCATTGGATTTTCTGGATTTTGAGCTCACAGAACACATACATACGTTCCAACCACCAGCACATACATCTGTAGTGCCCCTTTAAGTAGCATTCAACAACAAACACTGCTTCATCTGGAGGGAGGTTAGCATCTGTTGTTTTTGTTGTTGCTGTTGTTGTTTTGTTTTTGAGATCTTGGTTTTCAATTTGGACTGTTATTTCCTTAAGATCAGGGACTTGTGTCTGATTCCCTGTTGAAAGTGCCGTAGTTGATTTATTATTAGATATGACGGAAATCCAGAAATGTAGATATATAAGACCAACTTAAACTACCCAAATGGGGATAACTCAAGTATAGAAAAAGTTAGACTTTAATGTTGGTAACGGTTTGGATATAGTTCCCTGGAAAATAGACCCTGATATTCTGCGGGTCTGTGGCTGCTGCTGTTTTGAGACTTTGAGATTTGTATACAGGAAGTTACTGCTCTTGGGATCAATACTCTGGGAGATGAAGGAAAGGAATGAGGGATAAGGCTTGGACAGTGGAAGAGAAGCTGAGCGATGATGTAACTGTAACTCTCTACAGTCAGTATCATGGGAAACATTGCAGCTGGGATGTCCCTTCAACTGTTTCAAGTTAAGCAAGGCCATGTCTTTGCATATCTTTTTAGACTAGTCTCTAGGTATAGGCTGTACCTGGAGAAGAGAAATCAATTTTGGACAGGACAACAGTGTTCAGTAATTCCTGGGGAGTGTGCACCTCTGAATTTGCTGGAGCCAGCACTTCTCGCAGCTGGAGTGGTAAGTTCATTGAGACCAAAGGCAACGAGGTAACTTACCACATTGCCAATGTACAGTCGGGTAGCATGACAGCATGATGTTGGTCTCCTATTAACTGGGGCAGCAACTAGGTAATATCCAAGCTATCAGCATGAGCTGTAGAACCAGATAAATAGCTAACCAACCAAGTGATTTCTGCCACTTCAAATGAAGAAGAAATTCAGCCCCATGACATCTGTCAGAAGCAAACGTGGAAGAACAGCCCTGGGGTCTTCGCTCTTTCTAGAAGCACCACCTGGACATGTGAAGAAACCCACAACAGGCTAGTGTTAATGTGGAAAAGAAAACTGTCTTACCAGAGGTAGAGGGTCGTGAGAAGAGCAGCTGAATTCGTCTCCTGAGAAGAACTAAGGAAGATAAAAAGAAACATTCAGGTATCCCCATCCCAGAGTTCACTATTACTGATCTTTAAATCATATTTGCTTCTCTGTTTATTTTAAATTTAAAAATTAACAGGGAAATTCAAATCTCACTGATTCCTACTTTCCATTGGCAAAGGGCATTTTGATTTTGATGTGCATTTCCTAGTTCATTTAAAATATTTTAAATGCATACCTTTAGTACTACAGATGTTGCTTATATCTCAAAAAATGAGGGCTAGAGGAATGGCTCAGCAGTTAAAGCGCTTGCCTAGCAAGTGCTAAACCAAGCCTTAAGTAACCGAGTTAGATTCCCCAGCACCAGCACCACATAAGCTGCGCATGGTGGCACATGCTTATAATTCCAGCATTCGGGAGGCTGAGGGAGGAGAATTGCTATGAGTCCAAGGCCAGTGTGGAGCTCCATAATGAGTTCAGGAGCAGCCCGGGTTACACAGTGAGACCCTGTCTCAGACAGAGAGAGAGAGAGGAAAGGATTTCAACCACTTTCACCACAAAATAGTAATAAATGTTTGATGAGAGAGATATGTTTAAACAGATTCTACAAGGCACATAGGTGTCAAAACATTACAGGATATCCCATACCTCATTCGTATATACATACATATATATATATATATATATATATATATATATATATATATATAATTTTACTTTTATGTACCAATTAAAAATAAATTCCATTCAAAATAAATATATATACATACATGTGATATTGAAGTTCATCTAAACAGTATACTACATTATTCTATAATCAAATTTTTATTAACTCAGAATTTTTCTTATTCCTGTATGTAGATTTAGTTCATTTTTAATTACTTAACGAACATCTGCCGAAGAACCCCACTATGTTTTATTTATCCATCCTCCTCTTGCTGGACATTTACATATCCTTCAAGTTTCTCATTTTTGTGCATTTTTCCTGACTTCCTTGACAGCTCTACATGAATAAAATGTCTTTTAGTTTTATAAATTTCTTGCTGAGATTGACCAGGTCTCCAGAGAAGAATTCCTCCTCTTTGTTCGCTGCCCCTCTGCCTCCTCTGTGACAAGCACCAGGTGCTGGCTGCTAGAATGCCCATTGTTCTGAGAATTAGCTCCATGAATGGATTTAATGCCTAGCCAGACCCCAGAAACAGATTACAGAAGTGATGAATATGGGCAAAATTGATACGGCTCATTGTGCCTAAAAATAAAATTGAAGCTACTTCTATGAATGTATCCCAAGAAAATAATTCAAAGAAAGAAAATAATCTATACACATAGAGTGTTTTTAAGGGGAAAATGAGAATAAACAAAATTGCCAAGAATAAGAAGTCCTTATATAAATCACAGTGCATCAACTCAAAAGAATATTACACATTCTTTTACGTGATGATTCTGAAAACTATGTATTATATGAAATTGATCTTTGTAATTCAAAGAGGTGTATGTCACCAATTTTATGTCTTTTACCATCAAAATAGCAGAGAACAACAAATAGTAGTGTAACGTTAGATGAGAAATGTAAAAAGCAAAATTCCATCTACAATGTGTAAAAGTGTGGGGAGCAAGAAGATTAGAAAGAGCCACACTGAGGAATGGGCATGGGAGAGTACCACCCTTTATTAAACCTGTATCTTTAGAACCTTATGCCATACACATTATTTCTTTAAGCTCCCACACAAAACCTGGAAGGTTTTATTACATTTACTTACAGAGAACAAAGGTGTGGCTCAAAAACACAAGCTCCGTAGCCCCCATATTTGCAGTTTTGCCTCCCACAGTTTTTGTTACCCATAGTAAGCCATGGTGCAAAAATATTAAAAGGAAAATTACAGAAATAAATAATTTATAATTTCAAAATAACTCTCATGGTATTATATTGTTATTATGCTATCTTTTATTGTTAATCTCTCACTGTGCCAAATTTATACATTAACCTTTAATGTAGGTATGTCTAGGAAAAATATAGTATGTATAAGTTTAGGTACTATATATGGTTCCAGGTATCCAGTCCACGGAGGTCTTGAAATCCCTTCTCACCCCATGGTGAAGACGACCACTGGGAACTCCTCAGTGTCAAACGTCGCTGAGCAAGAGTTTGCACTGAATCTCCTTGACTCCTGAGCTTCTCCCATAGACACTCTGGGGAAATGAAGCAAACCACTTTCTCTTCATAGTTCCCATAATAGTGTTTGTATATTAAAGGGGATTTTAAATTTAAATCTCCCAAATTGGAAACGATAAGTAAGAAGACTAAGCAGTCCCTTCTACTCTCTTCTGCTGGGGAGCGGCAGGCACCTACTAGGAGGTTCTTTGATTTCCTCTCAATGCCTTTAGGGTTCTTAATGTAGAACAGGAGGCAGTTGGGAAGGTAGTGAAATCAACAGTCAGAGTCTATCGAATTGGGAATGGGAGAAGCCATGTACTGCCTAAGGCCACTTGAACAAAGACGTTTAGCTATTACATGATGCTACTGAGAGCAAGCTGAGGCCAGGAAACCAAGCAGGTGTGCAGATATTCTCATGGAGACTCTTCTGGGTTCCAGCCTGAATCCATGACCAAAGGAGCATCTTGTAGGGAGTCAGAATTTCCAGGCACCTGGGCCTTGTTTCTGTGAAGATGTGTGGCCTTGAATGAGTCCATGAAGTTCTAGTTTTTATCAGAAACATGAAAGAGTTAGCCTCTTCTATGTCTAAGTGTTTCTCTTTTTTTTTTTTTTTTCTCACGCGGAGAGTTATTCAATTTGGCATCTGGAGAATTCACATATCAGCATCCAGAGAGGTAGCACGGTGGTTACACCTTGCCTTTTAAGTGCAAGGTCCTGGATTTAATTCCCCAGCACTATATAAGCTGGGTGTGGTGGTACGGACCTGTAATCCCAGCACTTGGAGGGTAGAGGTAGGAGGACTGCTGTGTATCTGAGGCAAGCCTTGACTACTTAGTGAGTTAAGGACCAGACCAGCCTGGGCTACAGAACAAAGATCAGATTTCTGAGTGCTGAGGAAATTCTTACTCCTCTTGCTTTCACTCTTTCAGAAAAGAGGGGAATTCCATTAGCAACTTTTTCCTCCTCTCTCCATCCAGAGATAGGACCACACCCTTCCACCCAGAGACTTCTCAGAAAGCCCATGTCCTGGATCCAGTAAGAAGACATACTCTGGTGCCTCAGGCTGCACTCTGCTCCAGGCTTTCAGGCAAAAAGCACACCAGGATGGCGAAAGATCGTTCTCCAAGGGACACACTAGAGCTTTATTTCCTCCTCAGCTTTCTGCCCCACCAGGTGCTAGATAATGTTGCTGCAACCTTGCAGAGAGCTGGCCAGCTAATATCAACTATACCTGCTCCAGAAAAAGCACCAAAAATTTGAACTTGGGGCACAGAAAACAGAACATAACAGGAAACCACATTGTGACTTTAGGACCAATTTACATACTCTAGCACATCAGTTCCTATTGTGAGGTCCAGTAAAGCTAATTCAGGAATTTAATATTCCCTGAGCTCTATCTGCCACTATTTAAGAACCCAGGAGAGAATATGAGTAGATAATTGATACCCCTAAACCTCAAATATAGAACAAAGTATGGAAGAAATATAGCCCAAGATCAAGTATAACCTCTATATCAAGTTGTCACTAGGAGAGTAAGAAATGAAGGCATCAGACAAGAGAAAGCAGAAATATCAATGGCAGAATTAAAATTTTCTCAATTGAAAATTTCTAGAGTCAGAGATAGTTTAAAATGACAACACTGAGCCCTGTTGTGCAGGACCAAAGGGGAGAGTAAAGATGTGGGTAAGCTGAAGCCATCTCAGGATGTGTCTTAGATGTCTGGGCACCTACACACATGTGCAGAGGAGAGACACTTAACTCTGTGAACTTGAACAAGGAGGTGGGAGAATGGAATTAAGAGGTGGATGGTTGACCCATAAAGTCAGATGCTACTATAACCACCTCTCTGATCCGTGAGCATGAATAAAGCTACACCATTCCCACTCAGTTTCCTAACTGCAAAACAAGGATCATAACAGCTCTGCAGTAGGGTTAGTGCGGGCAGTTAATGAGATAATTCATTAAAATGTACATGTATATATCTACAAACAGGCCAATACACTAAGATTTATACACAATGGAATACTACTTATCTATAAACTCAGGTAGGTTGCAGGCTTTTTAGGTAAATGAATACAACTTAAGACCATCATGATTAAAGTGAAGTAAGTGAGAGGCAGAAGGGAAAATATCAAATGGTTTCCCTGATAGAAGAAACCCAGGCCACAGCTATTTCAGACGACTTACAGTGGAGAATAATGGAAACAGCAGGGAGAGGAGAGAGTGGCTGGGTCGAAGAGGCAGAAAGAAAGAATTTGCAATTTTGCCACGATGTGTATATGCACAAAATACTAAAGTTCTGTGTAAACTTTATGTATTTCACTTATACATATCAGTAAAATGGGGAAAAAAGTTCTGAGAGGGTAGTACCTATTGACTGATACTTTTGGTTACTCGTAATCTCTCATGCCTAACATAGTGTCTCAGAAAAGGTTTATGATTTTTATTGACAGGTGGTTTTGGAGAATCAGAGATGAAACATTTGTCCCTTCTTCGTCCCCCCTAGACGAGTCTCTCCCAGTTTGAAATCAGGTCAGAATAAGTTGGGAGTGGCTAGGGAGGAAGAGGCCTTCCTAGTACCAAGACTGAAAACAGAGAAGGCTTTCTCAATTGCAGTAATGTATTTTTTGAAAACAAAACATGCCCACTTTCTTATTTCCAGACTAAACAGTTGGAAATGGGCGTTCTGAGTTCCAGAATCTTGCCAATTAGACAGAAAATTGAATTCAATTTGTGGTAGGCCGGAGCTAGTAGCCTGATCAAGTTCCTAGATATCATCTGGGATCAGGTTCTAGGTAGAGAGCCTTTTCTACTAACCATCCTCTAATTGCGACAGTCACACAACGTCTTTGGCGGCCAACCCAAGTTAACAGTCTGCAGGCTGACGAAGCACCAGGAGCATCTTGGATGATTAACAGATGTGTGTCAAGTTTACACACTGAGGTTGTCTGTCTAGACAGCTAGGCGAACCTCTTCACAAGCCCCCTGCGTCCTGCCTTGACTCTCCTTCCCTCCAGCTGTGGAGATGACTGACATTTTGAAAACCTTAGGGACATAGTGCTTTCTAACTGTGGAGTCTCAAAGCGAGAGAAGGGGGAAAAGGAAATGGTGACTGGGCAGCCTCCTTCCGAGGGATTTTTAAGTCAGAGAACTCGTTTGAATCTCCACCGTCTGTGACAGAGTGAGAACCTGAGCCTGGGTCTTGGGACTCCACAGCCAGTGCTACCTTCTTCTCTGGCTTCAATATTGAGAAGTATTTTGCGATTTCCTAGTTGGTTAAAAGTGCTAAAAAATAAATTCTGTGTTAGTTCGCTATGGCTGTTTTATACCAAAGTATAATAAACTGGGTGATTTATAAGAGGAATCAATTATCTCACAACTTGGGAGGCTAGAAGATCAAAACCACATTTGTTAGCCAGGTTTGTGCCATCTGAAGGCTGTAGGGAAAGATCTGTTCCAGGCTTCTCCCTTGCCTTGTAAATGGCTGTTCTTATCCTCTGTGGCTTCACATGACCTTTTCTCTGTGCATGTTTATCCCTGTGTTCGAATTCCCTCATTGTATACGACACTTGTTCTATCGGACAGGAGATCTCCCTAGCAGATGCATCTTGACTTGACTACCTCGGGAGAGCCCCTATTTCAAAACAAGAGCACTACAAGGGGGCACTAGGATTTGGCTTGCACAGATAATTATTTCGACGAGGCAGCACCATCCAAACCAGAGCGAACACTAAATTAGTGCTTTCCAAGTTTCAGCCACTCTTCTGTCATCATCACGTCTTTATCATTGTCATCTATCACCATCACTTTCTTACAAAGCAACTTGCTGTACTGATTTTTTCCCATACTGAGGATATAACCCAAGGACACAAACCAAGTCACATCCCAGCACTAATTTTCTTTTTCTGAGACAGAGTCTCACAATATTTCCAAGTTGCCTTGGCTGGACTTGAATTTGTGATTCTCTAGCCTTCCTCAATGATGATATTACAGGCATGAGCCAACATACCCAGCCAGAAATAGATTTACTTAAAAGGATAACTTTATATCTCGTATGCGTGTTTTTCTAATATGTTACGGTAGTTACTGAAATTAAAATTAAATTAAATGAAATACCACCTAACATTATCTCATATACTACCTTTTGTATGGCATACACCACTATTTGGGAAACACAAGTTGAAATGATTTGTGAAAATGAGGGTTTGTTCACATTTCATGTAAGATACATTTAACTCTGTAGCTTACTGGCTAACTGGGGTTTGATTGAGTGATTGAACCTCCTGTTACGAAAAGCTTGGAGTAGGTAGCACTGGGACACTGAATCATGCCTAAGGCCTTCCCAGCTCACAGCCTAGGCATCAAGCCACTAAACAAATAGATCAAAGATTGTAGCGTGCATCTGGAGCTCCTCTCCACCTTGTGGAAGACACGACCAAATCTTAGGGAGTTCTTTACTCCAGAGCCCTTAAGGACATCGAAATCCTTTTCAATACACCAAACTGACAAACCACCACCACTTTTTCAACATTGCTTACAGAGAGGGAGCTTCCAGGTCAGACCCCATTGAGTGTTTCTGGCTGCCTTGCCTGGCCTCCCAAAAGAGCCAATCCTATCAGTAGCCTGGGAAAAGCTCTTCCTCGCTCGCTCTGTTTTCCTCTCTACTTGCTATCCTTGCCTCTGTTTTATTACAGTCCAGACTCAACTTCAATGCACCCTTCTGAAGAGCCCTTTCATAGAGACCTCAACCATTTACGAGAGTGCCTGAATGCCTGAATGCGTCCCAGTCCTATAATCTCAGGCATTTGTTTCTTTATCATAATCTTTATTTATTTTCTTGGCTGCCTACTTTTTAATGGTTGTGTTCGCTGGAATGTCGGCTCCTTGAAAGTGAGAACCATAGTGTCTTGCTCACCATTCTGTCACTAGGACACATCAGGCAATCACCAAATAATGGGTGAAAGGAAAATAAATAGAAAATAAAAATAATATAAAGGAAGAGGAAAAGGAGAAAGGAGAAAGAAATGGAAAGGAAGAGAACAGGGGAGGGGAGGTCTTTCATCCTAGTTACCCACAATAGGCTGATGTACAAGATGCACAGAGATTGATCAGCAGAGTATCTGGGGGAGTAGGTGTGATATTGGGGAACTTTTATTATTTTGGGGATTGATCCCAGGGCCTTTCACGTAACAGACAAGTGCTCTACTACTAGGCTATATCACATCCTGGTGAAGCCAATTTTTACTCTGTCCAAGATCTTGATCTCAAAATAGAACTGTTCTTAGAAATAATGAGGGGTGGGAGGAGTGAGAGATTTCTGCCTTCCTCTCTCCCTCTAACAGGCTTTCTCCTGTGAGAAGAACTGGTTTATCTAGTTAGTGAGGTGCCCATACTCTGACTATTCAATTGATCAGCCATCCTCCATGGACAGAGTAACAATTTATAGTTAAAGTTTACATTGGTCCCAATCCCTGTGGCTCAATTACTGACCTCTGACCTCAGCACGGTTTGGATCTGGCCTTGACCAGTCATGTGTATGGGATTGTCCCCCCTTCTCTAAGCTCATCCCAAGATTCGGACTTGGAGGTGAGGAGTAGCATACTCAGTATGCACCGCCCCCTGCCCCCAAATCAGGTCATACTCTTTTCCAGCTCTGCCAACTAGAATATGGATGTTTATTACCCCTCCTCAGAAATCTAACAGCTAACGAGAAAGGAAGCTACTCTCTGACGCCAGCTCTGCTCTTTCCACAACTGCACAGGGAAAACGTGGAAGCCTTTCTGGCAGGCTGACACATACACCAAGACTCTTCCTGAGCTTGTGATGAGAGCCGTCCAACACCTCATAGATCAGTTGTATCGTAGGAGATGCAGAAAGGAAAGGCCCATAGAGCCAAGTGAGGTCATTTCAGAGGGCGCCTGGCTCACAGAGGCCCAGTTTATGGATGACTGTGGGTTACATGAACGTCAGGCCCTCTTGAGTCAGACATCTCCAACAGATATTGTTGGGAACATTAATGCAAACGTGGAATATTCCCAGTGTGGCTCGCCCCAGCACTTTACGGGGTATGGGAACACTGTTTACAGTTGTTAGGAATTTGGGAAAGCTTTTTAGTAAGGAAGCTGCCAGTGTCTCCAAGGATTCACAGAGCTGTTCAGACAGCAGAGTTTGCTTTTATCATTCCAGATGTGAGATGCTTTTCTTAATACATAAGTGAGCGAGATGGAGGATGTTTCATAGAACGAAGAAAATGATTTGCAAAAAGTGAGAGGCAGAGTGAGCCACCTCACCCCCAGTGTCTCCTGTCATCACAGCAAATAGCATCTTCCCTCCTCCCTCAACTCTTCCTGTCTCTATCATTTCACGGCTCTTTCCATCTGGTATTTAGGGTGGCCAGTCTCTTCAAAAAGACTGTCAGCTCTCTGAAGTCGGAGGCCATGTTTATGTCTCATTCATCGTAGTACCAATGTGTCATCTAGCATCTCATCCTAGAGTCATTACAAGTAGTTTAAATGTTTTGATTTTTAAAAAATTGGTACATTTCATAATGTGAAAAAGAAGTCACACTCGTGCGTTTGACACTACAGTGTGCCTGCTGTGGTCCAGGGACTTTTCTGGGATTGAAGCTCTCGCAATACGGAGGATGATAAGAATTCGATGACCACTTGTCTTCATTACTTTTTTGTCACTGGGACTGAAACCCTGATATCCACAACTTAAATTTATTTCAGCTCACAGTTTTTTAGGTCTCAGTTCATTTATGGGTGGCTGGCAATTGTGGAAACACATGATGGAGCCCGAGCCAGTAGAAAGCTCTTTATGGCATTGCAGATCGAAGCTGCTGTGGTTAGGATCTGGAGCGTCCCCCAAAAGTCTCATGTATTTTAATGGAACCATGTGATGTTGGTGGATTGGGGTCTGGTCTGGAGGGGTGGATTACAGTTAACTTACGATTAACGGTGTGTGATGGCCACACCTGGATGCAGGAGGGACTGGTTACTGGGCGGAGACCTGAAAGGATACATAAGCTGCACCTGCCTTCCTGGAGGATGGGGACTAGTCTCAACTAGCTTCAGCTTGCCTTCCTGTTTGTCCGGGGAAGGTGCCTCCACCTCTTTCTCTGCCATGTACTTCAATTGTTGCCAGCCACCCCTGAATGGACTGCGACCTTTGAGACTGTGAACTAAAATAAACCTTTCCTTTCCTAAGTTTGTGGGTGTCGGGTATTGAGTCACAGCAACGAAAAAGTAACTAAGACAGAATCCAAGCACGGGAAGAAAGGCAGACCTGAGACACATCCCTCCTGACCAAGCCCCACAGCTGCCTCTTCCAACCAGTCCCAACCTCCCTACAGAACCTGGGTATTTTACAGTATTCAAGTAGGCGAGGCTTTTGGGGAACATGTTAAATCCAAACCATAACATCGCTCCAGATATTATTCTCTGTACAAGCTGAAAGTTACTCGAGTACTAATTTGGTGCCAGGTGCTGTTCTATGAATTCACACACATTAGCTCATTTAGTTCTTAGACCAACCTTATAAGGTTGTTATTAAAATAAAGTCTATTTTTCAAACGAGAGCACTGAGGCACAGAAAGAGTAACTGCCACAGGGAGTCGTTCACTCTCAAGAGGGGACTCAGAACATAAAATGGGGAGGAAGATGATGATTATATTCAAAAGATTAATAACAATAATAATTTGAAAGCAGTTTTAAATGAAAAATTAGATCATATACAAGGGTGGGAAACTTTTTGTCTGCCAAGCTCATTTAGACATTTATGACATTATTCATGGGCCACATACAATTATGAACTTAAAAATTAACCTGGTATATTTGGTAAAATATTTGAGTAACATACTCTTAATGTGATGGCTGAAGCTATTTCTCTTTGGTGAGGTCTTGGTTAGGTTGAAACACAAGTTCATGGGCCCAGCCTGGGGGGTCCTATGTCATATATTCCTCATCCTTAAAGACAGAGGGGTGTGTTAACTACATGTGGGGTGTGTGTGTGTGTGTATAAGGAAGAGAGGAAGAGAGACAGAAAGATTGAGAGAGAGAGAGAGAGAGAGAGAGAGAGAGAGAGAGAGAGAGAATGCATCTCAATCAGATGAATGTTTCTTTCCTGCATAAATTTAACAGGTCTGATCCAGTGGTGTTGATGAATATTTAGCAACTAGATTTCCAGGTGTAGTTCCTAATGAATGTTGGTTGATATTTTCATTTACGATAATGAGTAAAATGAAAGTGAAATAAATAATGAAAATACACATCAAGACTTTGTTTTTGAAGATGTAACGTCTTTGCTGAGCTGGATAATAGTTTTCAGACACTGGAAGACTATTTCATCAAAAATTTCTGCCAATCAATAGGTTAAGACCATTTATCCATCCTACTTTAAGTTAAATGTGCATTATATTTTTATGTCAAGACCAAAAGTTAGCAAATTATAGACCCTAGGCCCCTATTTTTATAAATCACAGCAATTGATTGGCTTTTCTTCTCCCCCATATTTAAGGGGTAATAAGACGAGGAAACTGAGGAAGACAACAAGAAGAGAAGGAAAAAGGGGAGGAAAAATATTGACAAACACTGCACCAGGTAAAGCCTGAAATATTTACTATCTAGGCATTTATAGAAAAGGTTGATTGACCTTTGATCTGTACAATCAACCAAACAATCAATCAAATTTGGACCTTGAAGCATTGCTAATTTCTGTGGTATAAATACTTTTTATTGTCAATTTTAAGCCAAAAATATAATACAGATTTGGAAAACCAGGTACAGCCCAATACCGTTTGGTTGCAATTATACATCACAAACATAGTGACCCAAAATAATCTTAAGAGCACACAGACAATAGTAAGAGGTAGCAAAATAATTAAGGAAATGAGTTTTGAGAATTTATTATCCATTACAATTTATAGGATTTTATTTTTCACAATGGCTGCGATAATAATCGGCTTCCTGAAACTACAACAACTGTATCATACTAAACCAAAAGAGCTGGCCCCAACACAGCATAGTATGGTCCTAAAAGCAGCTAATTGTCCTTATTAACAATGTTAATGCTAGAATAGTTTATGTAATTCTGTAAAGTAAGCAAGTTTTAAGGAAGATGTTCATTATAGTTTTGTTTGTAATTGCGAAAATACTTCAAAGTATATCTAAGTATTCACTATAGGTAAACAGATAAATAAAACACTGAGTATTTGAAATATGAGATATTTGTATTATGAAACAATTGAAATGTTGAACTTGTTGGAAGAAAATGTAGACAAAACGATGAAAACTTAGACATAGACAAAGATCTTCTCAATAAAACATCCAATGCACAAGAGACAATGCCAAGAATCAACAAATGGAATTATATGAACTTTAAAACTTCTGCACAACAAGGGATACAACCAACAGAGTGAAGAGAGGTCCATGGAATTGAAAAAAAAAAAAATCTTCGTTAGGTGCTCCTCAGACAGAGGACTATTTAAAGAATATACAAAGAACTGAAAAAAAGACCCTCTAAAATAAAGGATCCAATCAAAAAATAAAATCTGAAATGAAGGAACAGTTCTCAGGATAAGAAGTCTGAATGGACAATAAACACTGAAAAAATGTGCAACATCTTTAGCCATCAGATAAATGCAAAATAAAACAGCACTGAGGTTCCATCTAATGTTAAGAACGGCTGCTATTAAGAACTCAAAAACCAACAAATACTGCAGAGGCTGGGGGCGGAGGGGGAAGGAATCCTCCTACATTGCCGGTGACACTGTAAACTCGTACAACCACTATGGTTAGCAATATGGATTGACATTCCATTGAACCCAGCTATACCTCTTCTGGGTAGCTTCCCCAAAGAGCTAAAGTTATCATACTATAGTGACACATGCATACCCGTGTTTATAGCAGCACAATTTATAACAGCCAAATCATGGAAAAAGCCAATATGCTCAATTACAAATGACTGGATAAAGAAGATGTGGTACATATACACAATGGAGCATCACCCACCATTAAGAATAACAAATTTGAGTCATTTGTAGGACAACTGATGTACCCTGTGACCATTATGCTCAGCAAGATGAATCATACCTACAAAGTTAAATATCCTATAGTTCCTCTAGTATGATATAAAAATATAGGAGATATGGAAGAACTAAGAAGATGGACTTTGTGCAGAGGGAAAGGGAAATGGGGGTGAGAGAGTAGGAAGGGGAAAGGGAGGTGATAGGTAAATACATAAAATTTAAAAAATATTTTTCACAGAAAAAAGAAATTTAGATTATGCAACAATAACGATGTATTACCCAACTCTATGCATCCTCGCGAACATATCTCAAAAACAGAATATGAGAAAAAAGAAGTTCATGTGTATAGATAGTATATATGATGTTGACTTTAAAAACAAAAAAGCCTCAAGCCTTCATATTGGATACACTGATGTGTAGCAAAGTGTGAAAATGTGGAGGGGAGGATGAGACCTAGACTGTGCTATCAGTTGCCTCTGAGAATTTAGGGAGGGCAGGAAACACACAGGATGGAAACAGGCAAGCAAGAACTCAACTTGATCTATTTATAATGTTTTCTCTTTCTTAATAAACATTTGGAAAATATTATATATCTCAAAGTGTTATATGTTGAAAATAAGGGCATTTGTTATAAGATTTTAAAAGTATATATACATCATTTTTGAAATACCTTCAAATGGAATTTAAAAGAAATTGAACCATCATTCTGGGTCTCGAGTTATCTAATATACATAAAAAAGTTTTCTCCATCCCACAGGTCTATGCAAATGAGCACACAAATGTATTCCCTCAGGGCGACCAACTGCAGAACTTGCTTGCAACTCACAGCAGTGTGTGCAATGCAGATTCTTCAGACATACCATTTTATTTAATAGATGTGAGTATGTTTATGTGGGAAAATCAGGTTTTACAGATTGGGCAATACAAGTAGTCCTCACTGTCCACCTGTCGTTTCCAGAATACAGCGATCGCTTACTTCTGCAGTCAGGCTCAGTGGGATAGCTCTGTCTTTCCCCACGTCATTCTTGATACAGAGTACCAGATCTCCTTACTGTCACCTGAGAACTCAAATTGTGCCTAGAGTTTCTTTGCCACTGCCAAAGAAACACCAGTATGCTACGGGTACCTCAGATGGGACTAGAGTTCTATGCACTGCAGTACTGTGCTGATTCCAGAAAAATACTTTGCTATGGTTTGAGCGTACCCGCCGAAAGTTTATGTATTGGAAATGCATGGATTCAGGATGGGGCCTTTGGAAAGTAATGAGGATTAGATAAAGCCATGAGCTTGGGCTGTCCTTGATGGCAATACTGACTTTATCAGAAAAAGAAGAGAGGCCTGAGCATGGACAATTGCTCTGTCTCACATGTGATGACATCTACCATGTTATTATGCAGCAGGAAGGCCCTCAACAAATGCTGACACCCTCTTGAACTTCCTCCCATCCAGGATTGTGAGCCCAATAAATTGCTTCTCTTTATAAATTATTTGGTTTCAGGTGTTTTTCCACAGCAACAGAGAATGAACTAAGATAACATCTAAACATACTAACAAGCTTGGGTTGTCTTTCTTTGTTGCTCCTGAGTCTAAATTTAAGACTATCCAGCAGTGCGAAGAAATGTACTTGGGGTTGAGTTTCCTACTCATGTTTCTCACACTGCAGATGTTACAAAAGTGTTACTATACTTAACCATAGCATGAGAGCAGTGGCTTCATTCTGGCCTGAATTAATTCATGCCGACCATCCTTAGTTCAATGTGTCTATCAGGACAAGTTCTAGTGTGGCTGTCAACTCACAGATGCTTTCAGCCACCAGGGAACTGGCCCCAGCTCATTCTACCACCAGGATGATTGTATTTATTGACGTAATGATGTATTCCTACCTCATTAACCTCTCAAAGGCTAACTCCAATGCATTCAGATGCACTTCAATGCATTTCTTTGGTATCTGAGGCGAAAAGCTTCAAATGTTCTCCTTTCAAAATGTACTTGGACTTCAAGTACAATTATATTCATTCTATTTGCCAAATTTTCAGGCTCCAATAAGAGTTCTTCCAAAACAAACAACACGTAAAACTCTCACGCTAGAGCACTGACATGGACATTCTTACTGAATCTCTACAAGAACTTTCAGAAATTCACATTCTAGACTAGGGTGGGGAGCCATAGGTATGTTATTAAAGCACTTGCCTAGCATGTGCGAAGCCCTGGGTTTGATTCCTTAGCACCACCTAAAGATCATCTGCATGTATGTAGTAGTACCTGCCTATAATCCAGTACTTGGGAGGCTAAGACAGAAGACTGCCATGAATTTGAAGCCAACCTTGCTACACAGTGAGTTCAAGACCAGCCTGGACTATAGGGTGAGACCCTGTGTTTTAAATGGAATCCCAAGAGGTAAAGTCACTTTCCAAGAGTTACATTTTTTTAATCAGTGGCAAAGTAAAAGCTTAAATTTAGATGGTGAGGGTTCTCTTCTTCTTATTACCTGCCCCCGCAGTTTTCTTAGTTATATTAAAGGTCAATTAAGTTAAAACACTGAGTCATGTCTTAGAAGAAAATTATTTTTAAAATATTAAAGAATAATACGAGAACATGTAATATATTACATATAAAATTGCATCAATCAAGGTTCTCCAGGGGAGGAAAACTAGTAGCATGTACACACACACACACACACACACACACACACACACACACACACACAATTAAGTTATAGGATTTGGCTCATTGACTCATGTGGTCATGAGTAGCAAGGTCTGATTATCTGTAGACTACAAACTGCAAACTCAGGAAACTGCTGCTGTGAATCAACCCAAGTACAAGCAGCTAAAAATCAAGGCGGAGGTATAATGCCATAATTCCCAGTCAAGTCCAAAATCCTGAAACCAAGCGTACAATGTTTTAGTGTAGAAGAAGATGGATGTTCTAGCTCATAGACAGCAAATCCCCTTCCTTTGCATTTTGTTTTCTATTCAGGGCCTCAATGCATTAATAGATGTCCACCTTCATTGGTTAGGGTGATTATTAATCTTTAATATATTTTAGAGATACTCTCACATACAACTAGAAATAAAATTCTACCAGCTACCTGGATATCCTTTGGCTCAATTATGGTACAATTAACCATCATATTAGTAAAGCTAAAATATTACACAACCTATGTATTTCTGCCTAAGTCTATTCCCCTACAAAGTAGCCATTGTTGAGTCTTAGACTTCTCATTCACTTAAAAGTATTACATACATGTCTCCCTAAAAGATACAATATTTCATTTTTCTTTTTTCTTTCCTTTTTGAGGCAGGGTCTCACTCTAGTCCAGGCTGGTTCTGAACTCACTATGTAGCCCAGACTGGCCTTTAACTCAAGGCAATCCTCCTCTGCCTCAGCCTCCCGAATGCTGGGATTACAGGTTTGTAGCACGATGCTCAGTTTATGCGGTGCTGGGGAATCAAACCCAGGTACTTAGAGCTTGCATAATGTTTGCCAGGCAGGCACTTTAACTGCTGAGCTATTTCTCCAGCCCTTCATTTTCCTTTTTATAAGTTTTACAAAAACAACACATACTATGTCATATTTTGTGGCTTCTTCTCACTGTGGTATTCAATCAACATGTAGAAGAATTTTTGGCAAAGATTAACAGGTCTGATCCTAACAAGCATCAGTGAGAATTTAGAGCAACTTGCACTGCTGGTTATAATGTAAATTAGTATAAACACTTTAGAAAACAAAGTAAGGATTTTACAACTGAATAAATACATTTATTATCTCTCAGTAATTCTTCTGCTCCATAGTTTATATTTTAAGTGCTCCCACCAAGCCACTTGTGATAAAAGCTTGGTTCCCCAGCCTGGTGCTACTCGGAGTTGGTAGAGGCATTAACAGCTGGGGCCTAGATGGAAATCCTCTGGTCACTGGGAGCACAACCTTGAAGGAAATAGTGGTAGCCATAGTCCCTTCCTCTTTCTTTCTTTTGCAAAGAAGAAGTGGCAACCATATTCCCGCCCTGCCTTTTTGGTTTGTTTCCTGGCCATGGAGCAAGCAGCTTTGTTTCAGCACAGTCCCCAACAGGATATATTGCTTTAGTACAGGCCCAAAAGCAATAGGGCCCACGGGTCGCGGACTGAAACTTCCAACACTGCGAGCCAAAATAAACCTTCTTTCTTTACAAATTGACTATCTCTAGAGTTTGTTATAGTGACAGACAGCTGACTAACACACACTTGTAAGCTCACACATTGGGCCAAATCTTGCATAACCACACCAGAAGACATGCAAGACTATCTAATGTGGTATTTCTCATAATAGCAAATACTGGGGGTGAAGTATTTAGAATCGTGGGGTCAATGTCTGTACTCTGTTGTTGAATGAGCTACTTTCAAACTAGATAACATATTGTTTGCTTTAGGAAGACTTATGAAAAAGTGGTTTCATCTATTTCATTAATACTGAAGCAACTTGAACTGAAACTAGGATGGCGTATGGTTTTTATTATTGTATCCTGTCCTTAGCAAAACATTTTTGCAATGCTAATGTCTAACTCCTGGAAATCAAATTGGTTGATATCATATGATTTAGTAGCAAGGTCTCTAAATTCGTGTTGTCAGAGCTTGAAAGGGGTGGGAGAAGCAACAGCAGGTGCAGGCAGAGCCCAGATGAGGAGCTTGCAGGCTTTAGGTCTGTGGCCACCTCCCACTCCCTACTCTTCCTCCATGTATTGAGCATCGAAGCTTTTGTTAGTACACAGAACCGTGTCTGTTGATTCTAAAAAATAATAATTTTTGGCACTTCAATCTATTTAAAAAGCATAAAGTTATATTCAAGTTTGAGGTGTCTCTTCCTTGGAAGAAGAGCTGAGAAAAGCTTGAGGTTTGGGATTTCTCCCCAAACCATGTTTTGTAAAAGAATAATTATGTTCAGATTCTTCCCACATAAACTGAGCTTTCCAAAATCTGCTGTTTCCTTAGAATGAGTATGCTGCGGTTAAAGTACAACACAGATATATACACACATACAAACACGTAGAGTAGGAAAAATTCCCTAACTTGCAAAACAAAGCTCATTTCATGGCAGACACTCCTAAAACTCCTTGCCAGCCCCGGCACTCCCAGCACGGTTTCCCTGTTTATTCCTGGAAATCTCCAAAGAACACACTTAGCTCCCAAGAGGTTAAGCAACCTGCCCCTGATCTCTGGGTGAGTTTCAGGGTTGGGTGTAGGTCTCAGTCCTGAAGAAACATCTTTGTTCCTACAATTCTCTGAAGAGGAAATGCTTTGTTTGTATTTATTGTTTTGTCTGCACTATTCTTGAGAATGCTTTGAGAACACTTCTTTATTTGGTATCTCAAGAGACATTGTATTTTCCTCAAATGAAAGGGAGGACTGACAAGTTCACCTGATAAGCTCACAAGGGCATGTAAAAGAAGAATACCAATGATCGGCCAGAAAGCCAGCTTGATCCTCACTTGTCAATAGCTTCCTTCCTGATAACACTTTCTGCAAGTCTACAGCTCCTGGCTGGGCTCCAAGATCCACAGGCAGACTAAAGAGGAAGCTTCTCACAAGCTTTAGCCCCTTCCACCTCCTGTCCTTTCTGTCCCCTTCAAGTCTAGCCAGAGTTAACGACTGTCTTTAAAGCATTGCATAGCATTTGGTGAGGTTTGGGGGAGGTCCATAAAAACGGCAAGAGGATGCTTCCCACCACTCTAAGGATTTAAAAAAAAAAATTATGCAGAGGATTCAAGGGAATGAGAAGTTATCACTGTCCTAGAAAAGAGTGTGTCATTTTACTGCCTATCACTTTAGGTACCATATGCACATGCTGACATGCACACACACATCAGATGACATATAAACTGATATTCAAGAGATGAAGTAGCAAAACATAATGTCTTCACTGTGGCTTAAGATCTTCGGCATTGCAAGAGTCTCCATGGCTTGAAAGGAAGAATGTGGAACTAAGGCAAGGATATAGTGCGCCAGGAAAGACACAGCGTAAAGAAACCTGTGCCCTATGGAACTCTTGAAAAATACAAAAGGATGTTTTGAAGTCAAGGCAAGTTAGTAGTTTACTCTCACTTAACTATCTGAATATTTTTTTGCATCTCGATACTTCCAAGTAAAGTAATTTTTTAGATAGCAGCCCATGACAGTAAGGATCTGTGCATCACACAGAGGCCAAAATACAGAAAAGGAAAAGTGGTCCCGAGTCTTCGTAGGAGAAACTCTCCCAATACGTTGTGAAGATATATGTAGCATAAGGACGCCCACATGGCCTTAGAAAGAAATTGAGAACCTTTGTGTCTGGAAGACTAGGGCATACCATATCACACACTCGTAGGTCACCCACAGTCATTGCCCCAGTGTGGTGGTTTGCACCTTGATGTCCCCTACAAGCCTCATGTTTGGAAGGTGATTAAATCATGAGAGTTAATCCATTGATTTCCTGTGCTATTAAGAGGTAGGACATGGTCCGAAGAGGTGGAACACCAGGGTTGACCTAGAAGGGATGGATCAGTGGGGCATGACTTGGAAGTGTATATACTAGCTCCACCCTTCCTCTCTTACTCAAATTCTTGTCTGCCATAGGTCGAACAGCTTCTCTTCAGCTAGACCTCTACCAAATGCTTCCACCATTACTGGCCATCCCTGAATGGACTGAGACCTTCTGAAACTGAGAGCTAAAATAAACCTTTTCTCTCTTGAGTTGTGGGTGTCAGGTATTTGGTCTCAGCAACCAAAAAAAATGAGTAAGGTGCTGAAGTTCTTCTTGAAGCTTACAGGATGCCAGTAAATTATTCAGAAAAACAGAGGTTCAAATAGATACCTTTGTGGAAAAACAAGGTTGAGAAGTTGGATGTCAAAGTCAAAATGCAGAAATAGGAATGCGATATTCTCAAGGTGGAGATGAATGCACTAATGGCGGCAGGCATAAGTATTTCTCCCAGGAATCACATGGAAAACTTCACTGATTGAGTCTTGAACAGGACAAGCTGTTACCACAAAAGAGGTGTCCCCATTGTTCTTAGATAAATCACTCTGGATATATAGATTCATTCTCACAGGAGGAGTGGTCCCTGTGACTTCCGAAGAGATTATGTCAACTTGATGAAGGTTAGAAAACACCCATGGAAGAGCTTTCAGTTGTGTGCATGATTGGCTTGTTGGCCAAATCCGCAGCAGACGTGTACCCACCGTCCTGCAGCCTTAGACTGGTGTTCTCCATCTCACACCTGGACCCTCTGGCTCTCACACACGCACTTGGCCATTTTGGACCATCTCTTCCCTTGGACTTGTAACAAATAAATTCCCTTTGTTTATGTATAATTTCTATTAATTCTGCCCAAGAACACTAACTGATACAATCCTCCACAGCACTGGATAGACTAAAAAAAAATCACATTTTGGTAAATGGTTGGAGGCAAAGATTCCAACCTTTTCCTTCCCTGTGACTTAATTTCCATATTTGGAAGATGGTAATCACCCATCCTTTTGTGGTTAAAGGATATATCAAAGGTAATAGTGTTCTAACAAAGATAACATGCTGCATACTTGGAACATCTATGGCAAGAGCTGTAGGCGCTGATTTTCCATATATTCCCCCAACCAACCCAGAGCAGCTTCCTGGTCATGTGGCTGGGAGGCAGATGTGCTTTTATTGTATGCGCACTAAGTGTCACACATGTTGCTCCCCAGTTGTGTCATTTAGTTTTAGAAAATTCCAATATAAATACTTCTTATTATCCTACTTAGTACATGAGGGAACTGAAGAAGGGCTTGACAGGTGAAGGAAGTTAGTGGAGATCACTCTTCATGTGTAGGCACGCCCAAGGCCAAGTGCTAATTCTCAATACAGTTTGCAGTGAGTGTAGACGTGGGGCATGTGCCCAAGCCTGATCAATAATGCCTGAATGGGGTCTTGCGGGGGCTTCTGTGAAGATTTCATAGGAAGATGTGCAGGAGAAAGCATCCTTCTTTTCTTCCTTGCAAACTCACAGCTCTCTAAGTACCGTTAAAGCTGTTGCTGCAGTCATCCCACTGGCATGTTAAGAAACAGCACATTGGAGCCAGTCACCAGTGTTCTTCACAGGGGGAAAGAGCCATACTGTCTTCATGCAGACGGGGAGAAGGGTGACCAGGAAGAAGAGTACCCCTTCCCTTTACCCCACTCCACAGCTGCGACTTCCCTCTAGAGCCTATATTGGCAAAACATCAGAGAGAACCACTGCAACATTCCAAGACCCTAGCCACAGCACCATAGGACTTGAAGCTTTGAGATATGTACCAGCACAAAAGGGTGTCTTATCTTCCTAGGGCTGCTGGTACCAATTACCACAAATGAGGTGGCTTAAACCTACAGAAATTTAGCCAGATCCGGTGGTTCAGGCCTGTATTCTCAGTACTATGGGAGTAAGGCTGGAGGATTGCAAGTGTGAGCCCAGCCTGGGCAACATAGTAAGTTAGTAAGATTCTGCTTCGAAGTCAAAAATAAAGGGGCTGGAGGAATGGTTCAGTGGTTAAAGCGCTTGTTAGCAAGTGCTAAGTCAAGTGCTAAGTACCCGAGTTCAATTCCCCAGCACCACATAAGCTGGGTGTGGTGGCGCATGCCTGCAATCCCAGCACTTGGGAGGCTGAGGCAGGAGGATTGTCATGAGTCCAAGGCCAGCCTGGGCTCCACAATGAGTTCAGGACCAGCCTGGACTACAGAGCGAGACCCTGTCTCAAAAAAAGTCAAAAATAAACATGGGCTGAGGATATAGTTCAGTGTTAAGGCCCTGGGCTCAATCACTAGTACCACAAAAATAAAACAAAATACTACACAACAAAGGAATTCATTCTTATGCAGTTCTTGAGCCTAGAGATGTGGAATCAAGCTGTTTGAAGGGAGGCAAAATTATACTGAGATTCTCTCCTACCTAAGTCAGAATCCTTACTATCCAGAATGAAAAATAAAAAAAAAATAAATAAATGCTGGCAAAGATGTGGGGGAAAGAAACCCCTTTACACTGTTGGTTTGAATGTAGATGAATGCAGCCTCTATAGATATCTGTACAGAGATTCTTCAAAAATCTAAAAGCGGAGCTACTATTTGATCCAGCTACCTTATTCCTTTGTATTTTCCAGAAAAACAAATACTGCATGCTATAGAAATATCTGCATTTCCATATTCATTACGGGTCAATTTCTAATAGCTATGCTATGGAAGCAACCTAGGTGCCTATGAACTAATGAATGGACAAAGAAAATGTGACATATATGCACAAGAGAATACTATTCAACCACAGAAAGAATGAGATTTTGTACTTTTCAGTAAAGTCAGTGAAACTAAAGGACAATGTGTCAAGTGAAATTAGCAAGATTCAGAACGACTAGTATCACTTGTTTCCTCCTCTATGTAGAAAGAAGAATGAGAGGAGAAATGAGATGAAAAGACAGAAAAGAGAGATCGGGAGGGGAAGGTAGAGGAAAGGGTTCAGGGTGAGAAGAGGAAGATAGAAAGGAGACTATTGAAGAGTATGTAACGGGGCAACAGGAGATGAAAGAATGGGGTAATCATGGGGGTGAAAATTATCAAATTGTATCATATGCACACACAAATATTCCAAATGAAACCAATGATTTTGTATAACTAATAGGTACTACTAATAGAAAAAATTATTAGGAAAAGATGTTTTCCAGGGAAGTTTCTCTGGAATTTTCTAGGGTAGAATCCTTCTTTGTCCTTTCTATCTTCCGCAGTTGCATGCAACTCTTGGCATTTCTTGGCTTGTACCTGCATCACTCCTGCTTCTGCCTATGACTTCACATGGTCATCCTCCTCCTGTGAGTCTGTGCCCTTCCATGGCTGTATTAGTTTGGGTTCTATCAAAGGCAGAATTTGTAGATTTTATAACAAAAAGGATCTATTAGGAAGGCTTACAAATCCGAGGACAGAGATAGGACAAGATGGCCGATCAGACGCGAAGCAGGTCTCCCTTTTGGGACTGCAGGACAGCCGATGAGGTGAGAGTCTGCTGCAGATCTCCGTTGTTCGAAGAACAATGGTGAAGACTGGAGCCTGGAGATTGGCTACTGAGAAGCAGCAGGTGTGGAATATGTAGTAAGCTCTCACCACATCCTGCAATCCATCCCTCCAGACCAGGCCCCAAACTCCTAATGATACATGGTTCCATAGACAATTTATAATATCCAAATACATGAGACTTTTGGGGGATATTCCAGATCCAAACCACAATACTTCTTTTATATCTTAGATTATTAAGATGAGAACTGGATTTTCCAGAAACCACCTTTCTTACTGTGCTTAAACAACCTGAAAACATCTAAAAGAAACCAAATGCAGAAGATGAAGAAAGAGGTTCTCGATAGTGTTTGATCTTTTAGATCACACTGTCACTGAATCTCCTGTTTAGGAATCCTATGACAGTGACACTATCCATTAATTTTTCTTTTGTGTGTATACCAATTTGAGGTGCATTTGTCTTGTGCTATGAACAGAATACGCATCGCTTCACTTGGATTACCTAACGATAATATTTTTAATTTCTGAAAGAAAGTTTAGTAAATAAAAATTATGGAAGCCAAAGGAAATAACCTAAGCTTTACCTGGACATCTCTGATCCAAGCTTTTTTGTATCTTGATGTAAATTCAGAAATTGACTTCTTCATAGCAGGCTGTTGTGATTTGGGCCTGGAGTGTGCCCTGAAAGCCTCATGAACCTTTGGATGATGCATACTGTTGGAAGGTGGAGCCTGGCTGGAAGGGGCAGATGCTTGGGGCTTGACCTGGAGGGTTGTGTGCTTGTTCTGCCCTTTGTGCCAGATGTGACTCTGTTCTGGCAGGCTGTGAAGATCTCTGTTTCTAGCTCCAACCCTGCCTGGTGACCCTATTCCTGTGAACAGATTATGACCTTCTGAAACTTTAGTAACTAAAATAAGTCCTTCCTTTCTAAAGTTGTGGATGTTGAGGATTCTGTCCTAGCAATAAGTAAGTAACTAAGACAGAAACGGGTACCAGAGAAGTGGGGTCCTTGACATAACTTTACCTGACCGTGTGATTTGGAAGACTTTGGAATTGCTTTATGGGAGGAATTTGAAAAAGTTTGAGAATGCTGGCTTGAAAAGTCTTGGAATACACTGAGCCAAGGTTGGTGGGGGGTTCTGGTTGGAGCTCAGAACACCAGAATGCTGGTAGAAGTGTGGAAGGGAAAGGCCAGGCTCAAGAAGTTTCAGATGGTAAGGAGAGTTGTATTGGCAAGTGGTCTACAAACCACACATGCTATGCTCTAGCAAAAAATGTGTTGGCATTTTGTCCTTATCCAGAGCCTTTACTTGAAACTGAGATTTAGGGCAGTAGACTACTTAATCTGGTGGACAAAATCTCAAGGCAGCCCTATGTCCAGACTGTCACATGTTTATTGTTTGAGGCTTTTAATCAACTCTGGCAAAAGGCAAGGAAAAAAATGGCAGAGAAAAATGATATAAAAAAAATTCCAGTTTGGCCAAGCTGAAAGGGCCTGCAGTAGTGGGATAGACGAGTACAGGGAAGCTAAAGAGGTTAGCATTATAAAGAAGCCAAGTATTTGGAAGCAAGACTATAAAAATGATGCCCTGAGGGAGTGTCAAGAATTAGCAAGACCTTACCCTTTACCAACTCAAGGGCAGATAGGCTAAAGATTTTCTCTCCGAAGTATACCACAGGGCCAAAGGAAAACAAGTGTGCCAGATTCCAGCTGCCTGGCGTTCAACCTTCTAAGAACTCAAAGATTCCTCTAGCATTTGTGCAAAGGGGCCAGGCTACTGCTCAAGCCAGTGGCAGACCTTGGCAACATCCATGGGGTCCTGGCTTTACAGGCTTGCAGAATGCAAAAGTTGTGGGTTCATGGAAGCTTCCACCCAGGTTTCAGAGGAAGACATTAGAGGCTAGGCAGTGTGCCCCTGGGAGGGCAGTGACTAGAGTTGTAAAAGAGAAGCCTAAGGGGAAATGGAGACCCTAAATTTTTGGAGAAGCCAGAAGCATGGATCGCCCCTTGAGAAAGACTGAAAGCTATAGGCAAGTCCAGTCTAAAGAAGATAAGATGGAGTTTGTGGCCTGAGGCAACACTGTAGGGACCGGGCTACCCAAGCCTTGGTGATTTCACAGCTTGCCATAGTTTACCTTGGATGCTGGAGATGGAGCTACAGAATTTGCTCTTGCCCTGCTAGATTTAGAACTTGTTTTGGTCCAATTGCCTTCTATTCCCCCCTTTTGAAATAGAAATATTTACCCATTGTATACTGGAAGTGCTTAACTCTGGTTTTCACAGGACCTCATACTGAGAGTTTGTCTTGAGTCTCAAAGGAGACTTTGGACTTACACTTTTTAGCAGCATTGGAACAGTTAACTCAGTTAACAGGCAACTCACAGAGGAGAAGGACTAAATGCATTTTGTATAAGAAGGTAAATGTGAGTCTTTTGGGGCTGGGGGAGTAATGTTGTGCTTTTGGACTGGAGTGTCCCCCAAAAGCCTCATGTACCTTTAGATACTGTGTACTGTTAGGAGGTAGGCATGGTAGGAAGGGGTAGATTCTTGGGCTTGATCTGGATGGGTATGTGTTTTTTCTGCCTTCTCTGTGAGTTGGCTCTGTTCTGCAATGCTATGAGGACATTTGTCTCTGGCTCTGGCCTTGCCTTGTGATTCCACTTCCAGTTGCCCACACATGAACAGACTGTGCCCTTCTGAAACTGTGAGCTAAAATAAATCTCTCTTCCCTAAAGTTGTGGATCTCAGGCATTCTGTCCCAGCAATGAAAAGTAACTAAGAGAGAAATTACACAGGCCTTGTTAGACATTCTCTGCATCATAGAGATTGCACTCATCCCTGGGACAGGTGGAAGAGTCTCTTTGCTCAATCTGTCCATGCCCTCGTCCCATCACTGTGCTAACATCACCCCCTCCCCCCTTAGAAGCCTAGGAGGGGGTAATAGAGCAATCAGAGTCTCAATTGGCAGACTTAACATACTCTTCCTTAACCTTGAACCCCATCAAACCTCATAGCACACTGAGTTGATTTATGACAAAAGGTTATTAAAGCATGTAAGAGCTCCTGCTGGAGAGAAAATTATCTGTATAAACAAAGTGTTATTAAGGGAATTAGGGAGGCTGCATGCGGGAAAGGTCATTAAAATAAGGGGAAAAAACCAGCATATAAGTCTTTCCTAAATCACTAAATTCACATGAGAGAAGATAATATCTTCATATCTCACAGATTTCTTCTTGATCATTAGTCTTTCTCTCTCAGAAGGAGACATTGTCAGATGCTAAACTGTTGAGTATTTTAAATTAGAGAGGATTTCTAAGACATAACTTGTGAAGTCAAATTTCTGAAAGAAGACTCAATTAGAGACTGCCTAGTAATACAGAGCAGGCATTTCAGTCCCTAGGGTGTCATTTTCTCTCCTACAAATGAAAGACTAATTTTTTTTCCTTTGCTTCATTTGACAAAATTTGATATTTTCCACTCTTTCCCCTAATGAGAGGAATGCAAAACCTTCGCACTTAATATGGTGGTGTACTTCACAAAAGTGATTTTCAGGCTTTGGGTTAAGAAAACAAATCCCTCTAGATTAGTCTGTATTAACATTTTTCTGAGTTAGGGCCAGATTCCTCCCATGGAAGTCATATTAGTAAAGGGTTGCTTCCATTAAGATATTTTATTCAAGTTTGGTTCTCTGAGCCAGATTCTTAGATTCTTTTTTTTTTAATTCTGTGAGTTACTCTCCCAACCCCCACCCCGTTTTATTGATATGTATAAACACAAAATTTAAGGTTTACAATGAATTTGAGCATTTTGTGCACATACTTACCTTGTCAAAGTGACGAGGACTTTCCCACTCTCCTTTTGTCCCTCCCCTACCCACCCTTCCCACTACCTCCTCCCCCCATTCACTTCGTTTTCCGTTTTAAGTTCCATGAGATAGTTGTGATTTGGGTTTCTCAAATCAGAGAGACCATTTGATATTTCACCTTCTGCTTCTGACTCACTTCGCTAAGCATGATGTTCTCAAGTTTCTTCCATTTGCCTGCAAAGGCCTCCACGCTGTTGGACTTTATAGATGCATAGTATTCCATTGTGTATAAATGCCACAGTTTGTGTATCCATTGGTCTGTTGATGGGTATTTTGGTGACTTCCATATTTTAGCTATTGTTGTGCTGCTATGAACATGGGTATACATGTATCTCTGTTATGTGTTGTTTTTAACTCTTTTGGGAATGTTCCCAGGAAGGGTATCGCTGGATCGAAGGGGATATAGGAGACATTAGAAAACGGAAAGGCCTCCCCTGCTCTTAGTTTCTTAACAAAAACTTTTGACTGCTCTGTTCAGAATGCTGATCTATATTCTTCAAATGTGCTAGAAATGGAATGTAGCTTAGATTTCCTCTTTACTCATTGTCTGGGCCTTTAATTCTGGAACTCAAAGACAATGATGTTATAATTAGATGTTCTTAAATGTTGTGTTTTGAATATACAATTAGGTGCTTCGTATATACAGTTATGTGGTGGTATTAAACTATTATGGTGAAATTTCGGTTAGAGAACTTAGTACCACCTGAAGTGCTGCTTGGGTACACAACTATGTCTTTGGTAACATCTCCAGAGTATATAAATATAGACAACAAGGAAAAAGCGTAGGTACTTTGATCCCAAAAGCTAGAATGGAATTCAAGCAAGCTGAGCCAGAACCCATACAGCTTTCTCGAATCAAAGTGAGGCAGGCTTGAGTGGACTAGGAACAAATGAAAAGGCTGTTCTTAGAATCTAATGAAGGAGAAGCAGCACCTAAGGAGAGATGGCTGGGCCTTCTCCAGCCATAGCAAGACCAGGCTAGACCTGGAAGGAGAAGAAGCAGATCTTTTAACACTGTGTAGTGACTCTGTCCAAAGAGGCCAACCCCACCATAATTCTTTCTGCAGGTAGAGAGAAGAATTGGAATGAAGAGAGAGCCAATGAGCTTTTCCCTACTCTTAGAAACTAAAATATAAAAATTTTTTATACTCCTAGTATTTTACATGTTAATACATTGTCTCTTTGGTTTGTTAGGAGGCTGTCTCAAATTCGTTTTACTATTTTTTGATGTAATGCTAGACCTATTTTATAACCATCATACGGATTTCGGCCAAAAAAGTACTGAACTATAAAATGTTCTGCAGTGTCCAAAGTCACACTACAAAAATTCTCTATCCCTAGTAAAGGCAGCGATGCTAAACATATCTATTATTTTGCTATCTGGAATCTTCTAACTTTTCTTTTGGTGTTGTACCCCAGTTTCCTCGAATTTCAAGTCATGTGCTTCCAGTATAGCTGTCTCTACTCCCAACTCAAGGGTGCAGTGGTTGGCCCCAATGTGACCAATCAAAGTCCTGAGTTCATGGCATTAGTGATTAAATCCAGGAGCAGCACATGGATAAGTCTAGTCCAAGAAGAGTGGAGTTTAGAATTACTTTTGAAAATACTAGGGTAAAGATCCTTAAATTTTTCATTGGTTTCCAACTGAGAACCATGAAGTTCCAAGAATTGATGACAGTTGTCTTTTAATCATGAAAATGGAGCCACCAAAAATGGAGATAACATCAATGCGATAGAGATGATAAATGTATAGAAAAAAATTCAACTTCTGGTTACATAATTTGTGATCTGTATAAAGTTGTAGCTAAAGCTATTATTTGCATGGACTTCTTGATTTATAAAAGCCAATAATTTCCTTTCCATATTTAAACCGTTTGGGGTTGAATTTTTATCTTTTGCAGATACATAAATGACTTACATGTAAATTGTATAAAAATGTTCCAGAATAAGCTAGTAGGAAAGGATAAAGAAACTCTATACACTCAGCATTAGTGATAAAAATTTACTCAGTACTAGCTGTGGGGCAGGCTCTATTTTAACTTCATTTCATGTCATAAGTTAGGTAATCCTAACAACAAACTCATCTGGTATTATTTTTTCCTTTTTCAGATGAGAAAAGTGTGACTTAAACAGGTCAGGAAAACTGCCCAAGATCACTAGGAGTAAGGGAACACTTGAATATTCTCCCAGAAAATCTGATTCCAGAGCTGTGTTTCTGACACATTCTATTGCTAAGATCCCCCTTCTAAAAACGATGCTTTTTGACATTCATCAGCTATAAAGGTGTCTGCTTGAGAGATCACTTAATGCTGTAAAAATCAAAGATGGCCTTAAGGTGAAAATGAAGAGCCGGAAATAGAGGTCTATCATTCAATCTACAATATAACTAGAGTGCGTGGAATAATTCCATGTTCAGAGAAAGTTAGCATGGCCCTCAGCATTTGTCTATTCAGTCATGGGCACAAAGGTAGATGCTTTGAGGTTTTTCTCTATAAAACCTTCAATGCAAAGAGGCATGTTTTGGTCTGTTCAGGTTGCTATTTAAAAATTACCATAGGATGGATAATTAATAAACCACCAAAATTTATTGCTCATAGTTTCAGGAGCTGGGAAGTCTAAGATTGAGGCACCAATAGCCTGGATCTCCAGTGTCTCTGGTGAGATTCTTTCCTCACAGGTTGTGCCCTCTATGTGGGGTCGCAAGTAGAAGGGGCAAGAGACCCTGGTCAAGTCCCTTTCATAAGGACATTTATTTGATTCATGAAAGTGGAGCCCTCGTGATTTAATCATGTCATAAAGACTTCTACCTCTCAATATCATCTCATTGGCTGTTAGGAAACACAGACACACAGACAGTAGCAAGGTAGAAGTGTGTACATGATGTGACAGAGATACAGACTCAGGCTTACATGTCCAGGTAGATTCACCCTTGCAGGGGTCCCCCATTCTGTGTGGTAGTTGAGGACAGAAGTAGATTTAGGGTGAGATAGAAATAATAGTCAAAAATAGTCAGATCTGCGCAATCATTTCTTTAATAGCAAGTGCTCAGTTCCTTTTATGAGCTGATTTGTGCTTTCCCCCATGAATTTACAAGTCGAGACTGCTGGGAGTGTGTGCCTGTATTTTCAGCATCTTGGGATACTGAAGCAAGAAAATCACAGCTTCAAAGCCCAGCCTGAACAATGTAGTGACTCAGTATGGTGCTATCTTAAAATCAAAACTAAAAAAGAAAAAAAAAAAAAGGACTGGCGATGTTGCTCAGTGTGAAGGTCCTAGGTTTGGTTTCTAGTCCCACAAAAAAATGAAATAAAATAAAAATATGACTGTTCTTGGTTATAGAGACTTTAAAGAGGTAACTAAGTTAAAACAAAACCATTAGTGTGTGTCCTACTCCAATCTGATTGATCCTTATAAGAAGAAATTAGAGCATACAGGAATGAATATCCAAAACGAACGAAGTCACGTGAGGGTATAGTAGGAACAACACAGGGAGAGACACTGCAGAAAAATCAATCCTGCAAACCTTGATCTTGGACTTCAGCTTTCAGAGCCATAAGAAAATTAAGTTTGTGTTGTTTAATTCAACTCGTTTGTGATATTATGACACCCTATAAAACTAAGAGTGCCCCATTTGAGGGTGTAGAGTAGAACATACAGTCCACCTTAAGGATAGAGGCTCTGAGTGCCCCAGGATAGGGTTTCTTGAAATCTAGGCAGGGCCTGGGGTATAGCTAAGTGGTAGTGAGCTCGCTGAGGGTTTGGCCTTCAGCCTGGATTCAAATATCAGGAAGAATAGGAGGTGAAGAGGAGGATGGAGGAAAAGTAAGGGTCACAGGAGGAAAGGCAGGAGGAGGGGAAGGAGAGAAGGAACTAGAAGATCCCAGGGTGTCATGGTTCTTAGCCAAGTGTGGAACTGGAATGCTAAACAGGTAACAGCAAAATTTCAGGAACAGACCAACAGGCACAGTTTGGCAGGCATTGCGTCGGTTACCCAGAGTAAAATCCTAGCTGTGCTACTACTTAGTAGGTGGATGACTTTGAAAGTGTCTTTAAGGTCTCTGAGCCTGAGTTCCTTCATCCATGAGACTTCTTAGCTCATGGGTATAGCAAGGATTAAATTAAAAGTAATAATATCTGAGATGGATTTAGTACTTCACCAGCCATGGCGTAGACTCAAATGAAAGTCATCAGGTAGCTGTGCCTAGGAGGGTGATGTCTACCCAGAGTTCAGCCTATAAATTCATGCTTTAATAGAGTGTAGCCCCGGACTTCTGCAGGTCTTGGTGGAGCTAAATTTCCCCTATGAGTTGAGCTGGTCAGGGTGGCAGCTCGAGGCCCACTTATGAACAGGCTGAGGAAGTCTGGACTGAGGTATTTTTCTCTGTGCCCTCACATGCAGATAGTAAATCTATTCAACAGGATCAACTCTGAACAAAAAAGGACACCACTAGCATAAATTCCAATGTTGTGTGTAATGATGCCCTTTTAAAGTACCCTGACCTTCTAGTGTTCCCATGAATGTTGGTGGAGACCTCTGAATGAGGAAATTCCAGGGATATTATGAAAGAAAGAAGCTAGTGTTTTGATATGTAAGTGTCATTTGTCTAAAAACATATTTTCGAATAGCCAAAAACAAACCAAAGAACAGGAAATAAGCGGTACACCTCAAAAATGTGCCAGACTGCCACTACAATGAAACTTATCTTTTTAGCCAATTAAGAGCCTAGATGAGTTTCTTACAACAGAAGCTGGATTCTGAAGAGAAATCTTACCATGTTAGTGAGATTCCCCACGATATTTTCTGATCACACCTTGTACTTCCTAAAAAATGACTTTGATCTCTCTCTCTCTCTCTTTGTTAAGTAGAAAAGGTATTTACAATGCCAAGACAAGAGAACAGGTTCTACTTCAGTATCACACATATCATTACCTCAGCCATGGACCCCTGTGTTGCAAACTGTATTAATAATAAGCATTTCTAGGACCACCAAGAGTGGAAAAGCTCTGAATACCATTTCCTGATCAAGGATCTGGAGAAAGCTGGGTATAAGACTCATAAGTCAGAAGGGTTTCTGCAGCTAAATTTGGTTGAGTGTTTACTTGGTGTATCTTGGGGAGCATGGCTTGAAGTGGACAAAAATGGGGAAACCGGAATTATGAAAGAAGCAAAACTACCCCAAGGAAAACAGTTGTAAATGTTGAAATAAAAGAGTAAGGGGAAAGCAAAGGGAAAGATGAAAGGTTAGCGTATCAGCAGGTACGAAACTAAAGCCGAAATGGAAGCCAAGGGTGGAGTCAGAACTGGCCTATAAGTAATGAATCTCAATTTTTAAAATGTGATCATATAAATAAAGAATATAGGGTAGAATATTAACTAAAATCACTTCCTCATACGTTGTCAGAAACACCTATCCCGTGGAGAGAGATTCAATTTTACAACTATCGTACAAAACCAACAAAAAGTATTCCAGATGAATTTCCATAAAAGCGAAGAAACATTTTAACACTTACGCCCCAACATTATCTCTGCAGTGTTTTAAGTTCATTATTATTGCAGTGTTTTAAAATAGGACTAAAAATTTCCAATTAATTAGAAATTTAACAATAGTGGCTCTAAACCAACGATTGATGGTTGGGCAACTTTGAGCTACGCCTAGGTGTGTTGGCCCTGCTCCGCATTTGTTCTTAAGAGAACAAGACGGCCTTCAGGTTGAGCTACCGTTCTGCTGGCCTTGTCCCTTCCGTCTTCATGTGTGTGTAGCCCTGAGGACACTCCTATTCTAAGAAGTTTCCAGTCTCTCTCCTTGTTGGGTAGGAGGTTGGTCCTGGCACTCATCAATCCTCACTTCATAAATAGGTAGAAGGGTCCTATTAACAACTCCGAAACACCATGTAAAAAGAGAGAGTGGGAAGGAGGAGGAAGGGAAACAGAAAACAGAAGGAAGGAAAGAGACAAAAGGAGAAAACAATTTTATCTCATTTTAAATTATTTATAACTTATAAAATATTTAATTATTAATCAGTTTGTTAAATAACCACTTGTAAGTGTAGATCTTGTTAACTTTATGTTCCATGATAGGCACTAATATTTTCATACCAGATAAGTAATATCATAGAGTTGACATCTGATCAAAATCCATGGGTAGATGCTGTGATGGGTTCTGCTGGACTTCAGAGAGAAAAAGGGTAGTGTGAGAAATGACCACTGTAACGGAAAACAGGGACCAGGAAATGCCTCAAGCTGTAGCTCAGCATCTCCTGTGGGAGGGACCCACTGCCTGACGTTTGCAGGCTAGGCTCTTGCCTCTTCCTCTTCCCTTACCTCTGTATACATCCCCTCCTACTCAGCAAGCATCAGTCACTCTGCTCAGTTCTCCAAACACGCCAATTCATTCTCTTCCTGGGCATTTCCTCTTCTTTCCATTCCACAAAATTCTTCCTATATGTCCAGCTCTTTCCTATTTCCCAGATCTCAACTTAAATTTATTAGTGTATTTTACCTGGCTGCTCCTGAAAGTATTTGCTCTGCCTTTGCCTCCAACCTAGAACCTCGGTGTTTATTTTCCAGCATCTACAATTATCCATAATTATTTCTTTTAATATCACTAGGCTGCCATTCCTTCACTGATATTTTACTTCTCAGTAGCCACTAGCTACATGTGGTTGCTCAGAGTTATACCTCAATCAATGAAAGTACTAGTCACATTTCGAGCACTCAATAACCACTAAGTTGCTAACAAATACTATATTAGATAAAAGACATAAAACACATTTTATATTATACAAAGTCCTCCTGAATAATGCGGTCTTAAAATATAAGCTCTTCATATTTAAATAGGACTTACTATCCATCTTGTTCACTGTTGTGTTTAAATGTCTATCACTACGTCTAGAGCATAGCAGATAGCCAAATATTTGTAGAAGATAGATAAGTAAGAGAATGAAAGTAACAACAACAACAACAACAAAAAAAAAAAAACCTGAATTACTACCAGTACATAATATCTTAAACTAAGAGCAGGAATATAATGAATAGTTGGGTCAATTTATTTGGAAGACTTCAGAAAACTCATTAGACATGACTGTTAACTAGTTCTCTATCCTAGTTTAAAAGCTCCATGACAACAGGGATTATTTTTCTTGTTTTCTGTTGTATTCCGAACACAAAGGACAGAACCTGTTTATGGTAGAAATTAAAAACTAAATCACCCTTTTTGTATAATAATTTCTACACATAAAACAGAAATAAAGATTTTTTTTCCTAGATGTTGTGGCATCTATTTTTCACAATCATCTTTATCTTTGCCTCTTCCCGTCTTATTTGGCAATACTCTCTTTAAAATCCACAGACCTCCCTCAATCTGCCTCCGTGTGTGTGCGTGCGTGTGCGTGAGTGTGTGCGTGTGCATGTGTGGCACCATGGCATGGATCTACACTCCTACCCTATTTTACAGGACTAATTTTGAGAAACATTTTCACTAAGTTGCATGAGCGGGGCTCCACCTTGTGATCTTCTTGCCTCTGCTCTCCAGGGTACCTACCTGATCCCCAGCTGGAAGCAGACAAAAGATTGCTGCAACACTGGGTCTTTTCCCCACTCCCCAGCATCACCTAAACCCGGAGGGACTCGGCGCCGGGCCTTCTTCCCACTCCCCAGCATCACAGCCAGCGCACTGCGCTTCCTTCCATCGCATCTCCTCCTTCCATTTCCACCAACACTGAGGCATCTGCTCTTAATTATAACAAACAGTGACCACCCCCAACATGAGCACCACATTGCTGAAAGTGGTCTAAAGTGCTCCCTCTCTTGAGGGGACATGCGTGCTGAACAGGATTTCTTGACATTTTTGTGATTTTTGAATTTCACTCATCTCTCAAGATTTAGTTTAAACCCTTCCTCAGGAAACTTTCTAGGTTTCTAAAATGAAGTGTGAGCATACTTCTGTATTTACCATGTTTAAAGTCAGTCCTTTTCCTGTACCCTGATGATAGCAAACCCTGGCACGCCTTCGCCCCTCTACAACAGCACTTCCCTGTCCTCGCACCTGCCATCTGTTATTCTCTTAGACACATATCACTATCTATCTGTGACAGTAATGAGTTATACCCAAGCATATCTCTATATGAAAGTGGTTTATCTTTATATATTCCAGACTTACACACAATAGGCTTTCAATAAATGATTGTCACATGAATGAGGTGGAGAGACTTTCCTGGGCCTATGGTTTGTAGCTCCCATTCTTGACTAATAACTTCTGTGTGAAACTTTTATGAGAAGTGGAGAAGTGTAAAATTCTTTTGGCATTTGAGGAATAAAAGATGACCAATTAAATATATATAAGGGGCTCAATATTGTATGATCTAACAAGTGTCCAAAGCTTCACTACAATCTAAATTTCTATCCTTATTGACATATCATGATAAGCACAATGGTCCTTTGATGTTAGAAAAGTGGTACCAATGGAACATTTTATTAGATAAAAATTCAAGATGAAGATACTATTAAGACCATGATGGACAGGTCATTAGCCTGATGCTCACAACAGGCTGATGGGGAGACAGGCAGAAAAGCAGTCCAAGGCCCATGCTTAATAAAATAATTATTACATCACCGAATAATGGTACAGATTCTGTCTTTCCTTTGACATCCCTTTGTCTCAATGGATAGACACACTTGCACTTTTTTGGCAATGATATGCCTGCCACATGCCAACATTTGAAACACGTATTTTTGAGTTAATATTTTTTTCTAAAGAAACGCTCATAAGATGTAAAATCTTGAAGGGTTAATATCCCAAGGCAAAGACCTAGATATTTTAACATGATCTACAGTGGTGTAATCTAACTACAGAGCTGATCTTGCCCATTTGTCAGTAAGACCCTGGTGATATTTTTGAGTCTGTCTTAGCTTCCTTATGTGCAAAATGAACAGCTGATACACGTGCACACACATGCACACCCATGTGCACAGAAGGTACACATGCACACACATGCACTCCAGTGTGCACATCTATGCATCTACTTTGACATCAATTCTACTTTTACACTGTTTACACTGCTTTAGTATAAGATATATACCAGGTACTAGGAAAGTCTACAAAGCACTCTTTTCATAACAAACCAGAATAGACAGGCAACACATCAGAACAACTGATTGATATTTTCTATTTAACAAAGGGGAAAAACACAAGTCCAAGTAGTGATGTCAATTTCCAGAAAGTACACATTCAATCACGTTCTTTCTAATGTCTTTTCTCTCTAAGGACACTATTACTTTCGCAGTCCTAACTTACGAGGTCCAGGAGGGATTTTCCTCATTCTCAACTCATAGGACAAGGATCTGAGGCCTACATTAGATATTGAGGAGATGGGACAATACAGAACAGGTGACAACCACAGGTAATCATAATGACTACAGGAATAAGTACAAAGGGATCCAGCTCCCTACCCAGGAGTAAGAACATCAAGAGGGTAGCTCCACCCACAATGGCCATAGCAATTAGCTCAGGAATGGTAACAAGGCACATGAATAGGGCTAAACTTCAGAGGGACTGGAGCCCATTGGAGGCCTCTTTGGAGAACTACTTGACTTCTTTAGGATCCTGAAATAAAATTAATTCTTAGAACCACAGGAAGGGCAGGAAATGTGTGACAATCACGCTTTTGGAGAAGCAAAGTCACCAGTGACTACTGCAGAGCCACTTTGTCTTCTTGCAAGCAGAAATGACAATATCCTCAAAGATGTAGAATAAACAAAGCACCGGCTCTGTCAGCTCTGTACAAACTTTATGTTCTGTGTAATGTTTACATAATTTTGCATGAATTACAACGATGCATGCCATCTTGTTTGTATGTTGCTAGAATAACAAAAGAAATCAAAATCATTTTGAATATCATGTAGAAAACAAAATGTGATTTCAATATGGCTTTAGATTGAAAGGCCAAGGCAAACCTCTTCATGAGTATGTGCTTGAAAAAGAGGCACGAATTAGCCAATAGGCTAATTCGGAATCCATAGCTCTGCCTGCCTAGAACACCATATTGAGAACCGAGAAGGCTTAACTGGAGCTAATAGAAAAGGATATTATGATTGGATATTAATGTCTGCTAAGGTCACAGTAATGAAAATTGGTAATGTGAGTGCAATGTACCTCTCTTCTATGACCTAAACCACTCACAAATAATAGAAGCCTACTGCTTAATTTCTCACAATAACTCCCTAGGAAATACTTATAGGCATTTGGCTATTATTTTGAGCAATTAGTTGGCTTATTTTGAAGAACAGCGCTTAAGCTGTGATGACTATACCTATCGACAATTATGCTTCTACTGATCTTTCCAGGTGAACTACTTTCAACACATTTCCTTCCATCTAAGTGAATGAAATACAGGGTAACTCAACAATATGCACTCTTAGGCAGATATATTACATACTTCTGAGAAAAATCTAAACTACATAGATTTAAAATTCTGGGATCATTCTTGCTTCTTGTGTCAGCTCCGCACCACATACTAATCACTTGACTTTCTCAGCTTCAAGTTCTTCTGTGTTCTGAGAAGACTTCTTATCTGTGTTGATGCTTCAGTGAAATAACATGTAAAAGTACTTTGAAAACTAAAGAGCACTGTAAGAATGAGAGTTTCATGGGTAAAAACAAAATTCTGAAGGGCTTGCTATATAAAGCTAAGAGATTATTTATAGTTGAAGAGCCCAAATTCTATCAATTTCACTTACATTGATCCCAGTCTTAACAAAAAGCGTGATGACAACTCTGGCCACTTCTGAGCACTCATTCACCTGATGCCTTCAGCTTGTCACCCTGTGAGCATCATCCCCACCACCTGTAAGGGTCCATTAGAGCTCTCCCATAAGCTTCTTCTGGCTTAAGTGTGCCGTTCTTGTACTTGGGAGTCAACCAAACTAGCATTTCCTACAACCCTAGAATGTCAGGTAATAGATGCTCCACATTTTGAAAATAAAGTTAGAAAACATAGTTGAAACATTTTCTCCTTTCTCTTTTTTTTACTGAATTACTTGATGATTTTACAATGTTAATGTGTTCTGTGGCATTCAAAATAGAACAGACTGTATAATATTTTTCAGACTCCTTTGCACCAAAATTTCTTAGCATAACTGATCAAAGTAACACAAGAAGCGTGGGCTGGGAAGCTGTGTTCTGTACAATAGAATAATCTGAAAACAAAGATATTATTTAGGACTTTGGAGGTATATTATTTGGACCAGGTCAACTTGGTTGCTTTTCCTACGTATTACAGGGCACTGGGCCACATTTAGAAAAACATTATATAACTTCCAAAATCTAATTAAAAAGACTTCTGGATCTCTACTGAGATTACTTGGAATAAAATCCCAACAGGTATATTCCACATTCATACTAATTTCTTATTTCTTTTTAGCCATTCTATTGCATCTAAACCTCATTTACCATAGAAAAGCATGTGACCACAGCAGATTCAAAACAACAAAACACTTTTCAATTCACCCCGCGTTGGCTGTTGTGTTTTCATCCCAACTACTTCGCCTGATTTCCTCTTTGAGAGAACTCTACTCATTCCAAACTAAATCTACCCGGCCTATCCACACTTCACTGTCTCTCATGCACTGTCCTTTCCAGTGACCCTCCGAAGCATAAGGGTGGGCAGAATTCCCCTTGGCAGGCAGAGAAGACAGAAAAGCTGAGAACATTTATATATGACTCATGGTTTTCTGCAACACATACTTTTCATTAATCTTGCACCAGTTTAATTTGGCCTCTATTTTATATTTATAATTCATACACTCAATTACAGCCTGTTGTCGTGAACTATATTCCAAGGGCAACAGAGGAAGGTCATCTGATGGGACACAAACTATTAGATTCAGATTACCATGACCTAGAGATGGACACCGACTTCTAAGGTTGGTTATAGGCCCCAACCCCAACCCAACATGGAATTCTCTGCCCACAGGGAGGTTGACTTCACTGGACTAATGCCCAATACTTAAGTTTCATTTGTGATTAAATGTCATCCTGGCCATGCTGGTCCTCATGCTACCCATTAGCTTTTGTTCTTGAGAAAAAGATCGTAACAACAGGGAATTTGGCAGCACACCAAAGTTCACAGAAGCCCCGCACCAAGATAAAGGTGTCAGCAGCAAACAAACAAAACAAAATCACCAACACCAGCACCCCTGAGAAGACAATTTTCCCCTTCGTTTCACAAAACATTGCTTCTTAATGAGCAAATTGAGTGTCTACACTGGCACTCTGGTAGAGAATACACATAGAGAAAGGCTCTCTGTCACAGGCCTTGAAGGGCCATCAAAATTAACTACAGAATGTCTGCAGAAGTAATTCTTAGGGTGACAACTAGATGAATGGAAATTTAGTGTTAGTTAGGTGATTTATCTTGAATTTTAGTCAGCATAAGAAAATCAGTGTTGTTTATATTATTTCTTACAGGGCAGAAGTTAGTGGAGTTGAAAGAAACTATGGAAAGATGACATTCCCTGTGCCTTTCCCCAGTTCTGCCTAAAACAGACTTCATAATGGAGAGACAGATGACAAAAAAAAAAAAAAAAAAGCTAACAGAAAGGATTTGATAAAGAAGGAACAGCACATTGCGCTCAGGGAAACCAGAAAAGAGGATGATGATGATGATTATAATAATAGTCAAGACTTGTAGGCCCTCTGTTTATCTTTAAAACCTAATATAGCGCTGAGCTGAGAAGCAAATAATATATAGGTTTTTGTACTCTTACCTCTCAACCAATGACCCTGAACAAATCTCTTGACGGCGGTGATTTTCAGTTTGCTCATTCACATAAATGGGAGAGTCACTCAAGCTAAAGATCAGCCGCGCTTATGCAGCAATTCGGGCCAGGTTATCAGTGGGTGGTCCTGCAACTTCATCATCTGCCAATGCCCGACCCATCCTAAGCACGCTGCGTGACGTTCACACGGTGACGAAGTTGTCCAAAGATGCACCTCTCAGACTGTGTCTCTGCTGTTCGGTGACACAGGACTGTGTTACAAAGGTCCCTCTGAGCTGTGAAATAACACGATTCCACGACTTGCTTCAGTACACTTTGAAGTTTGAATGAAGAGGCGATCTGGCTCTGCGTTAATGCCTCAGCCTTGCCGTTGTTCTATTGCATAACCTTAAACAATTACCTTGCTGTCTCTAGGTCTCAAGTGGAGATAATAACCTGCTCCACAAATTTTGGGGAAGAGTAAGTAATGCATTTAAATTACTCAACTCTTAGTATCTGGCTATAGCTCAGTACACAAAAGTCATTATCGACATATCAAATATAACCATTTTTATCTTTTATGTAGCATCTATCATAATGTCTGGCACACGGTGCTCAGTGATCAGAAGCTGAGCTGTGCATATCCCAGGTCTAGACCCATTTTGTCTTCAGATAACTATTTATTAAATATTTATAAATGTATTGCCTTTCAGTCATTCACCTTATTTTGACTTCTTAGGCCTACCTAGTTCTACTCAAAAACGTATTAATTCAGCACTTCACGAAGTATTTAGTAAATGCTCGGTACTTTCATAAATACTTCAAGAATATTGATGCACTTAATAGTTCTATATTGATATTTATTACATTATTACATTATCTGCTCACATTTTATGATGACACAAGGAAACTGAAACACATCACAGAGAGGAAACAAGCAGAAACATGCTCAGGGCACGTTCCGCAGCCACTGTCAGAGCTGCGATTCAGACCCACGTAACCAGGCAGAGAGTCTGCGCCCTTAGCAGCAGCCCGCACTGCCAACCTCACACCCTGCCTCTCTCCGCTATACTCATTTTGACTGGCTAATGGCTCCTGTCAGAATTCCACGACCCGTTCCAGCGCACTCACTGGGAGACTGCCAACCTTGCCGTTCCTACCACC